>JALPQD010000262.1:562794-982306 GCA_023101885.1 Typhlomys cinereus
AATGCCACTGGGTCCTTGTACGTCATCGGAGAGGAGGGCCCAGAGGAGAGACTGGCAGGCACATTAAAGGATTCTCCGGGGATTGGGGGGGGCACTGGAGAATGGGGAGGAAGGGGTGAGGGGAGGGGGAGCAGGGGGTCGGGGGGAAGGAGGAGGGAGGGAGGGAACCGGTGTACCTACTAAGTTTGTATGAGCAGAAATAATAATAAAAAATGTTAAAAAAAAAAAAAGCATGAGGATTTCACTTAAGACATAAACTTGAAGTATTACATTTACCTATGGAGTGTCATCGATCTAAATATATGTTCATGAGATGTGTCATCATGGACATTTTAAATCTTCTACTGTTTCATTTAATGACTGGCCAAATCTATTCATTTTAATAAACAAATATTTCCCATTCTTTCACCTTTGTTAAATTTTGTTTTGATTGGTATATATTCACTGCACATGTCCACATAGCAATGGATTTGAGAGCATTTTCATGCAAGTGTATCATGCGCCCCCTTCCCCTTTCTTTCTCTTCTCTGTTCTGCTTTCTCTATCTCTGTTCTATCCCAGAGATAATCTTTCTCATTTGTGTTTCCTCCTCCTCCTCTCCCTTCCTCCCTCCTTTTCCTTCTCTGCTTCTTTCCCTTCTCTTCCTTCTCCCTTTCCTTCTATTCCTTCTCTTCCTATTTCTTTTCTCCCTCAGATAGGTCCCATGTAATCGAGACTATTCTTAAACCACTATGTAGCAAGGATGACATTATAAGCAAATCATCGTACCAGGTTTTACGGGTGCTGGGGATCAAACTCATTGTATAGGCTAGACAAGCATTGTATCAACTAACCGTATCCCCAACCCCAGTGTACTTCTATTTTCATGGAATTGGCATATATTCAAGGAAAATATATGGTATTTAATAACAGTATATGCTACCATTATGCTCTTGGTACATAAATGCGCTGGTGGAGGCAGTGGTGGTGGTGGTGTAATGGCGGAGTAGTGGAAGCTGTTATGGACCAGGGTCCTGGATATAAGTTAGGGGAAATTCCCCTTGGTTGGAGGATACATAATTGAGGGGCAGGTGAATACATCAAGGGGTTCGGTGCCATGAAGGGTGGTGGTGTGTAGAGGAGCAACCATGGGCATGTGATAGTCGGTTGTTAGAGGCACGACGATAATTTTTTGAATCCCATTTTCTTCCACCACCTAATGAAGAAGACAGAACATATATAAATTTAGAATCCATGGAAATCATCACATTTTTTCTATTTTGTATGTTTATGATGTTATTTAGAAAATCTAAATCACCAAAAATCATCAAGAAAAACTATAATGTCAAGCGATGTCAGATAATTCTTACCTTTCTCCATGTAGCTAGTTTTTAAAGAGGTAATCTGACATATCTAAACTTTAAAGTGCAAGTATACAATAAAGTTCTTCTTAACTTTACATGCCAGTGCAGCCCAATTGGTACTACTGCTGATGTTTTACAAACCCTTCTAGGATTTTCCTATACCTATGCAAGCAACACAGAATGCAGATTCTCTTTTCTGGATGAATAACATTGTTTATTACACATTCAGCAATTTTCCCTTTGGCTTAGCATTATATTTTGAAGACTTCTACCAGTTTCCCACTTTTTTGCAGTTTCATAGTACTTCACAGATGTATCGTACAGTCACTCACTGAGAAACATGAGGGTGTGTTGCTTCCAAAGCCTTTTGTGATTATTACATTGTTGTAAGGATGATATTAATAATATAACATTTCAATTTTGTAAAAAAAATGTATCGTATGATGAATTTCTTAGAGTGAATTTGCTGAGTGAAAGGTATGTGCACTTGTACTTTTACTAGATATTCCAATAGATAATAGTGTTAGAATAACTTTGGTGCATTTAGTTACTTAGTATATTCTTCATTTATACTTCTATGTGCTAGACACAACCTTGTAAGCCATGGAAGCAAAAAACTATGATAAGAAGAAATAGTCTCAAATATTTTTCAAGACTATAGAAAATCTCCATAGCAGTGATACCTTCAGTCCATTTTAGGTAAATAATTGAAAAATTTCTTCAGAGTACCCTTACTGTCTGAAAATGAAATAATATGAACTGAAACAAAGAATTTAAGGACACATTGTGAAAAACTATTATCGTAGTTCTTATAGATAATGAAATATTACAAAATTGATTAACAGAAACAATAAATTATTGAGATTTGCTGAATCATAAGTGATTCAATTGAGCAGACAATATGATATCACTTACAAGCACCCTAAGGGAAGTTTGGTTAAAATCAACCACTTTAAAACTACCTTAACTGTTTAGTTAATGGCAAATTTTTAGTAGATGGTAATAATGAGTGTACAAAATAATATTTCAGAAGTTCTCCTATCACTCAGTGATATAGTAAAATATGAATAATTAGAGATAAACAACAAGAAAACCATAATAACTACCTGAGATATATAGCCTGGTGGAAGATATATTGGTGGCAAATTACCAGTTGGTGCAACCAACGGTACATCTGCAGGTCCTAAGAGAATTTTTATTAATGAACATTGTTACAATTTTGATCAAAGTTCATTGCAAAAGACAGTTTACTTTACATAGTGAAAAATAGTACTGAGATTTAAAAATAGTATTTGAAAAGATGTTTTTTATTCACAAAGCTAAGCCAAAGTTTATATGAATCACTGAAATTCATTCTAACCATTGTAGTAAATCAGGCACACAGGGGTATTGTATAAAATTCGAATTTTAAAAAATAATGGTGTTAATTGCTATAGAAACGAACTATCAGCTTCTGATAGTTTTATCATTTTAATATGGCATGTATTACTTAAGATTTTACCTACCATAAAATTTTCATTCAGTGATGTTACCTGTTTTTAATCTTAAGACTTCTTTCCAATAATTCTAAAGTAAAATAGTTTCGGAAATGGTATATTAGGAAAAAACCTAATACTACCTGTGATCATTTATTCTTGGTTGTCTCATGACTGGAACTGAGATTAACTAACAGGTAAGCCATCAGACCATTGAAGAGATTATCTGGATCAAGATATTTGAAATATGATGACCAACCCTAAATGCAGTAGTACTTTCTAGCAACAGACCAGATGAAGGTGGTAAAAAAGAGTGTCCCCGCCACCCTTCCCTTCTTGTCCTGTGCTGATAATCATTTCCTGTTTGTCTATATCTCTTTACTGATATTAGGACACGACTCTTTTGACCTTCCAAACCTTATTGAAGTCTAGAGACTTTCTGGGAAACCTTCAGCCTTCAGTATAAATGAGGACTGCTGAATATTCAGAAGTCGAACTGAGCAACTAAGGCAGCCATTTTTGACTACCTGGACCTTAACTCATAAGCTGATTCAATAAATTCCTTTATTGATCCTTTATTATATCTGTAGGTTCTTTTCCCTAGAAAATCCTGACTTATATACTATTTATAAAATATCTACTGTATACTAGGTATCTTACTATATTAAACATATATTTGCATAGGAACTAAATATACAGTTCAGAATTGAGACTTAACTCCTAGTGACTCATGGTAGTTTGAATGTGAAATGTTCCCTACAGGTTCATGAGTTTGACCATTACGTGGTTATCAGTTGGTAGTGCTCTTTGGGAAAGTTATGAAAACTTCAGAAGTGGAACCTTCCTGGTGGGAAATATGTCACGGGGGGTGATCCTGAAGTTTATAGCCCAGTCCACTTCCTGTTCTCTTTCTGTGTTAACTGAATGTGGATAAAATGGGTCCACATGCTTTTTCCCATCATGATGGATCTACTCAGAATCCAGAAACAAACCAAATAAACACTTTCTCCTCTTAGGTGGTCAGGGTATTTTATCACAGCAAAGAAGAGAACTAAAGAATTATCTTTGATGAAGTAAATTTCAAGATAGCATAATACTCTGGCATGACTCTTGCTTTGGTCCAATCTTTGTCCACTGTGTTTCTTCCTCCCTTTTGGAATGGGAATGTTTTCTCTGTGTCATTGTACTTTGGAGTACAAATTTGGTTTTGATTTTACAAGGGATCATAGTTAAGTGATTACCTTGAGTATATTAAGACACTTTGAGCTTGGAATACTTTGGGGACTAAGATTAGGGGAACTTTTCAAATTGATCTGAATACACTTTGTCTCATGAGATAGCCATGAAACTATGGGAGTTGGGAAGAATTTTGTGGTTAGAATATTAAATGTCCTCCATGGGTTTATGTAGTTGAAACCTTGTGTTGCTAACGCTTGGTGGTATATTTAGGAAGGTTGTGGAGCCTTTAAGAAGTGGATCCTTGAGAATTTTATAGATGGGCTCACTTCTAGTTTTCTTTCTGCTTCTTGAATGTAGATGCAGTATGAGCTGGCCATCATGCCTTCTTTGTTTGCACCATACCCCCACACTCTGATGACCTAATCCTTTTGAAAGTGTAAGACAACATAACACTTTTCCCTCTAGGTTGCTTTGGTCAGAGTATCTTACCACAATATCAAGACATTACCTTAACCTAAGGTCAATTTCAAGAAAAACAACTAGTACTTTAAAATTTACTACTTAACAAGATAGTGAGGTGCCCGCTATCATCCAAATTTATTACACCTCATATAAATGGCATAAAAGAAAAGACCAAGTATCTCTCCTTAACAATGTAAAAGAACCCTGATTCCCTTTCAAGGGTGATTTGCTTCTAAGAATTTGTTTGCCACTTCTCTGTCTTAGTAATGCATCTTTTAAAAAATCTTTTTTGTGTCAATTTGGTAAACAAATTTTATTTCTCCGCCTTTGGTTTGTCATGAAAGTTCCTACCTGCACACCATTTGTGGTTTGGATGCAGTGGGTTTGCCTTTCTCTACTGTGGTGCTCCAGGAAGTTACAAGGGTTGGGAGGCAGGATCTGGCTGGGATTGCTTTCCCTGAGGTGCAAAGACTTCGGGGCTATAGCTTTTTGCCTCTTGTGGAAAGCCATTTGCAACTGAAAGACCCTAGTCAATGCCCCTTTGGTGGGAGCTGCAGGCAGTGGGAAAAGGATAAGGAGTTACAGTTCTTTCCCTCTCATTCTCAAAAGTAGTGTGCCTGGAAGCCTGTCCAGAACTAATTCATACCTATTGTGAAGACTCTCTTTCTTTCTCATCTCTTTGGCCGCTCAGTGTTTGCGCGCTTTCCACAGAATGTGACTGACATTTCTTGGCTATTTTTCCTTCTAGCCTTCCCTACATTGTACTCTATAATAATCTGTTTCTTCTCTCTTCTACGCAGTCTCATGAGAGACAGATAATCAGGTTCATTTCTCGGACTGTGATTGTGTCCTCTACTCTCACTTCCATTTTTGGTCAGTTTCAGTTTGTGAGCTTTCCCTTGAGCTGGTCTAGTCCAACCAACCAGATGAGTTTATCTGTAGAGTGATACCCCAAGTTTAATTTCTGCCAATCTAAAGGGTCTTTAATCTCAGAGGATGAGAGGTTCGTTTTCGCCTCTGTCAAGAGGGGAAGTCTGCCAGCCTTCAAGGGACATCTAGGTGAATGCTACATCTCCGGCTGGGCTCATGCAATGGGTCCAAGAGCCTCTTCTCTCTCTCTGACTCACCTGGATGTAGTGATGTAGTCTTAAAATTTCGTCTAAATGTGATATTGAGACTCTCAAAATATCCAAAACTAAACTTTTTCTTTGTAACTTGGTCCTTCTACCCCTCCTAGAGCAAGAATATTGGCCACCTTGTGTCACATTAGCTATACCTGTATCCAACAACTAGATCTCTTTGCATAATTTAGGAAATGACTCTGAGATCCCTTATATCCAACTCTCCTTGCCACATGACGCTAATTTGTAAAGGGTGTTTTGTGAACTTTCTAACTTCTCTCATACCCTTCTATCCCTCTAACAGATAACATACTTGATGACTCTCTGTAAGCACTCAAGCACCAGCTCAACCTCTGGCTTCTCTGCCACCAACCATTCTTCAACTTGACAGCTCTGCTCTCATCTCTCCTTAGTCCCTTTCTATTCCTCCTTCCCATCTATCTTGTGGAGCTTTCTCTAGCTGCTCTTTCTCCCTACACACCCTTCCCTTCATGCAATTGCTCTGGAATTTCAGGTAGGAAGTGATTAAAGCGTCCCCTACCTCCTTCACGAATAGTTTTTCCATCCTAAGGTGGCTAATAAGAACTTGGCATTATCCTGATACACATCCCCTTCCTATGTTGGTCTGTCTCTAACAAATCCAAATTAGGGCACTCAGCCAGGAGCTCTCTACATTCATTAACATCAAAAGGCTCACTGTGCTTTTTAAACTTGTCAGGACATCTATATAATCTAACTAACTCTTCCATTCATCAGAAATACTGTATCTGGTATTGAGTATGATGTGCTGGATGAACTTTTGTTATCAACCCAGTTACAGCCAAGCCAGGTCAGGCTCCTTAATGTAGTTCCATGGGTCATATCAAGCTACAGAAGTAGAAAATTATAAGGGAGTGACCCAATAGACTTTTAGGATTATTGTCTATTAGAGGGATAAAAATGGCTATCATCAAACTTGTTGACAAGTTGTGGAGATACAGGGAGCTTCCAAGAGGTCTCTCTTTCAGTCCTAGGTTACTTGAAGCCATGTGCAAGTATAGTAATCTGGCTGAGAGTCAGAGACCAAGTCAGTCCGGTTGCCAAACCTTTAAGTCAAACCTCTTTAGTATTAGCTAAAACCTTTTAAAATAGACCAGAAACATAGACTCCTTTCCCATTAATCCAAAATAGTCTTGGAGGTCTTTAGTAAACCAGGAAGAGAACTCAGATCCTGAAAGGCCAATTGGAGAGGAAAGAAATAAATGGTAAACCTCAGTCCATTTCCTGGGAGTCTCAGGGAATCCTATAGTTTTATCTACTTGGGCCTGTCAAAATGAATCAGCTAATCAGTGTTGTTTGAAGGATTCTTTCCTGATGCTGTGGTCAGTCGGTATTTTGGTCAGGAGTGTCCAAACTACCAGACTACAGTTTCCCCCCGGATGTGTCCAATCTACAAAGTGAAGGCTCACGAAGTGAGAAAGTTTCTCTCTTCCTTGTGAGGGAAGGAAATCCTATTCAAGACTCATGTTCAGGTCAAACTGATGACAAATGCCCTTGACTTTTTTTCCTGGACTAGGAGCAGTCCAATGAGGAAAGCAGTCCTCTCCCTTTGAGGATGGATAGGGCCTTCTATAACCCTGCAGATGAACCAAGATGTGGCAGAGATCCAAATAACTACAAACAAAGAGTGACTTTTTTTTGTATCATAGGCACCTTTTAAGGTTCCACCTTCAGTCCTGGGTCTTTACTAGTACTGATGAGGCAAGCCCCAACCAGTCCACTTTATCCCTTAACCTGTCAATAGACAGTCATCTTTTCACTATTCTCTCTGAGTCCTACTTAACTGCTCCATTTTCCTCCTAGACAGGGACATCAAGTCTAAATCCGATCCACTTAAGACCTTTTGAGACTCATTCAAACCTGACTCCACTCTCCTATAATGACATGGAACTGTCTGGAGCCTCAAAGCCTTCCCTATCTCTACAATAGATGCTTATTCCACCAAAGAAGTTTCCCAGGAAGTCGTATTCCTGGTTGCCATCAACAGCCACTCCTGTCACAATTGAACTTAGGGACCCTAACAACTTTCATTGAGGCCACCCCCTCTATCTGTAAAGGTTGGAGATTGGAGACTCTCATTGATATATCTCGTGGCTGTTAGGGTACTGTGCTCTGTAAATCTTCAGGCCACGTAAAGAAGTCAGATGGATTCCAGAAGGTTCAGGACTCAAGGGTCATAATTGACGGTGTAGTCCAGACCCCCCTTTAGCTTTCAATCCTTACACCCTCTTGGGACAGATACTCTCCACTACTCCTAGCTCCTGGCTTTCTTCTGTGTTCTGTCCACCCAGGCTCCCAGTTGCTATTTGCCTTCTAAGATAGTCCCTCTTCACCAGGTTATTCAGTGGCTTATCTAGACTGCCTTACCTCGAGACTTTAGGATAAGCCCTTCTTTTCTGGACAGGCTTAGTCAAAACCTGTCTGTCATTCTTAAATTTCGTCTGGGAGTAGTGTCCTTTGTTATGCACCACAAAATATTATTTGTAACCCAAAGAACCCACTTCATATATAATATTTCCCTAACTCTAAAAAACTGGACGTTAAGGATATAGGTTTCTCCATCAAAGGCTAGATCTGCTACAAAATGTCATGTCCCTGTACTTAATACTAACCCTAAGCAATCTTTCCACTTTTTCAAGAATCTCATTTTATTACGGGGATCCCAGTCACAAAAGAACATTTAATGACCTTCTTGGACAGGCCAGTATTTTACAGAGTCTGGATTTCCTCCTGTTTGGCCTGATAGCTCAACCCCTGAGGAGGCTTGAAGGACCAAAGAAAGAGCCATAGAAGTGGATCCATGAGGTTATATGGGGCTGGAGTCCTTAAAACAAACACTTAGCTCTTCCCTAATTCAGCTCTCCCTGATCTTAGTGAATCCTTTCTCTACATGTGCATGATTGAAGGGACAGGTCCCAGAATTAAGGTCACCTGAGATGGAGGTGAGCTTTCTCTTTGGGCTCTTGTCTGCTCAGTTGCGGATTTTCTAGTTTCAATTTTTGTTGCTGCACCAACACATATCCAAACAATTAGGAATTTATCTCATTTTATAATTTCAGATACAGTTGATCACCATGGCAGGAGACACACACCAGCATTGGAAACTGAAGAAAAAGTTATATCATATCCACAAAAAGAGCTCTGAAAAGGGAAAGACCAAATCACACCTACTAGTTCACTAGTCTTTCCAAAGCCAATCAGTTCTTTTTCCATCTATCCAACTACAGAAATGATTTCACCACTATGGCCTGCATCATCTCACACCAATTAGATAGATATTCTCTTACAGAGTTGGTCAGGATCCTGCTTCAACTGAGCAGTTCTTCTTCCAGATGTCAAGTTCTCAGTTGTCAAGTTGGACACCAGAAACTAAACTGCTTGGGTAAAATGAGACTCCGCAGAGTAGAAACAAGACTTAACATTTCCATAACCTTTCCTTATGCTGTCCATGTGACCTGTACTCATGCAGGTCATCAGAAGCAAAAGAGGTCTCTTTCCTGAGATTTTGGTCCATTCAAAGCCATTTGGCTTCCAGCCTATGTGGCCATTGTACATTGTGATGCTCATCAAAATAAATAAAAAAACCATCCTGACAACTGAGCTGACCAACAGCCTAAAAAGAAAGCCCACCTTCCATCCAGGTGACACTTAATTCCCAATCCCACTTTCCCATGTCTCCAACATTCACCTTGGGAAACCTAGAAAGCTTTAGGTTTGGGTTTCACACACATCCCCAGGGAGACAGTTGCAAAGCTCCAAATAAGCCATTATGTCTGAAGTCTGAAACCAAATATATTAAGAATTTTGATCAAGTCTCATATTTATGGGCCACAAAAAATCCTTCAAATCTACTGAGTTTTTTCACTGGACCTTGGTTCCATTTCTAAAACTTACTCATTTGTTGTTGGCCCAATCCGGAGGGGGTTCAAGCCCACCCTCAGCTACAGACCATCTAGCACAGAGGAACTGAGCCAGGTGAAGACTGGAAAACAGATTTCACTCAATATCCCTAATAAGGGACTCACACATCTACTAGTTCTACAAGATATCTTTACAGGGTAGATAGTGAGATTTCCCCCAATTAAAGCAGAAAGGGCTTCACAGGTAAGTTCTCTTCTCATAGAATACATTCTTCTTTATTTGGGACGCCCAGTGCCTACAGTCTAACAATGGCCTGGCTTTCATTTCAGTGGCACTCAGTGACTTAGTGAAACTCTCAAATGAACTATTATCTATCTGCGTGCCACCGAAAACACTCAGTCTTCTGGAAAGATTAAGATACAAGCCTACCCTTCCCAGATCTCTTCATTAAGCTCACCCTCAAAACAAACAGTCTCTGGCCATTATGCTTTTAAGATAATGTGTTACTGTCAAGTCTATAACCCAGCACAGTCGCTTCAAAGTATTTAAGTAAGCTCTCCTTAGGCAGACTTCTTGAAACATCTTAGGCTCATTACCTGTCTCAGTATGTTTTATCACTCAGCGTCACTAGTAGGAAAAGCCAGCTCCAAGTCTGACCTCACCTTTCTGGAATCATCCCTTTATGTGAACCCAGTGGTCGGAGTTGATTTAAAATTCTCCCATGGACTAAAACACATCTTAAGTTTTTGACCAAACTTGTCATCCTACTCAGTTCTCCAATGCAGGCAAGTCACAAAACCTACACATGGGTCATGTGTTTAGAGTAGAAGATCCCATTCCCAGAAGTTCAAAGTTCTGTAAGTTTTTCGGCGATCTCTGTTCTCCTCATACATCAAGACTATTAAAACAAGACTCAGATTCTTCGACTCTAAGAGTTGCTGGGATTCTCTATTGAATATTTTTAAGAAGAGAGAGAGAGAGAGAGAGAGAGAGAGAGGAAGAGAGAGAGAGAGATAAGGGGGAAGAGCTCAGCATCAGGCCCTACTGTGCATGTCGCAATGGATGAGTGGAGTCAGAGGACCACTTTCAGAAGTTGATTTTTCTCCTTCTACATGCGGGGCTCACATCAGTAGGTTTGTGTGCAAGTACTATTACTTGCTGAGTCATTTTTTCCAGCCCATTTCATGGTTTTGTGATATATCTTGCAAGCTTCTTCCACTTAGTCCCTTATACCTATAAGACTCATCCGGACTAAGAATTAACCCTTGATCTTTTCCTTTAGGGAGATTTCTCAGACTATCCTGGACCATGATTATCACTTACTTTAGTCATGATTTCAATCCTTTACTTCTTATTGATGGCCATAACTGTGCATAGATTTCTTTGTCATTATATTCATTATCATACTTCTTAATCTGTTCTCCTGAAGTCACTTTATGGGTGTCACTGTTACCATTATGACTTCAATTTTTCTCCAACTCCTATTCTCAGTCCTTACAAGCCCTCCCCTCATCACCTTCTCCATGATTTTTTCAAGCAACACAACTCCATCTTTACAGAAAATTGCTGACTTTGCCTTCAGATCCTACTCAATGGTGGATTACCTATCATTCCATTTGAATGGATCGACAAACCTTCTTGCATGTGTAGGGAGATATGGGAGAGGGTGAAAAAATGTGAAGAGAACAGGAAGGTAGGAGTAATGATGCAAATAGAGTAGATAATAGGAGTAAAAACATAAATCATGGCTGATACAATTAAAAATAAATTTAATATTCAAAAAGATCATGCTTTGGAATAATAAAAAAAGGAAATACCTGTTTAATATATGGTGATGAATGAATGAATGAATGAACTATCTGAAGGTCTCACCTACAGAACAGTTTAAAACTATGGATTTCAGTGCTAGTGTACCTAACGATATAAATTTATATAATGCATAATATTTTATTATTATAGAAAATAAAAATCAGTAGTAGTTTTTCATGTTTTGACAGAAGGCTTTCAAAAATAAAAAATATGTATAGTCCTCAAGGACCTATAGGCAGTTAAGGGTTCCTAGGAATGAGGGCTCACAAGACATGATCCTTCCATGAAGAACTCGTGGGAATTAAGGGTGCTGGGAGGGGTAGGAAGTAATTTTCAACCCTTCGCCAATGGTCATTTAAGCAACCCTAATGAAACAACAGATTCCAATGGCTCATCAAAGAAACAAAAACAACAGCATGTATGAAAGTAGAAAGTGCATTGTGTGGAAGGACAGGAGTGGATACTTTCGAGTAGTGACACAAGAGTATAATGGGGGAATGAAATAAAATCCAATATCTTGATATGAAATTATCAAAATAAAAACATATAGTTTTAAATGTTTTTAAAGGAAAAAATTGTTAAGTGCAGACTATGCGTATTATGTAATGATCTTCATAATTCAGTGAAGTTGAATTAATTTGAAAAGAATATATGCCACTGTATGTTCAGATAATATTGTTTTTAAAAACACACTTTTATATGTAAGGTATTAAAGTTGAACTCTAAACTATCTCACATAACCTACAAATTCAGCTTGACTTTTCATGGCTTTATTTGATTTGTAAGCCTTAAAGTTACATGTAAAACAGTCTGAAAATTTTCATTCTTTCGATATTATTCTCCCAACTTCACGAATATGTCAAACATCTCAACAGACAAAGTCTAGTACCATGTATTCCTGTGTGACACATTAACTTTTTCAAAGATTTTACTGTGAAACTGAAAGCTTTAGCACAGTCATATTATAGGGTAGTTATTTAAGTTTATAGTAAGGTAAAATAGCAGCAATCCACAATCCAATATCTGAACTTCTTCAAATGAAATTCTTCGATTAACTTCCTTTCATTTTTTAAAAAGTTCCTTACTTTTCTGAATTTCTGAAGATTAGCAAGATTATCCTTGGTTGGTGTGTTGGATGCTAAGCTCTTGTGAGGATTTAGACTAATTTTAAGTGGTGGTACTTAAATGTTGTGACTAAACAGCCATTAATCCTGTCTTTACCTATGTTTCAGTGGTTCTTTACTTATAAAGCTTCAAATTAAAACTCTACTAGAGAAAAAGTAAATTTGCAGCTTTCAAATTGAAAAGGTAAAGGAGTATTAAATAATCACTCTAGTACTTACCATAATTCTTTCTCCGTTGAAACAACATGACTGTGCTTTGGGCTCATATTTATATTCTAAAAGTAAGAAAAAAAACACCGCAAACAAAACATTACATTGGCAAAAACAAAATAATTTCAATCTCTATTATCCTACTACAAATGTGTCATCACAATGAAAACTATTGACACTTAATAGCAATTCATATATTAAAATATCAAAAGAAGGGCTGGAGAGATGGCTCCTAAGCAGAATGACCTAGGTTAAAAATCTCAGCTCCCATGTAAAAATGCTAGGCAGAAATGGCATCTGTCTGCACTTCCAGCTCTGGACGGTGGAATCTGGGAAACCTGAGAGTGAAGCAAAATGGAGGTAGAGCAATCCAGGAGATTTCCTGTAGTCACCCTTAGGCCTCCACAGGCACACACTGTGCCTCTGATACACACAGATACATGTGTGCATGAGCACAACATCCCTTCAATAAATAAATTAACTTTAAAAATGAAATATTAAAAAGAGAACAATCCAAAATGTTTATTAAATAACCTCTAGCAAAATGCATATGAAATTTCTCAACTACCCCTCAAATAGGGGTAGGTGCTAAACAGGTAAGAGGGAGCTTCCCCACCTGTGGAATTACCCACTGAAGGACCACTTATACTGCCATAGAGACCTAGTCTCCCACTGGTACAGAAAACTGAAAGGGAGCCCTGTGGTCCACACAAGCAGACAGACATGAGGGCGGGGAAGAACAGGGATAGATTGAGGAGAGAAGGGAGGGTGAAAAGGAAAAATGGAGTGGGAGGGGCATGGACAACAATTCATTTTACTTACTTTTAAAAAATTCTTAATAAATAAAAAAATAAAAATTTATATGAACTGATTAAGTTTAAAATTTGCAATGTTGTATTGGCAGAAAACTAAAAAAATTATTGAGTATGTATATTTCACATAAGATTATAATTATGATTATGTTGTTTACAATTATGCCCACATCATAGACATATATCACAACATATTACTCTAAATATAGGCTTTATGAATTGTTAGTTAAATTTATAGTAATAATAAATTGAAAATTAGAAAAAAATGAGAGAGTATAAAGAAGAGAAAATGGAAGCAGGAAATAACATGTGACTATTTAAAATGCATTGAAATTCCAAAATATTGGCAACAAACCCAAAATATCTGGGTTTACCTTTCAGTGCTGCATTTGGTGACTGATTCTTGTTTTGTTTTTCACTTGATGTCTGTTGACTATCTTCATCTCCCATGTCCTTCTGCTTCATTTCTTCATTGTTTTCGAGCTGAGCCTCAGCATTGTCGGATATAGTAGCAGCACCGGAAGGACTGAGAGTTTCAGCAATTGGAACAGGGCTAGGAGCACTATCAGTGGTGGAAGTGTTGGGAGCACTCTCAGAAACAGAAGTGCTTGGAATGTCCTCAGTAGTTGATGGTCTGGGAGTCTCAGCAGAGATCTTGGGAATACAACTAATGATGGAAGGATCAGGAACACTATCAATGGTGGTAAGGCAAATGGTAGTGTCTGAGGTAATGGTGCCAGGGTTGTACTCAGAGTAATTGCTGGGGGTGGTGTCAGTGATGTTAGTGTCCAGAGGACTGTCAACAGTGTAGGTATTTAGGGTTTCGTCGGCAGTGCAAGTGCTTAAAGCAGTATCCACAGTGTAGATGCACGACTTATTGCCATCAGTATAAATGCTTGAAGTGTTTGCCACAGTGTAAGTATTTGAAGTATCAGGAGTACTATAACCATCGATATCTTGGTTCACAATCAAAGAGGTGTCATTAACCATGGAGTTAGTCTGTTCATCAAGTTGATGTTCTCCCATGTTCTTCTTTGGTTCTTCTCCTGTTTTAGGAGTGCTTTCATCAAAAAAGTTATAATTTAATCTTCCATAAGAATAGGTTTCTAAAAAAGATAATGTAATATAATGTTCAATAGTTATAATCATGGTATATTGCAAGTTGTTTCTCATACCTAACCAACAAAAGAGAACTGATAAGTCATGCTTAAAATTTCTCTTAGTTTGCTTTAATGCAAATATTGGATATTGATGCATATTTTATGCTCATGTGTTTATGTACTGATAAGAAAAAGAAAAACATGAGCAAATGTTGATGGCATTTTCCTAGACAATAGCTTCACCTCCAAATTTTAAGCTCAAGATGATTGCCAGGATAATTTTCCAGTGTACTTTCACATTCCAAATAGATACCATTAATAATCAAATTCTTTTATGACATTCCAATCTGATTTTGTAGATCATCAGTATAAATAAGCATCATAAATCACATGCCATATCAAAGCATAAACAAATATTTATAGAAAATTTCCATGAGGATTTCACTTAAGACATAAACTTGAAGTATTACATTTACCTATGGAGTGTCATCGATCTAAATATATGTTCATGAGATGTAGTCATTCATGGACATTTTAATATCTTCTACTGTTTCATTTTAATGACTGGCCAAATCTATTCATTTTAATAAACAAAATATTTCCCATTCTTTCACCTTTGTTAAATTTTGTTTTGATTGGTATATATTCACTGCACATGTCCACATAGCAATGGATTTTAGAGACATTTTCATGCAAGTGTATCATTCAGCCCCTCCTTCCCCTTTCTTTCTCTTCTCTGTTCTGCTTTCTCTATCTCTGTTCTATCCCAGAGATAATCTTTCTTCATTTTTGTTGTCCTCCTCCTCCTCTCCCTTCCTCCTCTCCTTTTCCTTCTCTGCTTCTTTCCCTTCTCTTCCTTCTCCCTTTCCTTCTATTTTCCTTCTCTTCCTATTTCTTTTCTCCCTCAGATAGGTCTCATGTAATCGAGACTATTCTTAAACTCACTATGTAGCAAGGATGACATTATAAGCACAAGTCATCGTACCAGGTTTTACGGGGTGCTGGGGATCAAACTCATTGTATATGCTAGACAAGCATTGTATCAACTAACCGTATCCCCAACCCCAGTGTTACTTCTATTTTCATGGCATTGGCATATATTTCAAGGAAAATATATTGTATTTAATAACAGTATATGCTACCATTATGCTCTTGGTACATAAATGCCGCTGGTGGAGGCAGTGGTGGTGGTGGTGGTAATGGCGGAGGTAGTGGAAGCTGGTATGGACCAGGGTCCTGGATATAAGTTAGGGGAAATTCCCCTTGAGTTGGAGGATACATAAATTGAGGGGCAGGTGAATACATCAAGGGGTTCGGTGCCATGAAGGGTGGTGGTGGTAGAGGAGCAACCATGGGCATGTGATAGTCGGTTGTTAGAGGCACGACGATAATTTTTTGAATCCCATTTTCTTCCACCACCTAATGAAGAAGACAGAATCATATATAAATATTAGAATCCATGGAAATCATCACATTTTTTCTATTTTGTATGTTTATGATGTTAATTTAGAAATCTAAATCATCCAAAAATCATCAAGAAAAACTATAATGTCAAGCAGATGTCAGAATAATTCTTACCTTTCTCCATGTAGCTAGTTTTTAAAGAGGTAATCTTGACATATCTAAAACTTTAAAGTGCAAGTATACAATTAAAGTTTCCTTCTTAATCTTTACATGCTCAGTGCAGCCCAATTGGTAACTACTGCTGATGTTTTACAAACCCTTCTAGGATTTTCCTATACCTATGCAAGCAAACAAGAATGCAGATTCTCTTTTCTGGTATGAAATAACATTGTTTATTACACTATTCAGCAATTTTCCCTTTGTGCTTAGCATTATATTTTGAAGACTTCTTTACCAGTTTCCCACTTTTTTGCAGTTTCATAGTACTTCACAGATGTATCGTACAGTCACTCACTGAGAAACATGAGGGTGTGTTGCTTCCAAAGCCTTTTGTGATTATTAACATTGTTGTAAGGATGATATTATAAATATAACATTTCAAATTTGTAAAAAAAATGTATCGTATGATGAATTTCTTAGAGTGAAATTGCTGAGTGAAAGAGTATGTGCACTTGTACTTTTACTAGATATTTTCCAATAGATAATTATGTTTAGAATTAAACTTTGGTGCATTTAGTTACTTAGTATATTCTTCATTTATACTTCTATGTGCTAGACACAACCTTGTAAGCCATGGAAGCAAAAAACTATGATAAGAAGAAATAGTCTCAAATATATTTTCAAGACTATAGAATAATCTCCATAGCAGTGATACCTTCATGTCCATTTTAGGTAAATAATTGAAAAATTTCTTCAGAGTACCCTTACTGTCTGAAAATGAAATAATATTGAACTGAAACAAAGAATTTAAGGACACATTGTGAAAAACTATTATCGTAGTTCTTATAGATAATGAATATTAACAAAATTGATTAACAGAAACAATAAATTATTGAGATTTGCTGAATCATAAGTGATTCAATTGAGCAGACAATATGATATCACTTACAAGGCACCCTAAGGGAAGTTTGGTTAAAATCAACCACTTTAAACTACCTTAACTGTTTAGTTAATGGCAATATTTTAGTAATGATGGTAATAATAAAGTGAGTACATAAATAATATTTCAGAAGTTCTCCTATCACTCAGTGATATAGTAAAATATGAAATAATTTAGAGATAAACACAAGACGAAAACCATAATAGCATACCTGAGATATATAGCCTGGTGGAAGATATATTGGTGGCAAATTACCAGTTGGTGCAACCAACGGTACATCTGCAGGTCCTAAGAGAATTTTTATTAATGAACATTGTTACAATTTTGATCAAAGTTCATTGCAAAAGACAGTTTACTTTACATAGTGAAAAATAGTACTGAGATTTAAAAATAGCTATTTTGAAAAGATGTTTTTTATTCACAAAGCTAAGCCAAAGTTTATATGAATCACTGAAAATTCATTCTAACCATTGTAGTATAATCAAGGCACACAGGGGTATTGTATAAAATTCGAATTTTAAAAAATAATGGTGTTAATTGCTATAGAAAACGAACTATCAGCTTTCTGATAGTTTTATCATTTTAATATGGCTATGTATTACTTAAGATTTTACTCTACCATAAAATTTTCATTCAGTGATGTTACCTGTTTTTTAATCTTAAGACTTCTTTCCAATAATTCTAAAGTAAAATAGTTTCGGAAATGGTATATTAGGAAAAAAACCTAATACTACCTGTGATCATTATTCTTGGTTGTCTACATGACTGGAACTGAGATTAACTAACAGGTAAGCCATCAGACCACTTGAAGAGATTATCTGGATCAAGATATTTGAAATATGATGACCAACCCTAAATGCAGTAGTACTTTCTAGCAACAGACCAGATGAAAGGATGGTAAAAAAGAAGTGTCCCAGCCCACCCTTCCCTTCTTGTCCTGTGCTGATAACTCATTTTTCCTGTTGTCAGTATTCTTTACTGATATTAGGACACGACTTCTTTGACCTTCCAAACCTTATTGAAGTCTAGAGACTTTCTGGGAAACCTTCAGCCTTCAGTACTAAATGAGGACTGCTGAATATTCAGAAGCTGAACTGAGCAACTATAGGCAGCCATTGTTTGACTACCTGGACCTTAACTCATAAGCTGATTCAATAAATTCCTTTATTGAATCCTTTATTATATCTGTAGGTTCTTTTCCTCTAGAAAATCCTGACTTATATACTATTTATAAAATATCTACTGTATACTAGGTAATCTTACTATATTAAACATATATTTGCATAGGAACTAAATATACAGTTCAGAATTGAGACTTAACTCCTAGTGACTCATGGTAGTTTGAATGTGAAATGTTCCCTACAGGTTCATGAGTTTGACCATTACGTGGTTATCAGTTGGTAGTGCTCTTTGGGAAAGTTATGAAAACTTCAGGAAGTGGAACCTTCCTGGTGGAAATATGTCACTGGGGGTGATCCTGAAGTTTTATAGCCCAGTCCACTTCCTGTTCTCTTTCTGTGTTAACTGAATGTGGATAAAATGGGTCCACATGCTTTTTCCCATCATGATGGATCTACTCAGAAACTCAGAAACTATAACCAAATAAACACTTTCTCCCTTAGGTGGTCAGGGTATTTTATCACAGCAAAGAAGAGAAACTAAAGAATTATCTTTGATGAAGTAAATTTCAAGATAGCATAATACTCTGGCATGACTCTTGCTTTGGTCCAATCTTTGTCCACTGTGTTCTCATTCCTCCCTTTTGGAATGGGAATGTTTTCTCTGTGTCATTGTACTTTGGAGTACAGAATTTGGTTTTGATTTTACAAGGGATCATAGTTAAGTGATTACCTTGAGTATATTAAGACACTTTGAGCTTTTGAATACTTTGGGGACTATAGATTATGGGAACTTTTCAAATTGATCTGAATACACTTTGTCTCATGAGATAGCCATGAAACTATGGGAGTTGGGAAGAATTTTGTGGTTAGAATATTAAATGTCCTCCATGGGTTTATGTAGTTGAACACTTGGTTGCTAACGCTTGGTGGTATTATTTAGGAAGGTTGTGGAGCCTTTAAGAAGTGGATCCTTGAGAATTTTATAGATGGGCTCACTTCTAGTTTTCTTTCTGCTTCTTGAATGTAGATGCAGTATGAGCTGGCCATCATGCCTTCTTTGTTTGCCACCATACCCTCCACACTCTGATGACCTATATCCTTTTGAAAGTGTAAGACAACATAAACACTTTCTCCTCTAAGTTGCTTTGGTCAGAGTATCTTACCACAATATCAAGACATTACCTTAACCTAAATGGTCAATTTCAAGAAAAACAACTAGTACTTTAAAATTTACTACTTAACAAGATAGTGAGGTGCCCGCTTATCTATCCAAATTTATTACACCTCATATAAATGGCATAAGAGAAAAGACCAAGTATCTCTCCTTAACAATGTAAAAGAACCCTGATTCCCTTTCAAGGGGTGATTTGCTTTCTAAGAATTTGTTTGCCACTTCTCTGTCTTAGTAATGCATCTTTTAAAAAAATCTTTTTTTGTGTCAATTTGGTAAACAAATTTTATTTCTCCGCCTTTGGTTTGTCATGAAAGTTCCTACCTTGCACACCATTTTGTGGTTTGGATGCAGTGGGTTTGGCCTTTCTCTACTGTGGTGCTCCAGGAAGTTAACAAGGGTTGGGAGGCAGGATTCTGGCTGGGATTGCTTTCCTCTGAGGTGCAAAGACTTCGGGGCTATAGCTTTTTGCCTCTTGTGGAAAGCCATTTGCAACTGAAAGACCCTAGTCAATGCTCCTCTTTGGTGGGAGCTGCAGGCAGTGGGAAAAGGATAAGGAGTTACAGTTCTTTCCCTCTCATTCTCAAAATGTAGTGTGCCTGGAAGCCTGTCCAGAACTAATTCATACCTATTGTGAAGACTCTCTTTTCTTTCTCATCTCTTTTGCCTGTCTCAGTGTTTGCTGCTGCTTTCCACAGAATGTGACTGACATTTCTTGTGCTTATTTTTTCCTTCTAGCCAGAGTTCCTCATTTGAGAGACCTATAGATAATCAGGTTTTCACTTTCTCCAGGACTGTGAGTTGTGTCCTCTACTCTCACTTCCATTTTTTGGTCAGTTTCAGTTTGTGAGCTTTCCCTTGAGGCTGGTCTAGTCCAACCAACCAGATGAGTTTATCTGTAGAGTGATACCCCAAGTTTAATTTCTGCCAATCTAAAGGGTCTTTAATCTCAGAGGATGAGAGGTTCGTTTTCGCCTCTGTCAAGAGGGGAAGTCTGCAGCCTTCAAGGGACATCTAGGTGAATGCTACATCTCCGGCTGGGCTCATGCAATGGGTCCAAGAGCCTCTACTTCCTCTGACTCACCCATGGATGTAGTGATGTAGTCTTAAAATTTCGTCTAAATGTGATATTGAGACTCTCAAAATATCCAAAACTAAACTTTTTCTTTGTAACTTGGTCCTTCTACCCACTCCTAGAGCAAGAATATTGGCCACCTTGTGTCACATTAAGCTATACCTGTATCCAACAACTAGATCTCTTTTGCTATAATTTAGGAAATGACTCTGAGATCCCTTATATCCAAAACTTCATGGCCTTGCCACATGACGCTAAGTTGTAAAAGGGATGTTTTGTGAACTTTTCTAACTTCTCTCATACCCTTCTATCCCCTCTAAACAGATAACATACTTGATGACTCTCTGTAAGCACTCAAGCACCAGCTCAACCTCTGGCTTCTCTGCCACCAACCATTCTTCAACTTGACAGCTCTGCTCTCATCTCTCCTTTAAGATTCCTCTTTCTATTCCTCCTTCCCATCTATCTTGTGGAGCTTTCTCTAGCTGCTCTTTCTTCCCTACACACCCTTTCTCCTTCATGCAATTGCTCTGGAATTTCAGGTAGGAAGTGATTAAAGCGTCCCCTACCTCCTTCACAGAATAGTTTTTCCATTCCTAAGGTGGCTAATAAGGAACTTGGCATTATCCTGATACACATCCCCTTCCCTATGTTGGTCTGTCTCTAACAAAATCCAAATTAGGGGCACTCAGCCAGGAGCTCTCTACATTCATTAAAGCATTCAAAAGGCTCACTGTGCTTTTTATTTAACTTGTCAGGACATCTATATAATCTTAACTAACTCTTCCATTCATCAGAAATACTGTATCTGGTATTTAGTATGTATGTGGCTGGATGAAACTTTTGTTTATCAACCCAGTTACAGCCAAGCCAGGTCAGGCTCCTTATATGTAGTTCCATGGGTCATATCAAGCTACAGAAGTAGAAAATTATAAGGGAGTGACCCAATAAGACTTTTAGGATTATTTGTCTATTAGAGGGAATAAAAATGGCTATCATCAAACTTGTTGACAAGTTGTGGGAGATACAGGGAGCTTCCAAGAGGGTCTCTCTTTCAGTCCTAGGTTACTTGAAGCCATGTGCAAGTATAGTAATCTGGCTGAGAGTCAGAGGACCAAGTCAGTCCGGTTGCAAACCTTTTAAGTCAAACCTCTTTAGATATTAGCTAAAACCTTTTAAAATAGACCAGGAAACATAGACTCCTTTCCCCATTAAATCCAAAATAGTCTTGGAGGTCTTTAGTAAACCAGGAAGAGAACTTCAGATCCTGAAAGGCCAAATTGGAAGAGGAAAGAAATAAATGGTAAACCTCAGTCCATTTCCTGGGAGTCTCAGGGAATCCTATAGTTTATTCTACTTGGTGCCCTGTCAAAATGAATCAGCTAATCAGTGGTTTGAAGGATTCTTTCCTGATGCTGTGGTCAGTCAGGGTATTTTGGTCAGGAGTGTCCAAAACTACCAGACTACAGTTTTCCCCCCGGATGTGTCCAATCTACAAAGTGAAGGCTCACTGAAAGTGAGAAAGTTTCTCTCTTCCTTGTGAGGGAAGGATAATCCCTATTCAAGGACTTCATGTTCAGGTCAAACTGATGACAAATGCCCTTGACTTTTTTTCCTGGACTAGGAGCAGTCCAATGAGGAAAGCAGTCCTCTCCCTTTGAGGAGTGATAGGGCCTTCTATAACCCTGCAGATGAACCCAAGATGTGGCAGAGATCCAAATAACTACAAACAAAGGAGTGACTTTTTTTGTATCATAGGCACCTTTTAAGGTTCCACCTTCTAGTCCTGGGTCTTTACTAGTACTGATGATGGCAAGCCCCAACCAGTCCACTTTATTCCCTTAACCTGTTCAATAGACAGTCATCTTTTCACTTATTCTCTCTGAGTCCTACTTAACTGCTCCATTTTCCTCCTAGACAGGGACATCAAGTCTAAATTCCAGATCCACTTAAGACCTTTTGAGACTCATTTCAAACACTGACTCCACTCTCCTATAATGACATGGAACTGTCTGGAGCCTCAAAGCCTTCCCTAGTCTCTACAATAGATGCTTATTCCACCAAAGAAGTTTCCCAGGAAGTCCTGTATTCCTGGTTGCTCATCAACAGCCACTCCTGTCACAATTGAACTTAGGGACCCTAACAACTTTCATTGAGGCCACCCCCTCTATCTGTTAAAGGTTGGAGATTGGAGACTCTCATTGATATATCTCTGGCTGTTAGGGTACTGTGCTCCTGTAAATCTTCAGGCCACGTAAAGAAGTCAGATGGATTCTACAGAATGGTTCAGGACTCAAGGGTCATAATTGACGGTGTAGTCCAGACCCACCCTTTAGCTTTCAATCCTTACACCCTCTTGGGACAGATACTCTCCACTACTCCTAGCTCCTGGCTTTCTTCTGTGTTCCTGTCCACCCAGGCTCCCAGTTGCTATTTGCCTTCTAATGATAGTCCCTCTTCACCCAGGTTATTCAGTGGCTTATCTAGACTGCCTTACCTCAAGAGCTTTAGGATAAGCCTCTTCTTTTCTGGACAGGCCTTAGTCAAAGACCTGTCTGTCATTCTTTAAATTTCGTCTGGGAGTAGTGTCCTTTGTTATGCACACAAAATATTAATTTGTAACCCAAAGAACCCACTTCATATATAAATATTTCCCTAACTCTAAAAAACTGGACGTTAAGGATATAAGGTTTCTCCATCAAAGGCTTAGATCTTGCTACAAAATGTCATGTCCCTGGTACTTAATACTAACCCTAAGCAATCTTTCCACTTTTTTCAAGAATCTCATTTTAATTACGGGGATCCCAGTCACAAAAGAACATTTAATGACCTTCTTGGACAGGCCAGGATTTTACAGAGTCTGGATTTCCCTGTTTGGCCTGATAGCTCAACCCCTTTAGGAGGCTTTGAATGGACCAAAGAAAGAGCCATAGAATTGGATCCATGAGGTTATATGGGTCCTGGAGTCCTTAAAACAAACACTTAGCTCTTCCCTAATATCAGCTCTCCCTGATCTTAGTGAATCCTTTTCTCTACATGTGCATGATTGAAAGGGAGCAGGTCCAGAATTAAGGTCACCTGAGATGGAAGGTGAGCTTTCTCTTTGGGCTCTTGGTCTGCTCAGTTGTCAGGATGTATCTTAGTTTCATATTTTTGTTGCTGCACCAAACACATTATCCAAACAATTAAGGAATTTTATCTCATTTTATAATTTCAGATTACAGTTGATCACCATGGAGGAGACACACACCAGCATTGGAAACTGAAGAAAAAGTTATATCATATCCACAAAAAGAGCTCTGAAAAGGGTAAAGACCAAATCACACCTACTAGTTCACTAGTCTTCCAAAGCCAATCAGTTCTTTTTCCATCTTATCCAACTACAGGAAATGATTTCACCCACTATGGCCTGCATCATCTCACACCAATTAGATAGATATTCTCTTACAGAGTTGGTCAGGATCCTGCTTCAACTGAGCAGTTCTTCCCAGATGTCAAGTTCTCAGTTGTCAAGTTGACACCAGAAACTAAACTGCTTGGGTAGAAATGAGACTCCGCAGAGTAGAAACAAGACTTAACATTTCCATAAACTTTCCTTATGCTGTCCATGTGACCTGTACTCATGCAGTCATCAGAAGCAAAAGAGGTCTCTTTCCTGAGATTTTGGTCCTATTCAAAGCCATTTGGCTTCCAGCCTATGTGGCCATTGTACATTGTGATGCTCATCAAAATAAAATAAAAAAACCATCCTGACAACTGAGCTGACCAACAGCCTAAAAAGAAAGCCCACCTTCCATCCCAGGTGACCTTAATTCCCAATCCCACTTTCCCATGTCTCCAACATTCACCTTGGGAAACCTAGAAAGCTTTAGGTTTGGGTTTCACACACATCCCCAGGGAGACAGTTGCAAAGCTCCAAAATAAGCCATTACTGTCTGAATTCTGAGAACCAAATATATTTAAGAATTTTGATCAAGTCTCATATTTATGGGCCACAAAAAAATCCTTCAAATTCTTACTGAGTTTTTTCACTGGACCTTGTGTTCCATTTCTAAAACTTACCTCATTTGTTGTTGGCCAATCCTGAGGGGGTTTTCAAGCCCCACCCTCAGCTACAGACCATCTAGCACAGAGGAACTATGCCAGGTGAAGACTGGAAAACAGATTTCACTCAAATATCCCTAATAAGGGACTCACACATCTACTAGTTCTACAAGATATCTTTACAGGGTAGATAGTGAGATTTCCCCCAATTAAAGCAGAAAGGGCTTCACAGGTAAGTTCTCTTCTCATAGAATACATTCTTCTTTACTTTGGACGCTCCCAGTGCCTACAGTCTAACAATGGCCTGGCTTTCATTTCCAGTGGCACTCAGTGACTTAGTGAAACTCTCAAATGAACTATTATCTATCTGCGTGCCACCTGAAACACTCAGTCTTCTGGAAAGATTAAGATAACAAGCCTTACCCTTCCCAGATCTCTCATTAAGCTCACCCTCAAAACAACAGTCTTGGCCATTATGCTTTTAAGATAATGTGTTACTGTCAAGTCTATAACCCAGCACAGTCGCTTCAAAGTATTTAATGTTAAGCTCTTCCTTGAGGCAGACTTCTTGAAACATCTTAAGGCTCATTACCTGTCTCAGTATGTTTTATCACTCAGGCTGTCACTAGTAGGAAAAGCACAGCTCCAAGTCTGACCTCACCTTTCTGGAATCATCCCTTTATGTGAACCCCAGTGGTCGAGTTGATTTTAAAATTCTCCCATGGACTAAAACACTACTTTTAAGGTTTTTGGACCAAACTTTGTCAAGTCCTACTCAGGTCTCCAATTGCAGGCAAGTCACAAACCTACCACCATGGGTCATGTGTTTAGAGTAAAGACTATCCCATTCCCAGAAGTTCAAAGTTCTGTAAGTTTCTTGGCGATCTCTGTCTCCTCATACATCAAGACTCAGTTAAAACATAGACTCAGATTCTTCTAGACTCTAATGAGTTGCTGGGATTCTCTATTGAATATTTTTAATAAGAGAGAGAGAGAGAGAGAGAGAGAGAGAGAGAGAGAGAGAGAGATAAGGGGGGAAGAGCTCAGGCATTCAGGCCCTACTGTGCATGTCGCAATGGATGAGTGGAGGTCAGAGGACCACTTTCAGAAGTTGATTTTTCTCCTTCTACATGCTGGGCTCACATCATTAGGTTTGTGTGCAAGTACTATTACTTGCTGAGTCATTTTTTCCAGCCCATTTCATGGTTTTGTGATATAATCTTGCAAGCTTCTTCCACTTAGTCCCTTTATATCCTATAAGACTCAATCCAGACTAAAGAATTAACCCTTGATCTTTTCCTTTAGGGAGATTTCTCAGACTATCCTGGACCATGATTATCACTTACTTTTAGTCATGATTTCAATCCTTTACTTCTTATTGATGGCCATATACTGTGCATAGATTTCTTGTCATTATATTCATTATCATACTTCTTAATCTGTTCTCCTGAAGTCACTTTATGGTGTCACTGTTACCATTATGACTTCAATTTTTCTCCAACTCCTATTCTCAGTCCTTACAGCCCCTCCCCTCATCACCTTCTCCATGATTTTTCAAGCAACACAACTCCATCTTTACAGAAAATTGCTGACTTTGCCTTCAGATCCTACTCAATTGGTGGCACTTACCTAGTCATTCCATTTGAATGGATCTGACTACAACCTTCTTGCATGTGTAGGGAGATATGGGAGAGGGTGAAAAACATGTGGAAGAGAACAGGAAAGGTAGGAAGTAATGATGCAGAATAGAGTAGATAATAGGCAGTAAAAACATAAATTCATGGCTGATACAATTAAAAATAAATTTAATATATATTCAAAAAGATTCATGCTTTGGAATAATAAAAAAAGGAAATACCTGTTGAATATATGGGTGAATGAATGAATGAATGAATGAACTATCTGAAGGTCTCACCTACAGAACAGTTTAAAACTATGGGCATTTCAGTGCTAGTGTACCTAACTGATATAAATTTATATAATGCATAATAAGTTTTATTATTATAGAAAATAAAAATCAGTAGGTAGTTTTTCATGTTTTGACAGAAGGCTTTCAAAAATAAAAAAATATGTATAGTCCTCAAGGACCTATAGGCAGTTAAGGGTTCCTAGGAATGAGGGCTCACAAGACATGATCCTTCCATGAAGAACTCTTGGGAATTAATGGTTGCTGGGGATGGGAGGAAGTAATTTTCAACCCTTCGCCAATGGTCATTTAAGCAACCCTAATGAAACAACAGGATTTCCAATGGCTCATCAAAGAAACAAAAACAACAGCATGTATGAAAGTAGAAAGTGCATTAGTTGGGAAGAAGAAGTGGATCATTTCGAGTAGGTGACACAAGAGTATAATGGGGGAATGAAATAAAAATACAATATATCTTGATATGAAATTATTCAAAAATAAAAACATATAGGTTTTAAATGTTTTTAAAGGAAAAAATTGTTAAGTGCAGACTATGCGTATTAGTTGTAATGATCTTCATAAATTCAGTGAAGTTGAATTAATTTGAAAAGAATATATGCCACTGTATGTTCAGATAATATTTGTTTTTAAAAACACACTTTTATATGTAAGGTATTATAAGTTGAACTCTAAACTATCTCACATAACCTACAAATTCAGCTTGACTTTTCATGGCTTTATTTTGATGTAAGCCTTAAAGTTACATGTAAAACAGTCTGAAAATTTTCATTCTTTCGATATTTATTCTCCCAACTTCACGAATATGTCAAAACATCTCAACAGACAAAGTCTAGTACCATGTATTCACTTGTGACACATTAACTTTTTCAAAGATTTTACTGTGAAACTGAAAGCTTTAGCACAGGTCATATTATAGGGTAGTTATTTAAGTTATTATAGTAAGGTAAAATAGCAGCAATCCACATCTCCAATATCTGAACTTCTTCAAATGAAATTCTTCGATTAACTTCCTTTCATTTTTTTAAAAAGTTCCTTACTTTTCTGAATTTCTAGGAAGATTAGCAAGATTATCCTTGGTTGGTGTGTTGATGCTAAGCTCTTGTGAGGATTATACTAATTTAAGAGTTTTTCATCGGAGAGGCGGGCCCAGAGGAAAATCAGGCATGCACAAGAAAGGACTCTCTGGGAATTGCGGCGGGAGGCACTGGGGGATGGGGAGGGAGGGGAGTGAGGAGGGGGAGCAGGGGGTACGGGGGGAGGAGGAGGGAGGGAGGGAACTGGTGTACCTATTAAGTTTGTATGAGCTGAAGTAATAATAAAAAATGTATTAATAATAAAAAAGAGTTTTCATTTCTTTGCTATTGTGACTAGAATTGCTATGAACATGGTTGTATACATGACTTTGTAGCTGGATGTAGTATTCTTTGGGAATATTCCCAGGAGTGGTATAGCTTTTTTAGCTTTTTTAGGAACCTTCAAACTGATCTCCTAAGGGGTTGTACACACAAATAGAAAGTCATGAGGATGGGGGTAGAGGAGTAGGAGGAGTTAAGGATAGGGATGGATTGGGGAAGGGAGGAGAGGGTATAAGAGGAGAGTAGAGGGTGAGAGGGGGCAGGAACAACAATTTATATTGCTTGTAAGTAATTAAAAATAAAGTTTTGATATTTAAAAAGAGTATTCGATGTATCCAAACAGCACTGATATATTGGATTGTTACTAATTTTATATATAGTATTTGAATTCATTCAGATTGCAAAAGAACACATGTGTGAATATACTTTAACAAACCTTGAATGTTCTGAATGGACCCATCATCAGCTTTTATGGTGAGGATTTCTCCAGGGTTAACTTGAACGAACACAATCTAGAAATAAACAATTCTTTAATGTTATACTTTCTGGCTAATCTTTGAGAAAAGTCATCATTATCCTTTTTAATATTCATACCCGCTAATTATGGGGATTTAAAAATGCTCAGGGAGAGGAATACAATTAGATCAATGGACATTTAGGAGAAATTCAATACCCCTTAGTAAGAAGAGGTTGTCCCCCACCCAAGTTAAACTTAACATTATGGGTTCATAAAAAATAGGTGCATCAAGGTGGAAAGCCCAAGATATCCACTGCATTCATCTCTCAAACACAAGCTCCCCAAACAAACCCAGAAAAGAAAACTTATCTGACATACTTGGGCCCAAAATGGGGGAGAAGGTGGCCATGTAGCATATGTCTTGGGATGAGTCATAATTTGTGAATAAACAGTAGAATATTGTCCTGCTACATTGGTGTCTGGAAGATAATTCTCCACCTAAAACATAATTTTAACTACAATGAAACTTTCACCTATGCAAAATTTGGAAACTAATTAAAAATCTTTTATTAGGATATATTAATTATGAAAAATTACTGTGATATTTTTATTTTTTAAATTTTTTGTTTTTTTTCCACAATGTTTTTTTTTTATTTTTTTTCCGCTCATACAAACTTAATAGGTACACCGGTCCCCTCCCTCCCTCCACCCCTCCCTGGACCTCCCTGTTCCCTCTCCCCTTTTCCTTTTCCTTTTTCCCCTCCCTCCCTTTCTCCCAGTGTCCCTCCCCCTATTCCTGGAGCATCCTTTAGTGAGCATGTCAAACTTCCCTCTGGGTCCTCCTCTCTGATGTAAGGTGTAAGGACTCAGTGGCATCTCCTAGAACTCTTTCTCGTGTTCCCCTTTAGTATAGGAACAATATTGTGGCTGTTAATCCCTAGCTTCTAAGGATCCTAGTGCCTGTGATACATACTAGACTTTGGGGGTTCAATGATATGTTGGTCATTGCACAGATCATGCAGAGTCTTATTATGATTGCTTCGGCCCTAACTTGTGTGGAGTATCTTGCATATCATGACTCCTCCTCATCCTTGTGCTCTTACAATCTTACCGCCCCCTCTTCCACAAATTTCCCTGAGCTTTAGAATGGGGAGAGATTAGGGTGGCTTAGTTCCACGTGGTTGATATAGAGTCTCTGATGTTCTGAATTATGGTTGATTTTTTTTTTCAGTTTTGCTACTCCTGCAATGCCCTTAGCTCCATTCTGATGGGTATTGGATGTTACCCCCTGGCCAGAGATTTAAAAAAAGCTGTTAAAATATTTGTTCTTTTTTAAAAATTATTTTATTTATTGTGTGTGTGTGTGTGTGTGTGTGTGTGTGTGTGTGTGTGTGTGTGTGTGTAGAGGATCAAGGGTGACTTCAGGAATCATGGATTACTTCTACCTCCTTCTTGCTTGGCTCAGGGATTTCCCAGGCTCCACTCACAGGGCCAAAAGTGTAGACCCTGCTGTTTCCACCTAGTGTTTTTTTTTTTTTCTTCACGTGGTACCTGGGATCCAAACTCAGGAGCTTCTGCTTACAAGAGACAGAGTCTTGACCCCTGAGCAATGTTTCCAGCTCCACTGTGATATTTTTCATACATGCATGTATCACAGCCATTTTTTACCTGTTTTGTTAAAGTATAATCTTTGCTTTTTTTCAAATGCAACAGAAGAAAAGTTAGTCATCTTTTTATATTATTTATTAAAATATACCATCCCCTGGATAAGTCAAATGAGCAAGTGTAAGTACATTTTCTAGAAATAAATCTTGAATACAGAAGTCATGTTAAACACAGTGGTTTCAAATATTAGAGAGTTGATTTAATAATTTGATAAATACAAGCTTTAATCTTCATTAGATCTGTAATTTTTAATATACACTTCACAAAACTGTAGCTAGTATAAGTTCAAAGGCACAAAACTGAGCCTTTTTTTCATCTGTATGTGTATGTATCAGAGGGCACTGTGTGTCCTTGTGGAGGACCAAGGTGACTTCAGGAATCATCCTGGATTGTTTCTACCTCCTTTTTTGCTCTCTCTGGGATTTCCCAGGCTCTACCCACCAGGAAGTGCAGGCCGCCACGTGTTCCTCCTGGCATTTTCTTTTCCTCCCACATTTTATTTTTTTTTTCTAAACATACAAGCTCAATAGGTACCCCCGTCCTCTCCCCTCTTCTTCCCTCCCCAGTCGTCCCCCCCCATTGCACTCTCTCGCCTTCTCCCTTTCCTTTCACCCCCTGCTTCCCTCTCTCCCCCTCTTCTGGATTTGGTGGCTTAGCCCAGAGCCCCTTCTTGGGCTCCCCGTTAGCATGGCAACTCTATTATGACGATTCAATCCCTTGTTTCTAAGGATCCAATGCCTGGAACCTTCTTCCCTCTGATCCATGCTAGACTTTCAACCCCTTACAGTGTTTTAAAAGGGCCTACAGGGAAGATAAACCTATGTCAATGGGAAAATGAGAAACTTCTAAAGTAAGGATGATTTCTGGACTTAGTAACATTTTAACCGGTTGTGAAAATGAAAAGAAGCAAAATCCCTCTTACCGGATACATAAGATCTCCATTTATGAATGTAATTGGTGGAGATATTTCAGAAAAAGTAGTTACAATTTGATGTTCCATCTTGTCTGTGAAGATCGACTTTCACATTAAGCGGTGTTTCTAAACAAGTGAACAAAACCAAATTAATCAAATGAACTTAGAATCATGGTTTTTAATGATAAAACTTGATAAGAGCCGTTTGAGAAAATTTACTTTGATTTTTTTCTAGAAATATTTTATTTAAGTGGAGTTACTTAATGACAACATTTCAAAATAATCATTGATCTTCGTAAATGACAGAATAAAGTGTGAAGTTGAGTTTCTGATTGATTGTTTTTCTCTTCATTCATGGGAAGACAAGTAAAAATATCTCATTAAATATCATGAATAATGGTTTAGTTAGACAAGACATTACATATTTGGTCCACTTACATCCAGTTCAGACAACATACATTTCTTTGATATTAATCACAAACAAGACATTCATATTGTTCAGAGAGCTTTAAGAATTAACAGTTCCCTTTAAAAGTATTAAGACATTAACCTTAACTCCCTTAGGTACTAAACTAGACGGCTCAAACAATCTAAATCTTTAAACTCAGACATTTAAACTTAAAAATACTTTACTGTTTGAAATTCTCCATGACCCCAACAGAAAATAAACACGTGGATAAAAAAAAAAACAACAAAAACAAATAAAACTGGGGTTATTTTCAAAGTAGAGTGAGAGGACGCTGAGAAGTGAAACCTTCTTGGAGCTAGACAAGTCCTCAAATGACTACTGTTGTAGTTCTACTACTCCTTGGTAGCACTGATGATGTAAAAGGCATTTATTATGTCATAATTCTGCTGACATTGCCATGCCAAGTTTTAAAGTGGTACCAGAAGACTTTTTACTTGTAATACTGATTTTCATAAATTAATGATAATTATTTTGAAAAGAAAACTTTTAGAGTCATAAAGAAACGTGCAGTGAATCTAGTCAGAAAATACATCTGTTTTCTTAGGTTAGGGATACAGGAAATCGTTACCAACTTAAAAGTTTTAAAGTATGTACCAGTAGTGCTAAGAAAGTTGTATTACTTTAATCTCTTTCATCACCAAGGTATTGGCTTTGTTTAGGGCACAGTTTAAGTGAAATGGCTATATTGGTCAAGATTTAAAGAATAACTTATGAGGACATATGTACATGGAATTTCTCTTTGCTTCCATCTTTATCTGTCTCTCCTACATTTTCACTCTCCCTTTTATCTTCCTTTTTTTCCTTCTTCTCTCCTTCACCCCCTAACTTGCTCCTTTCCATCAGCACTTCCCATCAATAGTGCACACAGTATGTCAAATTCACTATTTTACCTTTTTCTATAGCTATGTACCAACTTAGGTGACATTCATGTAGCAACAGATGACAGACTGAGGGAGGCAACTACCCTGCAGTACAAACTGAGAAAGGGATTTTAATTGTTCTGAAATTATAACTTGTATGAGAGTCTCTAAAATAGTAACATTTTAAAATTCTTTTCACTTAACCAATCAACATTATTGAAGGAATAAACTTCCCTTTTAGTTTTTTAATTTAAGCTTTATAGGATAAATTATCTCTATCATGTAAGGAATCAAATTTCATTTCACAATATAAAAAGCTTCTTACGTTTTGGTCATTGATTTCATCATTTAAAAATTAACTGAGGATATAGGCACTGGAGATAGACAGTAACCATCCTGCAAATGGGACACTGACCCCCCCTCCCCACTGCTGTGTCCTACTCTTGTTCTTCCATCTACCTTTCAATCTCCTCTTATATCAAGATCTTCATTTAAATAGTCTTTTACCTTTGGTTAGGAGGTGACATTCAATATCAATCAGGATGCAGCTAAGGGCAATGCAGGAAAAGCAAAGCTGAAAACAACAACAAACCATAATTCAGAACACAAAAGACCCTACATTTTTCACCTGGAACAAGACCAGTCAAATCTCTTCCCATCTTAAAGCTCCAGGAACCTTGTAGAAGAAGGGACTGCAAGATTGTCAGAGCCTAAAGATGGGGAGAACCAACCATATGCAAGATACTCCACATAAGTTAGGGCTGCAGAAGCCAGGATTGGACTTTGTCTGACTTGAGCAATGGCTGACATGTCAATGACCCCTTCCCCCCAAAGTCTAGCATGGATCAGAGGGAAGAAGGCTCCAGGCAGTAGGATCCTTACAGGCAAGGGATTGAACAGTCATAATAGAGTTCCCATACTAATGGGGAGTCCAAGAAGGGGCTCTGGGCTAAGCCACTGAGTCCTGAACCCTCCTCACTAAGGTGGAGGACTCAAAGGGAAGTTTAGTGCCCAAATAAAAGGATGCTCCAAGGGATGGGAGGGAGGAAGGGAGTGAAAGGAAGGGGAAAGAGAGGAGAGTGTAATGGGGGGTAATTAGGGAGGGAGGGGGAAGGGAGAGAATGAGGGGAGGGGTACCTATTGAGCTTGTATGATTAGGAAAAAAATAAAATGTGGGAGAAAAATTTTAAGAATTAACTCTTAAATTCATGTATAGAGCTTCAATTTTGGAAAGACACTATGGCTATATAACCATCACCAAAATGTAAGCATAATGACTGCTTCACAATTATTTTACTAGTATACATAATAAAATATTGACAAAGTATTGAAGTTATAGAACTGAACTTGTGCAGTTATATCTGTACTAGTACATGCAATGGTGCAGTAATAGAAATATGCCATATACTTTTTCTTGTTTAGAGCTCAATTTAATAAATGCTTTAAATACAGCTTTTATCCATTATATAAAGATAACTATATCATGAAGGCCAACTTGACAAAGACTTGGTTGCCAAGGATTTTTTTTTCAGAGTATAGAATTTCTAGGGTAGCTTCATTAAATACTTCTTCCCAACATAATCTATTTTCCACTTCATTAGGCAGGTCAATTAACTACTCTGTAAGGTAAAGTGCCTTTTTCAATACAGTTTTAATAATTTTGCTTTGCAGACTCTTTAATTCTGAAAAAATCCCACAGATGCTTCTATTATGCTTTTCTATTTCCTCACAAATTTACTATTCTTCTACAACTGTACTGTAATTGGTATATCAATGTAATGCTGAAACAGCTCTAAGGAAAGAAAATGCCATGTGAGAAAAAATATAAAATATTGAGTGCCATCTCTGAAAACACCAATCCCCCTAGATTCATTTTAATAAATTCATTGCATATGAATGAAGAACACTATGTTTGAAACAAGGAAGTATAAAACGTAGAAAAAGAGTATATGTTTTTCAGAAGGGAAAAGACCCTTATAAAATGGTTAGGAAATCTTAAAATAGATACACTCATATCTTAGTTTCTACATTCAATTCAAAGTTGGTTCTAGAGACCTACATTTTTATAATTTCATAAATGCAGATTGTTGCATTTAAAAATCACTAATGTACTATATGTTGCAATAAGGTATTTTTGCCTCTTTGCATAATGGTGAAGGTAAAGCACGTGATGCTACACATTTGACACTGACATCAGGCGTATCAAAAGGGACTGACTATGAGAAAACATTCCGCTTTGCAAATTGTTACAGTTAAATTCAATTTTTGTTAGATATAAATATCCAACATTATTTTCTAGTAAGAAAATAAATATATTAAAGGCTTTTCAAAATGGATTAATTTGATATCTCCTTCTGTATCTGCTCCAATAACTATATTGCTTCAGAGAAACACTTAAGCACATCTTATGCAATATAGTTTATGCTTATGCTATATTAATACATTTTAAGCTATAGTTTATGCTATATAGTTTGGCCCACAGTTGTAGTGTTTCCTATCGTTTTCTCAGTTCCAAAGTTGCAAAAAATAGTTGCTATGTGTCATAGTTAAGCACAGATGTCAACTTGACTGTTGAGGGTTTGCGCTCTGGGCACATTTGTAGAGAATTAGTGGTTGAGTTAGGCCCAGAGCAAACCTACAGGAGATTGTCTAGCTGATGGGGAAGGTCCAGCCCATGGTGGGTGGGATCAGGCCCTGGATAAATCACGGAGAGCTGGTTGAGGAAGTCAGCATCCTTCTGTTCAATTGGCTGGACATGCTGGTCTGGCAAGTAAGGACTGTCCATCTCTCAGCTGTTATGTGATGATGGTGTGGCCAGTTCCTTTGCCCTGGTGTTGGTGCATGCTCTCCCATCAAGCTGGACTACAGACTGTAACCAGACTATCAGTAAGAAAATAAACCCTTATTCCCTTAAGCCATTTGGTGGCCATTTATCGGCAACCATGCAGACTGCAATACTATGATTGGAAATAAATAATTTTTTCACTTTAAAATTTTTTTTACATATGTGTGTGTGCTTGTGCATATCAGAGAGTACTATGTGTGCCTGTGGAAACCCAAGTGTGACTTTAGGAGTCATCTTGGATTGCTTTATTTTATTTTGGCCTTGCTCTGGGGTTTCCTGGGCTCTACTTTCCAGGGCTGGAAGTGCAAGCCATCACCATTTTCACCTAGAGTTTTTAATGTGGGATCAGATTCTTTTTCTTTCCAAGCAGAATCTTTATCTCTGAGCCATCTCTACAGACCCAAAATAAAGTATTTTAAATAATTAAAATATATTCTTACCAAAGAATCATGGTTTAAATTTAATATTTAGCTTGACATAAAGCACATGATGCATTTGAAATTAATATCATGTGAAATTAATATTTTGGTGAAAGAAAAATGTGATTGTTATTTAGAAATTTAGAATTTTAGTTTTACTTTGAAGAAGATAAAATTACACTGTTTTATAGTGGTGTCTGATGGTCAAAAGATCTGAGGTCAAATTCTTGCTTTGCCCTTTACTAGGCAAATTTTGTTTCATTTCATTCTACACTGCCAAATTTCATAATAGACACTGAAATGATGAATAAATGCATACTTTAGAATAAGCAATCATTTGAAAAAATTCCTACTTATAAAGTGTTTGAAATCAAATGCTGTATTTCCAAGGAAATAAAAATTTGTTAAATAATAGTTTACTATAATATAATAACCATTATCTTAATGATCACTGATCTTTCTTGTATGTAATATGAACAGATGTGTCTGCTAAAAAAATGAAAAGTTCTCAAAAGAGAAATATAGTCTTTATTCAGAGTGTTTGCTATACATTTAAGAATTTTAAGTGGTCAATATCAGAGAAATCAATTTTTTTAAAACCAAAAAGTTGGAAGTCAATGCAGAAGTGCATCAGAAGCTCATCATGGGTCAAAATGTTATAGATATACGTGTTACCTGATGGAAGAAGATGAAGATGCTTATAAGAAACAATTCTCTCAGTACATAAAGAACAACATAACTCTAGACACGATGGAGGAGATGTATAAGAAAAGCTCACACTGCTATAACAGTGCTATATGAGAGAACCCAATCTATGAGAAGAAGCCCAAGCGAGAGGTGAAGAAAAAGAGGTGGAATCGTCCCCAAATGTCTCTTGCCCAGAAGAAAGATTGTGTAGCTCAAAAGAAAGCAAGTTTCCTCAGAACTCAGGAAAAGGCTGCTGAGAGTTAAAGTAGTTTTCTATGAAGATTCTTTTTCATAAAGACTTATTGACCAAGCAGCTAAAAAAAATCAAAGTTATCTGACATACTTACACTGAAAGTGTATTCCAACTAAATTTTCTCATAGATCCAACAGTTAGGTCAAGATTATGGAAATTTACTCTACAACCTTAGGAATGATACAAAATCACCAATATTTGTAGCTTTTCACTGAATAAGAAGGCAGAAGGAGGTCAGTTGATATCAGATGACCTGGTCAGAGCTTCCCTGCAGGCTACTGTCAGGTCAACCCCAGTACCTGTTCTAAAGGGCCAGTTTAATTCCGATGCCAAGGCTGAAGACTACATACACTGCCAGACAACTTTTAATTAGGTAGAATAAGTTAAATATCACCATTGTTCAAAAACTCAGTACCTTTTTCCTGTGTGTGTGTGTGTGTGTGTGTGTGTTTACAAGAATGCATTTGAGTGTGTGTGACTGTGAAGGCCCAAAAGCAACACTGGGAATCATCCTAGCTTGTTTTGCCTCCTTATTGCTTTGCTCTAGTATGTCCCGGGCTCCACCTTCCATGGTAGAATTACAAGGCATCATCATATCTGCACAGCACTTTTTATATGGGATCTGGGGAATCTGATTTAAGTTCTTTTGCTTGTGAGGTAAAGACTTTAATCCTTCAACCATTACCTCAGTCTTCAATGCTTTTTCTAAATACATGATTCCTATAGGCTCAATGATTACAACCGGGGTCAAAAAAATGAAGGGAAGGGGACTGGAGAGAGGGCTCAGGGGTTAAGACTCTGCCTTGAAAGCAGAAGGACTTGAGTTCAGATGCTGAATCTCATGTAAAAACATCAGGGAGAAATGGTGACAGCCTACACTTTAGGCTCTGGAAGGTAGAGCCTGGGAAATCCCAGAGCAAAGCAAAAAGGAAGTAAAAGCAATCCAGAATGACTCCCGAAGTCACACTTGGGCCTCCACAGGTGCACACAGCACTGTCTGATATACACAGGCACACACACACACACACACACACACACACACACACACACACGCACACGCACACGCACACACACACTCAAAAAATAAAATTAAATAAGTGGTAGGAACAGTACTACTAATAATTGGAAATACACATTGTCCCTTTAGTACATGCTAAGTAAAACACTCAAGTGCCCTTTTGTACATGCAGACACACACACACACGCACAAAATTTACACTTGTGAGCTTAATTTTAGATTTATTACTAGCACTACACTTTATTAATGTCTGACAATAAGGTTCTTTCCTTTCTGAGGCCCACAGACTGAAGAGTGATTTTCAGTGGAAATTACACAAGCATTCAAAGATGAAAGAAATAAGATGACATTAAGAAAAAACCTTGAGGGGCTGGAGAGGTGGCTCGGGGGTAGACGCCCTCGAATTCGCCCGTGGTTCTACACACACACATACACACACATACACACACACATGCACACACATGCACAATTGAATAAAAATAAAAATAAAATTAAAAAAAGAAAAAACCTTGAAGTAACTAAGTAATAAAAATAAATATAAAAATATAGGCTGAAGGTGAGTTAGGGTTGAAGACGAATAGAAATGAAAAATAATCTTAAGTCAATTCTCCCGTTTTGATGGGCTGATCATTTTTAGTCCAAGACTTGTTGGAGGTGTGTGCAAGTAGAAATGAGAGGTCAGAAAATGTTTACATTGTAAAAAAAAGAAAAGAAAAAATGTTTACATTGCATTATCCTGTTTCCTTTCTAAATGTCCTTCCTTTGAGGTGGGGATGTAATTCTGTGGTAAACCACCTGCGCAGTATGTGCAAGGTCTTGGATTTGATCCACAGCATTGCAAAAAAGGAGAAAGAAAAGAAAAAGGAGGAAACAAGCAGGAGAACAAACAACAACAACAAAAATTATTGCACAATTCTGAAGTCCTGCACAATATTGATTAAGCACAAGACGAGCACATATTTGATGCTCAATACAACTTTATATGCTATTGTAAAGATTTAATGTGTTAATGAATAAATAGAAGATTACTTAGCATGTACTAAAGGGACAATGTATATTTTCAACTATTTGTAGTATCGTTTCTACCACTTATTTAGTTTTATTTATTTTTTTAGTGTGTGTGTATGTGTGTGTGTGTCTGCCTATATATATCAGAGGGTGCTATGTGTGCCTGTAGAGGCCCAAGTGTGACTTAAGGAATTTTGGCCTGCATTGCACTGCCCCCTTACTGCTTTGTTTTGGAGTTTCCCAGGCTCTGCCTTCCAGGGATGAGATTACAGGAGGCCGCCATTTCTGCCCAATATTTTTACATGGGATCTGGGATCTGCTCAGGTCTTTCACTTTCGAAGAAGAGGATTAGCTCCTTGAACTATCTCTCCAGCCCTATAAGTGTAACTATATGTGGCCCAAAAAATGCTATTTATCTGCTTGCCCACAAGTTTCTTAAGACTTCTCATACCTTGCTACATTCTTTCAATATCCTTTGACTTGGTTTTTGCCCTCAAGCACAAGGATTCATCTTTCAAGAATTTTAATATACTTTGTGTTTCCTCTGCTCCCAGTACACTGTCATAAAATTGTTTCTATTATTTGTCATTTCAGATGTATAGATTTCAAAGTATATGATACATTGTTAAATTTTCTAGCAATATTATCATTTTCTAATATTATTTCTTTGAGAGTATGTAGATTAATAAGGATATAAATTTAGTAATAACTATTTATTAAATGGGGTCACTTGCTTAAAACATTCTAACAAGCTGAGCATAAAACATTAAAGCATGCAATAGCAGCAACAGCTTCCAAAATTGGTTTGAAAAGGAAGAGAAAAAAAATGAAGAGACGTGATTCTTTTTGTTTTTGAAAATTTTTTTTATTATTCAATTGTGCATGTGTGAGTATGTGTGTACGTAGGTGTGTGTGTGTGTGTGTGTGTGTGTGTGTGTGTGTGTAGAACCACCATGGACGCCTCCACCTCCTCCTTGTTTCCTCTGCCCCAGGATTCACAGGCTCCGCCCTACCAGGACCAGAAACGCAGGCCCCTGCTTCCGCTGGCGTCTATACGTGGGGTTTAGGATCCGAACTCAGGACCTTCCGCCTGCAAGGCAGAGGCTTAACCCCTGAGCCACCTCTCCAGCCCCAAGGGAGGGAACTTTTAAAGGACTTGGACCTCCAGTGATGGCATTAAAATAAGGTGAGGGAGCTGGAGAGATGGCTCAGGGGTTAAGCCTCTGCTTTGCAAACAGAAGGACCTGAGTTCAGATCCCCAGATCCCACGTAAAAACACCAGGCAGAAATGATAGCGCCCAGCATGTCTGGCAGTGGGAGGCAGAGCCTGGGAAAGTTTAGAGCAAAGTAAACAAACCATTAAATAAACAAAAGTAAAATAAGAAAACCCTATATATAGTATGTATCCAACAATGACTATTATTTTTATGCATACATACATGTACCACAGAAAATGTATTGGATATAAATATGATTGGACTTTACCAGTGGCTATCTCTAGTTAGATGGGATTACAAGTGATTCATAAAAAAATTTCTCCCTATTTTCCAATTTCACTTTTAAAATTTAAATAAATTTGTATCATGGGAAGAATATATGAAGGAAAACGCAGGATAAAATTTCATTCCAATGAAATACTAAAATTAAGATCCTTCCTGTATGGATTCATCCACAACCTATGGGGGCATGTGGGGCAACTGAAGTAATGGTTTTAAAAGCAAATATAAATGAAAATGGATACATCATCCAAGTAATACTCATAGATGAGATTACATATAGTATTTGTGATAGAAAAGGCATATCAAAATACAGTCCATAAATATGGATCAATTTTAAGTTATTAATAAACCCAAGGATTTATGAGATGTCTGTTGAATGTTTGAAGTGTTTGAAGTCTATGGCATTAAAGTCAGTTATATAATTTGAAAAATATCTTTTGATGTCACTACAAGAGATGCACTTTAAGAATAGATGGAGGGGGTATGATCTCACCAGAAGGGGAGGGCATATAGTCTAGCAGATAAAAAGTAATCATTTTGCAAATGGGTGATTGACCCCTCCCTCACTGAGGTTTCCTACTTTTATTACATCTACCCTTGAATGTGCTATTATAACAAGACTCCAGTTTAACAGCTTTTTGTCTCTGACCAGGGGGTGACATACAGTGCCCATCAGGATGGAGTGAAGGGTATTGCAGGAGCAGCAAAACTGCAAAAGAAAATCAACAAACCACAATCCAGAACTTCAGAGACTCTATATCAACCACCTAGAACTAGGCCAGCCTAATCTCCCCCCATCCTGAAGCTCAGGGACATTTGCGGAAGAGGGGGGCGGTAAGATTGTAAGAGCAAAAGGATGGGAGGAGCAATGATTTGCAAGATTCTCCACACTAGTTAGGGCCGAAGCAATCATAATAAGACTTTGCATGCCCTGCGCAATGTCCAACACACTATTGACCTCACAAAGTCTAGCATCTGCTAAAGGCACCAAGATCCTTGGAGGCAAGGGATTGACAGCCACAGTAGTGTTCCTATGCTTAAGGGGAACACGAGAAAGGGTTCAGGGAAATGCCACTGGGTCCTTGTACGTCATCGGAGAGGAGGACCAAGAGGAGAGTTAGGCATACACAATAAAGGACTCTCTGGGAATTTGGGGGGAGGCACTGGGGGATGGGGAGCAGAGGGTTCGGGGAGAGGAGGAGGGAGGGAACTGGTCTACCTATTAAGTTTGTATGAGCAGAAATAATAAAAAATGTATAAAAAATAGATGGACATTGGACTGACTAGCATGGCATTTCTAAGTCAAAGTTTCCCCATTAAGAAATCCTTATGTTTCTCACCTCCCTCAAGGTTCAGAGAATATCCTGGAAGAGGAGATGATAAGAATGCAAGAGCTAAAGGGCGTAGAAGACTATCTCCATTTAGGACCTGATAGTACCTTGTATCCATGAACTTCACTTCAACTGCATTTATCTTCAAAAGACCTGGGCAAGATTAGGCCTGTTAACATCTTGTGGAGAAAGGAGGAAGGAGCCCATGAAAAACCACCCCTCTCTGAGGAACTATTAAGGATAAACACTGGCTGCAGAAGGTTACTTCTGCCATAACTACTGATATATTTCCCATTCTCCAGAAAGGGCTCAGATACATTCCAATATAGGGAACCCAGATAAAACCCAGTGGACCATACACATACATAGATAAAAAGATATACAACTGCAGGGAGGTTGATTGGAAAAAAGGTTTTTGATGGCAGGAAGAGGAGGGATAGGATCAGGCAATATTGGGTGAAATGATTTAAGTTCATTGGATACATGTAAAACTGTTGGAGAATATAAAAGAAATATAAGTTAATGCCTCCAAGAAAAATCAAAACTACAAATGCCAGCCATAATTAGAGGTCATATTGAGTTTTGGCAGTGATTAGTGAGATCATATGTTGCATGTGTCAGAATTCCTAGACAGACACAGTCTTGATTTGAATATGATCTCTCTTTGATGAAATGACACTTCTTGATAAAAGGATTTTAAAGAATAAAGACGTTACAAATTATTGCGTTTGGCTCAGACACCTATAAATATATTTTATGCTTTTAGCATATATTCCTGTCTGCTTAAGAATATTTTCATCTCCCAAATCCACTGGATTTCCAGTGTTGACTAGTATAGCATTTCTTTAATAGAAGAACATGTTGGTAAAACTGAAACAGTTGATTTCTAAATGTCACTTTACTTTTAGAAATCTACTAAATTTATGGCCTGAAGCTATCATTGAGAATCTAATTGTGCTGAGTGTCAAAAAACCTAACCACAACAGGATATTTTAAGCTATACATTGCACATTTCAGCCATTTAAAAAAAATGAACCTTTTTCAAAGATGAACTACTTTTAGTTTTTGGAAGTTTTAAGTGAGAAAATTGATTTTAACAAATGTAATTTAATTAATTGAGTATATTTAGGATGTTTAAAATCCCTATCTTTGTATGTCCTTTTGTATGTTCATTACCAACAAAATGAGAGTCTGTGAAAAATTGTTTTCTTTTAGAGATGAAAATATTGATACTAATGTGAAATTTTAATTGTAAATCACAGAAGAAAAACAAAACTGAACACTTACGCAAACACAAAACCTCTGCTATGTGAAGATTTTAGAGATCTTGAAAGCTAGCAAATTTAAGTTAGTGGGCATTATAAATTTACTTTTCTTCAAATATTTCCAGAATGAATTGCATCATGACCTGAAATAGCAAATTATGTATGGCACACTCGAAACGTAACAGAAAAAATTGGGATTTAGTTTTCTTTATCAATCTAATTTGCTGCAGTAACACACAAAGCACTTTGCCTAGAACTTAAACGGATTTGGCAACCTAGGATTTCAGAATTGTATTGATGAACACAGCAGTTGAAAGAAAGAGGTGATACTACTTTTACAATAAGTGTTCCAAGGGCTTAATAAGTCAGTGCACTAAAGGATACTTACTTTTCTTCAACTAAAATCTGGCGCTCAGCAGTGGTGAGCTGCATGGAGCCATCTCCATCTGTCTGCAAAGATTTCAACACAGACTTGCTTTGAGGTGGACACAAAATCAGGTGGAAAGGAAATATTTCCAAAGAAAGAGCTATGGTTTACATAGTCTCCCATTCAGTTTTACATTTGATGCCGGCTGAAAAAAATCATTATTGGGAATTTTTCAAATCAGTTACCTATTTTTGAGCTTGAAGAGTGCGTCGTGAAGCAGCTTTACATTTTTGTTAATGGGAGTGACTTAAAAGTTTTCTTAGGGTTCGATTTCTCTTTAATTATCATCCTTGTGAACATTGCATGCTTTTATCAGTGATGAAAATGAATGTATTTTCCATTTGTGGACAAAGACAGAAGCTGTAGTTTCTAAAGATTAACTTTCCGTTCTTAGCAAAACAACAAAAAAGGCAACAAATTACGTCAAAATTGTGGCGGTCATATACAAAAATAAACCATGAAAGCCCCCTGGTATTTCTGCTACTCAATCTATACGACACAGATATTACTTTAAGAATCGTATTTCACGTATATTCATTATGTGGAATGTCAAAGGAGGGGGTTGGAGTGCGCAAGAGCCGGGCAGCAGCGCAGAGCCAGAGAGGTAGGAAAGAGGTGTTTAAGTTTTGAGTCAGTGTTTAAAGTCCTTGATTCCTTTTACTTTTGCCATATTTCTGAGAAGTAATCACTAATTCCTTAAACGAATTCGCTAAAAGCAAAAACCTTAGAAAGTAACTTGTCCTGAGAAAGAGCCAGACCATTTGATTCAAAGCATTTTACAAGGCACCCACCCATTCAAGTATGTCTTAATCATAATAGTACACAGGTAGGAAAAACAAGGGTAGTACCAGTTAATTTTCTATTTAGTTTTGAAAATAGCTTATATCCACAGAGATGGAACGACAACCTCAAGGCGCGATCCAAAAGTGAAGAAAAAAAAATACAACTTCCGATGATTTCTCAGCAATCTTCTGACCCTGTGCCATAAATATCAATCCCTTGGGTGGTTAAATTAACGATGCCCAACGCTGGGCAATCCTTTTGTATACATTCTGTAAGGAATTTAAATTTCACCCCTTCATAAAATAAGCACCTAGTTCACTTACCAGTCAATGTCTATTGAGAAGGAAAAAAAAAAAAAAAAAAAAAAAAAAAGACAGAGGCGGGCCAGACTCAAACCAGCACTGAGCGTAATTAGATAAGATTTTTTGCAAAAGATTCACCGACCCTAGCAGCTCCAAGTTCTATACAATTCTTCACGTAGAAAACCAGAGTTGCTGCAAAGTCCAGGAACAAAGATAAGCAAGCAGTCATAAAAATGGTTCTTCCACAGTCGCTCTTCATTCAGGTATTTTTCTGAATCGGGACAGTGCATTTCAGATAGCCAGAGATCAAGCATCAGTGGCCCATTCAGAATTAAGAAAGATAAAAGACAGGACTGGAAAAAACAGACACAATTACAAAGACAAACCAGGGAAGCTCCGAGAAGAAAGGGGGAGCTGGCGGGACCTACCGGGCCTGAGCGCCGGACACGAGGTTCCAAGGGCGGCAGAAGGTCCATGCGGCACCGGATGGCTGAAGAGGACCGCTCCTTTTATGTGGTCCCCATCTAAAAGGGGGGTCCAGAGGGAAAAGGAACTTTTTGGTCTCCTCTCTCCCTCCCCCCACTCCCGATCCCAAACTCTGAAACTCTTCCCTCCAAAAATATCCCCTCACCTCTCCGAGCCGGCCCCAGCAGCCGTGTAACCCTATCCATCAGCATCCCAGCAACAGGCATACCCAGCCCCTGGCCGGGTGGCCCCGCCCCGCCCCGCCCCCTCGCCCCTCGCCCCCCTCCTTCTTCGCCGCGTGCTATTCGGCGCGTTCCATCCGGTCAGCGCCTCGTCTGCACCCCCTCGGCGCGCACCAGTCGGGGCCCAGCGTGCTCACGCCCCCTCGGCGGCCAGGGCGGCCAGCCCGCGTCCCCCAGCACGCTAACAGCCGTTGGGGGGGTAGAAGAAAGGCACAAAGTTAGGAGCTACAGCAGCAGCTGTTGGGAGCTCAAAGACTGAGAGGGGAGGGGCAAGGAAGAAAAAGTGACAGGAAAAGAAAAACAGGAGTGGCTCTGGGCCCGCGGCCCCCCGCTGTCGCTGCAGCGGGGTCACAGGCCCGCGGCCCCGGGAGGGTACCAGCAGCCTACCCAGGCCACCAGGTCAGGGGAAAGGGGACAGAGGGGGCGGGGACTGGTCGTGGCTCCTTGACTGCCCCCCTCACTGGGTGCTGACAAAGATCCCATTCTTTCCCAATATCCCAGTTGGGTCCTCTCTGGGCTTTAAGCCCTTGAGCTTTTCCGAAATCCCCGGACATCTTTCTGTAGTGTGCAAGCAACACGTTGTGTCAGGAAAAAGTGGGGGTGGTGGACCGAGCCGCTATCCCAGGCTTCGGCGTCTGCGGTCTGCAGCGGGGCAGAGGGTGACCTCGCCGCGGCGTGCTGCGTTTTCTGAAACCTGGGTCATGCAAAGCGAGTGCATGTGAGTGCTAGGCTGGGCAAAAGCGGACCCCCTGAAAAAGCATTGCTCTTCCCCGCCAGCCCCCCAGAAGGTCATATCCCGCTGCTCGCCCTCCAGAAGCCCATTTGGCATTCTGCCCCGGCCCAAGAACTCCTTGGAGTGGCCAGGGGGCGAATCTCATTTTACTGGCCAAGACCTGTGGGTGAGAAGTTTGAATTCCCAAGTCTAGTTAGGTCCGAGCCTACTGAAACTAGCCAGGCAGCCTTTAGCCCTTCCAGATCTGTCTGGTACAGCTGCCCCCCCACCTCCCGCTGCAACCTCGCTCTCTGTAAAGGGGTTAGAATTCATCGATGGACATCAAAGAACATTGGCTCTGCGTGCCCTCTCCACAGCCGCGTCCCAGGTTCGGGAATGGGGAGCCAGTGCTCAGCGTTCTTTCAGATGAGTGCTTGCTGTTCACCTCTTTGTATACTAGGCTATTCACTCTTTGGGCAATCCTGGGACCAGCCAACCTTTTCTTCCGTTCTCTTGAGATTAGCACTCCCAATTTGCAAACCTATCTTCTTGGCCGTTTTATTGTGTGGATTCTGTTTCGTAAGGGTCTGTGGCAGCTGCGGCCCCAAAGTGAAAGGGCTCAGAAAAGGAAATTGCTGAATCATAGGAGTGGACACAAGTGTTCACTAACAAAAGGATTTGTGAGGAGACAGGGCAGGGGCACTTATAAAATACTATAACTCACAATGAACAGTGTGGCCAGGCTCCCTCTTTCCTGCCAACCCCCATCCTGTCGCCTCTAATAAGTGGATTCAAGAATCTTCCTAGCCCGACTCCGTCCAGAGTAAACAAACTGTCTTTTAGAGTTGTAGAGATGCTAATGTTTGACAGGAGACGAGTGCCAGGAGCCTAGTTTGGGGAATGGCGAGTCTCAGAGGGGAGTTCAGTCAATTCAGTTCAATTCAGCTGCCTTTCTTTCTTGAGAGCCTCCTGCTGCTGGCTTCAGACAGAAAGGGGTGCCTTCCCAAAGACCTCCAGGGGACTGGAGAGTATTCTTGGGGGTGGACAGGGTGAAGACTTCAGACTAGCGGGACCGCTTGCCCTGTGGAATGGTTCCAAACAGACCAAGGTAAGACTAGTGCAAAGATTGTAGGTCCAACAAAGAACCAAGTGAGCTCATAGAGAGCTGGGCTGGAAGTGGAAATTGGGAAATGGGGAGCTAGCAGGCAAAGCAGGGAAGCCCGGAAAGTTAAGCGCCCAATGGGATTGCGGTCCAGAGGGAGAAACAACGAAGCTCTGGGAGACACTAAGCAGGCCGACAATTGGAAACAAAAAGATGATTTCACAGATGTATTCTTAACTTGTGGGATAGAACGTGTGAACCATTGAACTGGCCAAACAGCTCATTGAAGGGAGCATTGAAGACTAGAGAGGGGCTTGTTCTTTAGAGGCAAGACTTGTCTGCTGATTTCCAGCCCTCAGTTTGCCCAGTGCACAAAGAGTTTTAGGACTGAAGAGGGCTGTACCAGTTGAAAGAAGGCTTTTGGAGAGGCAAGGGCCGTATCTCTCTAACATTGCTACTTCTTTCATAATCCTCTGGCCTAAAGGAATCAAGAAACAAAGGAAGAGAGTCTACCTAGGGGCTTCCCATGTTGTGTGTGTGTGTGTGTGTGTGTGTGTGTGTGTGTGTGTGTGTGTGTGTGTGGTTGTTGTTCATGAAGGTATATTTATATGCGACCTTAAAAGAAGTTTCTTTGTGGAGACATTTGAAAGTTTACACAGAGGCAGATAATTTACTAGCCAGGCAAATAACAACTTAGAGGAATTTACCACGACAGGAATGTAATCTAGTTCTGGGCAGCCATAGAAACAGAGAATTTCAAAAAGTGGTATGGAGAGATCATATACTGAAAATACTTTTGGCAAAGCTTAGTGGCCAAGTTGAGCACAAGTAACTCAATAGCCAAGAACTCTTAGAGGCCGACAGTACTGGATCCTAGCAAATAGTGACATCCTACAAATAGATGCACACACCTCCCTTTAATAGGACTTGGGTTGGGCTTTTGGAAATGTGAGCCTTATTCCAAACAATTTTATAAATGGCAACCTTACCAACAGGAATCATGTGATAAATGAGGGTTAAATCCTAAAAAACTCTTTGATATTACCTATCAAGCTACAAAATGAAAAACAAATTATGAAAATCTTTGGGTGTAAATGTGCATTAAAAGAATATATATGCGTTTCATAGTCTTCACAACTTTCTGCTTTTGTTTACTGACAGGGTCTTACACTGTAACTCAATCTGGTCTGGAACTCAGTAGCCCAGATTGAACTCTTGGTAATGCTCCTGTCTCAGCCTCCAAAGTGCTGGAATGAGATATATGAGATATCATGATAGGCTTCAATTAACTTGTTTATTTCAAGATTCTGTTGTAACACAAAAACCAATTGAAAATATGTGTCAAATTAACTCTGAAGGAGATACTCTACTACAGATTTACTACAAAATGATAGTTATTACTCACAATTTAAATTCAAAGATATCATCACAGTTATTTAATAACATTTGCTTTAAAGTCACTTCATATTGTTAAACTCATATTTAGGCTGATGAAATGGTTCAATGGTGCCAACCTGGTGAACTCACACAGATTCCCAGAGGCCATATGGTGGAAAGACCAAACCAACTTCTGAAAGTGGTCCTCTGATCTCCATACATATACCATGGCACATGCATGCCTGCTTTCCTACTTTGCTCTCAAATAAGTAAATATTAAAAATAATTTATATATTAAAGAATTTATTACCCAGTGATAGGCAATTTGTGTAGTGGATGTGAAAATACATGTTGAAAAGAAATTTATTTGTGAAATACCTGATTTTTTAGATTGGAGAGAAATATTATCTTTTCCAGCTTTATCAAAGTATAAACGACCATAATATTTTGCTGGCTATTTTTCCTTACTGCTATAGAATACTTGACTTAATAGTTTAACAGAGGAGAAAACATTTTAGCCCATGGTTTCAGAAGTACCAGGGCATCATGGCGTGGTGGCTGTGGCACTCAGAGCAGAATAATTCACATCATGGTAACCAGGGAGTGGGGAGAGAGGAAAAGTAAGATTAATGATAATGGCAGGGATTAAGAGAGGGAGAGGGACTGAGAAGAAGAGGAGGAGAAGGAAGAGGAACGAAAGGAGAAGAAAGGGGAGAAGACAGGCAATGAAATGTATACTATTCTATTTTGTCCTGGAATATGAATATTGTGTCCAGTGTGTCCGTTCTCTATATGCTTCTTGCCCATTCATCACTTAGTAGGTGTTTCATTTATCAGATTGTCTTGATATTTTGGTGCTTCTGTTCAAATAAAGCTTATTTTGTTTAGTAACAGCTCCAAAGCACAAGAATAATGATGCTGGCTGGTCATTCAGATATGTCAGACAGAAGATGGAAAATGTTTCCTTTTGGGGCAAAAGTAAAAGATCTTTACTTACTAAGAAAGGAGCAAGCTATATACTGAAATTGTTGATATTTGTGATATACTATTTGTTAGCAATCTATTAGTTGAACAATCTGTATATTAAACTTCATTATACTTGTGAATGCACAGGAAATGATTTAGTATACATAGTATTTGGTACTACTGTTTTAGGCATCCATTGAAAGTCTTGAATTATATCTCTTGTAGATAAGAGGAAACTTACAGCAGTACTGTATTTTTGACTAGTGTTAGCATAATGATTTAGTCAGTTTTCCACCATTGGGACAAATACCTGAGAAAAACAATCCAAATGAGGAATGATTGACTGACTGCCCATTTCACAAGAAACGGGGAGACAGCCTAGGCTAGAGCTCTAACCTGTAAATGGTTCCACTCGTGTTAAGGATGAGTCTTCTCCTCTTCGCTAATCCTCTCTCGAAAAGTCCTCACAGAAATACCCAGAGGTGAACTTTACTAACTTCCTAAGCACTTCTTTTTTTCTTTTCCCACTCATACAAACTTAATAGGTACCCGGTCACCTTCCTCCCTCCACCCCTCCCTGGATCTTCTTGCTCCCTCCCCCCTTTTGCCTTTCCTTCCCCCCACTTCCTTTCTCCCAGTGCCCCCTCCCCCCACATTCCTGGAGCATCCTTTAGTGTGCACGTCAAACTTCCCTCTGGGTCCTCCTCTTATAATGAGGTGTAAGGACTCAATAGCATTGCCTAGAGCTCTTTCTTGTGTTCCCCTTTAGTATAGGAACACTACTGTGGCTGATAATCACTTGTCTCTAAGGATCCTAGTGCCTATCTAAGCACTTCTTACTGCCATCATGTTGGCAATCAAGAATGACCATCACACATAGCGATTTTCTTCTTTTAGTTTAGTTTAAACTATATGTGTGTTTATATTAAAAGTAAGTTTCTTTTAGGTAACATTTAGTTTTGTATTCCCTGATCTTTTAAAAAAAATGGTGCTTTCAATCACTGATAGAAGGGGTTTAAGTTATTGCTATTGGTCTCTTTTCTATTTGATATCCACTTTTTTTGCTTCTGTTTTTGCTACTGTTTTTTTTATTTCTCACTGTGCTTTGTTTCTTTTAAAAATTTTTCAGTGTTTCTGATTGAACCCAGGGCAATTTACATGTTACGCCTATTCTGTTCCACTTAGATATAACCATGACACAGTTTCATGTACCTGCCCTTGAACTTCCCATGTAGCCCCAGCTGCTCTGTGTGGTCCTCTTGCCTCTAGTGTTGCACTTATAGGCTTTCCACTCTGTCTAGTGCCCTTTTGTAGTTTTAACTAAGCGTTAATAATTCTATTTTGCTACTTTCTTAGCATATTAGCTATACTTTGATTCTATAAAACTCTTTTTAGAAGACTTATTTTCCTTTTGTTTATTTTTAGGGGATTTATTTATTTGTGTGTGCACGTGTGTGTGTGTGTGTGTGTGTGTGTGTGTGTGTGTGTGTGTGTGTGTATGTGTATTAGAGGGCACTGTGTGTTGCTGTGGGGAACCAAAGGTGACCTCGGGAAACATTCAGGATTGCTTCTACCTCCTTTTTGCTTTCCCTCTGGGATTTCCCAGGCTCTGCCCACCAGGGCTGGAAGTATAAGCCACCACCATTTCCACCTGGCACTTTCATGTGGGACCTGGGATCCAAATTCAGGACCTTCTGCTTGCGAGGCAGTTTTAACACTTGAGTCATCTCTTCAGCCCTCTGTAAAACTTTTAAAAGCAGTTGCTGTATAAGTTGTAATATACATTGACAACTAATCTAAGCCCATTTTCAAGCAATTGTCATTTCACAGGTAGTACAAGTATCATTTTAATAAAAAGAATTCTAATTTCTTCTTCCCATTTTTGTAACTTTGCTGTCATTCATTTTTCTTATACATAAGCGTGCACACACATATAGGTATACATAGTCCAATACTTGTATTCTTACTGTTTTGAGACAGTTTTGCTATGTAGCAGTCTAGCCTTGGACTCATTATGTAGCCCAAGCTGGCCTTGAATTTTTTATCTCCTGTCTCTGCCATCTGAGGGCTGGGTATACAGAGATTTATTACTCTTCAGTTACATAAATATGATACATATTGTGTTAATTTGGACCTAACTCTGGCTTTGCACATTCCAGGTAAGCACTGACACACAGTTGTACTTCAGGATCCACGTGCTACATCTTTTGGAGTTTTCTTACAGTTCTTGAACATTTTGTTATTTTTCAAGTATTTTTTATCTTTGATTTTTAGTTTTTGAGTCTCTAAAAATATATCCTTAGGCTGATACATTCTTTCTTTAACCACATTGAGTCTACTGATGAACATACAAAAGGAATTATTCATTTAAAAATTTTCTTTTTTAAATGTTTATATATTGTATATGTTATATGCATATATGATAAATATATATTTAGTACATTAACTTACATATAATTACATGTTAAATATATAATATAAAATGTAATTTAATATATAATTAATATATGTAACATATTATATATAGTGTGTGTATGTCTGTGTATACTTGAGTGTCATGACATGTGCATGATCAGAGGACAACTTTCAGGAATTGGTTCTCTCCTTATACCATGTGGCTCTGGAATCAAATCCAGGTTGTCAGGCTTGGCAGAAAAGGCCCTTTTACCTGTTGAACCATCTGGCCCAGCACTCTGTTTTTATTACAGCACATTTCTTTTCTATCATTTCTTTTAGAGTCTTTCTTACAGTTCCTAGGTTTGTATCAGCTTCTCCCGTCTTTTTTGGCATGCTGTCTACCATTTTATCCACTACAGTCTTTAGAATGTTAATCACAGTTATATGAAATTCTTGATATGATATTCCAGTATATTTACGATATCAAGCCTGGTTTATTGATAAGTCCATTTCTTCAAACTATTTTTTGCCTATATTTTATAATATATATTTTAGCATGTGTTATAAAATTTTCTTAATAGATATGATGAACTGAGCAAACTGAAGTTCTTTTTATTTTTTATTCTTTGAAGTTCTTTAGATTTTAGTCATGTAGTGATATGACATATGGTGCGAGAATAAGTTTTACGCTTCTATGAAGGATGAACAACTTTTTAGTGAGCTGGTACCTTTGGATTGTGAATTTCACACATGCTTCTCAGTATTTTATCTTCTCTTCAGTAAGACAGGATGACTATAGTGTCAGACAGTTTCTCTAATTTTTGGAGCAGTTGTTTGCTGTGTGACCTCACCTGCTTGAGGGATTAAAGAAGAGCTGAGAATTTTCAGTTCATTCCACTTTTTCCTTGTTAGAACAGGATGGCAACTTCCAGCTATTTACCAGACGAACCCAGAAATGCATACGGTAGTCTTAATTTAAACCCTGAATTAAAAATGACATTTTATTGCATGCATTTAAAGTATTTGATGTGATGTCATGAAATACATGCACATAGTAAAATGGTTACTGTGAAGAGGACTTATTTATCCATGTTTTGTTTTGATAAGGAATGGCTAAAATCTGTCAGGAATCCCCAATATGATAACCCTTATGATGTTATTAGAACTCCAGGCTTATTAGTCATGGATATCTAATACTTTGTAACCTTTAACCTGTATCTCATTACTTCCTTTCTCTCCTACGGAAAATAAAACATCAAATGATGCTGCATTATAGGGAAGTATGGCCAGAGGAGCAGGAGGTGAGTGTTCACATTGCATTCAGTCAGAGAACAGAATGGTGAGTGCTGCTGCTGTTTCCTTTCTCCTCTTTATTTAGTTTGTAGCTCTAATCCATGGAATGATGCCGCTTACATTTAGAGTGGATCTACCCATCTCATTAACTGAACCTGGAAAATCCATCAGAGACAAGCCCAGAGACTTGTTTCCACGGTGATTCTAAGTCCTGTCAGATTGGCTATCAATATTAGCTATTACAAGAGGTCTTTTGACTATCTAATCTATTCTTCAGTTTCTTTATTTGGTGCTTTAAAATGTTCATTATTTAAGTCTTTCACATCATTTATTGGGTTTGTTCCTAGACACTTGATTTATTTTTAAGCTGTTGTGAATAGGATACTTTTCCTGATTTCTTTCTCACAAAGTTCATTTTTGGTATATAGAAAGGATATTGATTTGGGGACATCCAAAATTCCCCTATTCCCTGATCATAAAACCAACACAACCCAAAAGAACTGCAAACATGCCCATCTGAACATGACCTATGCAAGACTGGGTCTGACACCCAATGAACGAGAGAAGAATTCAGATAGTCCTACTCACAAGGTGGTCACTGATGGTCAAAGATAGATGCAGAAAGTGTTTCCTCATGCATCAGTGCTACCCACACTGAAATATTGCCTCTGCTGTAGCAGGTATCCAGGTACATACAAGAACAGACATCCCTATTTCACTGAGTAGGATGCATACACAAGAAGAGACATGGGTAGAAGAGAAGCTTGTTGGGAAAAGGAAGTCTCCCAGTGGGAGCAAAGACTATAAAGTTGGGTAATGGAGATGAGAAAAACAATAAAAATTCGATTGCAATTCTAAATAATTTAAATAAAAATGAAAATATACTGATTTTTTGTTTGTTGATTTTATATTCTGCCACTTTGATGAAAATATTTTTTTTAATTTTTTTATTATTTATTCAACAGTGCGCATGTGCGTGTGTTCGCGCGTGCTCGTGTGTGTGTGTATGTGTGTGTGTGTGTGCAGAACCACCATGGACGCCTCCATCTCCTTCTGCCCTGGGATTCACAGGCTCCGCCCTACCAGGACCAGAAGCGCAGGCCGCCCCCGCTTCCCCCTGGCGTCTATACGTGGGATCTGGGATCCGAACTCAGGACCTTCCGCCTGCAAGGCGGAGGCTTAACCCCTGAGCCACCTCTCCAGCCTCTGATGAAAATATTTTTGGAGAGCTGCAAGCTTATTGTTTTTGTTAATATTTTCAAGCACTGTATTTAAGAAGAATGGAAAGAGTCAGAATATCGAGGAACTCAAGAGAGATAAGAACATACAGTGGAAACCTTAGGGACTAAAGCTGGATGAATGAAGGGAAATATCAGTGGGGTGGCCCAAAGAGAGGCAACTTGGTATGACACAGAGGCCTGAACCCCCACAAGAGTAGACAAGCCAGAGGCAACCCTGGGATCCATGGAGGCAGACAGGCAGAAGGGTGGAATTGATGGAGGGATGGGAGGGAGAGATGATGGAGGGTATCAGAGATAAGTACTCAGTATGCTTGTGAAAATAGAAAAAATTAAAAAAATAGATGAACCAGAGGGAACCCTAGGATCCAGAGAAGCAGACAAGCAGGAGGGTAGGAGGGAGTAGGATGGATTGAGGAGGGGAAGGGAAGGGGGATGAGTGGGAGGGTGGATGGAGGAAAGTAAGGATAAGTACTCAATATGCTTGTAAAACTAGAAAAATAGAATAATTTAAATAAAAAACTATAAAGAAGAATGAGAAGAGTGGGACACCTTTGTCTCCTTTCTGATTTTGGAGGGGATTCTTTGAGTTTTTCCTCATTTAGAATATTATTGGCTATAAGTTTGTTATATACAGCCTTTACCATTTTGAGGTATGTTTCTTCTTTTCTTGTCATGTGTATCTATGTGGATCTGTGATTCAAGAATCATCCTGGATTATGCTACCTCCTCTTTCTCTGGAGTTGCCTAGTCTCCACGTTTCAGGGCTGGAAGTACAGGATGCTGTCATTTCTGCCTAGCATTTTTATGTGGAATCTGGGATTCGAATTCAGGCCTTCTGTTTGTGAGGCAATTTTAACCCCTGAGCCATCTCTTCAGCCCCCTTCTTATTTTTTTTAGAACTTTTATCATAAAGTTATGTTATCCTCTCTTAAAGGTCTTTTCTACATCTATTGGAATGATCATAAGATTTTTGTTTTTGAGTCCATTTATGTGATATATTTATTGATTGCACATGCTCAATCATTTCTCTCTCTAGGATGAAACCAATTTGATAGTGTTGTATGATATTTTTATTAAATTTGGTCGTTGATAATATCAGATATGTACATAATGCATACTGACCACTCTTACCTTCTTCCCACTCCTTACCACCCTTGCTCATTCAGACTCTTCCTTATAAAAATCTCTTCCTCAAGCCCTTTTCTTGGTTTTGTTTTGTGACCCCCCTGAGCTTAACCAGGGCCATCTGTTCGACTAAACCTTTGAAGCTATCCACTGGAACTGATGGACTCAACTAAAGTCAGTAACTGATCCTCTCCCAGAATCTGTAAGTAGCCAATAGTACATCAGTGGAACAGAGTCCCGAACTGGCTTTCCTAAAATTGATTATCTACTAGGCTAGTCTTGTGAGGGCCCAATTCAGGCAATCACAGTTAAGGTGAATTTATGACTATGCCAAGCCCAGAGGGTGCCATTTTGTGGCCTTCTCTCTATTTTCTTGCTCTTATATGCTTCCCATCCCCTTTTCTTCAATGTTCCCTGAGCTTTGGAAGATAGCTAAGAATTGGGGGGATGAGGAAAGTTAGAATCCTTTAAATTTATCTTCAGTTCTGATGGAACGTATAGAATTTTCTTATTAATTTCCTATTCCTTTTAAATATCTCTTCAATATTGATGAAGTTTGTAAATATTTTATTTATATAAATTACTAATTTGTCATTTTCTTTAGAAGGGGTAGGAAAGGGTATTATAAATGTTTTGTTTAAGGCTAAGTCTTGAAATGCCCCTTATTTTCAACATTTTGTGTGGCATTGTATCTCTGCATTCACCACTGTTTACTGCATCAAGAGACTTCTTTGATTAAAAGGATGAGAGTGGCTTTTATTTATGGGTATAAGCAAAGATGTGAGGCAGGCAATTTGATGCTATGTCATTTAGGTCAAACAACAGTACCAATAGTTAATTTTTTTATTGCTATTGGGAATAAGATCGAATCTCAGTTTTCTTTTTCAATAAGTTTGTCACTGGTATATAGGAAAGCTGCTGATTTTTGTGTGTTAAGTTTGTATCCTACTACTTTTCTGAAACTGTTCATTAGCTGTAAGTGTTTTCATGGTGGACTCTTTAGAGTCTCTTAGGTATAGAGTCACATCATCTGGAAATAGGAATACTTTCTTTTCCTATTTGTATCCTTGTTTTTGCCTCTCTTGTCTTATTGCTCTATCAAAGGCTTCAAACATTGTATTATTTAGGAAGCAAGAGGGGAGGGAGGGAGGGACAGAGGGGAGGGAGGAGGGAAGGAAGAAGAGAGGGAGGGAGAGGGGGAGGAAGGGAGGCAGAGAGAGGACATTGCTGTCTTGTTCTTAGTGGGAATGCTTTGAGTTGCTCTCCATTTAGGATGATGTTGGTTATAGGTTTGTTGAGTCTTCTGACCTTACCTCTTTCTTCTTTTCTCCAAACAGAACAAAATTCTGAATCAGAGGTTGTTATGGTCTTCTTTAGGATAAAACATAGAGAGAGAAAAGATACCATACTATATGAAAAAATTCCACTTGTAAAGGCATCTGTACCTCTGATGATTAGCTCTTGAATAAGGAAAAATAGTAACTTAAGTTCCTTTATCTCATCAAACATTTTTTACATGTTAAAGAATTAGCGATGTGAACTTTCTACACTTTTTTTTACTAAAAATTACATGATGATTTAGTTTAATTCTGTTATGTGTTCATAATAATTGTTTCCATGCCATTTTAAAAAATATGCCCTTTTATGTCTAAGACAGCATGGGAAAAAAGAAATCTATCCTTAAAATTCCTAAAACATAGGCTAAGGAGGTGGCTTATAGGTTAAACCTTTTTCTAACAAACAAAAAAACTTGAGTTCAGATTCCCAGATTACATGTAAAAATGCCAGGTGGATATAGCAATAGTTGCAATTTTGGCCCTGGAAGGCAGAGCCTGGGAATCCATAGAGCAAAGCAATGAAGTAGAAGAGCAATCCAGGATGATTCCCAATGTTACCCTTTGTCCTCCACAGGCACACACACTCAAGTGTGCTTTTGTATACACACACACACACGCATGCACACACACACACACACACACACACACACACACACACACACACACACTCACACACTCGCTTGCATACATGCCCGCAAAAAAGAATAAAATAGAGTAGCAAAATCTGTGGTCACTACAATTTTATATTATAAAATTTATTGTTCCCTGTAATTGCTATTCTTTGCATGTCTAATTGAAGATTTGCATATATGGGCATGTATGTAAATCTAAGTGTTTTTAGGATGGTTCTTTTATTGCTACTGCCTCTTTTTCATGATGGGAGTTTCAAGGTCCTATTTTGAACAAATGTAGATAAAACCCTAAAGGGAAACAAAATCACTTTAGAACCTGGATAACTTGCTTAAAGAATTGTGAAGAATATTTTTAGGTTTTTTTATTCTTTTATAGTTCCATGCACATGAATATCCCACTTTCCTCCTTTTCCATTATAACCGGTCTTCTTCCCTACCAGCTTTCTCCTGCTCTCATGTCTTTTTGCATGAATTGCTCAATGAGTTTCACCTGAGTTACCTTTGGTGACATGTGCCTGAGTATTTGCTGGAACGTGAATCATATTATCAATGAGTATACTGTTGAGGAAAGCATCTCCCCCCCCACATCAGCATTAACCCTCAGCAGGCTCTTGGGGTGGTGTGGGGCTTCTTGAGATCTTTCTCCTTCCATGGTGAAATGTTGACAGGACAAATTTCATGCAGGTGTCCTGGAAATGCACATAGCTGAAGTGACTTCATAAATGCAACAGCCCTGTCATGTCGAGAAGATAATTTCTGGCTGCCTCTTCCCCCCTTTAGGCTCTTACAATCTTATCACCCCCTCTATAACCAGGTTCCCTGAGACTTGGAGTCTGTGTATGTGTAGGGGGGAGCTTAGATGTCCTGTTTAGGACTGAGCAGTCCTCAGTCACTTAGGCAGTTGTGATTTTCTATAATAAATACTTACCATGACAAAAGAAATCTGCTGGGTTGAGTGCTGAGTGTTCCTCCCATCTATGGGTGTAATGACAAATGTTAAAAAGCAGTTTGATATTAGTGTCTTTATAGCTAAGCTTTACCAGTTTGAACCCCTCTGGGGTCTATATTCTTCTCTTTCATAGGTTCATGTTCTGGTTTACAGTACCAGGAATGTGAGTGATCCCTGTTGAGAAAGTGGGTCTTTAATCCTACCAGAAAGCTGTTGTTGTCTCCTTTACTTTCATTCCACAATTACACTAATGGTTTCTTCTTGACAGGACGGTTGTTATTGCAGTTTTCACAGATTGATGAGACTGTTGATTGCTTTTCTTCCCCAGCAGCTTGCAAAGCATCTTTTGGTACTATGCAAATTGGCCAGCAAGGAGGAAGCCTCTAGTTCAATTCCAGATGATTTTTTTAAAAATTCATGTCCTGTAATCAGGACATGTAATTCTCTTTCATCTTCATCAATACAGTCTTACTTGTCATTTTCTGAAATGAAACCACCAACAATGGTCAAAACCTATACTGTTTGGGGGACCTTTGAGGCCTCTTTGACCATCAACTTATTAGGAGGTATTCACATTATCTAATACTTGGGATATTGCTTAATTGCCTATGTATTCTGATTGGTACATTTTAAGGCATTTTCTGTTTTGCCCTATTTTCCTCTGCGTGTTCCCATATAGGGCATGTCTGCTCTCTTTCTTTTTAAGAAAGTGTTTTTTGATATACTATTAATACAGGATGTTTCTATCCTGTTTTGTCTTACAATTTTAGTGTTATTTGTTACTCCCTCAGCCCTTCCTGTACCCATATCCTCATCTCCCTTCTTAAGCATTTCCACCCATTGAATAGAATCTTAATGTTTGCAGATGATATTTATGTACTTCATTACATTATAAGTATAATTTCTCTTTTGCAACATGTTTGGGACAATAACTTATCCTGTGTCTTTAACTTTAGAAAAAGATGAAACAATTTAGGTAGTTTCTCATTAATGACTAGCAACTTTACTACAAACAAACAGCTGACCCAAAACTAAAGGAGAGAAAAAGAGGTTGGAGACAAATATGCCAAAGGTTTTTCATTATTATTTTTCCTAGTTATATAAACTCGATGAGTAGGTATCCTCACCATCCTCCTTTCCCCCTTCCTCAAATATGCTAAACTTTAATCTAAGACAATCCTTTTGAGCAAAGTTAGTTTCTAAGTACCTGTTAAAATAAAAATTAAATCCTTAGCAAATAGTTAAGCGAATTGTTAAGAGACCACAGAGATATCTTTGTTTGTCAATAGATGTATCTGCTAGATGTTTCCATGTTTTCAATTTCTTATATATATTTTTAAAGTTTTCATTTGGAATAGAGCTATTTTGTTAAAAAGTATATTCTAAGAATAAAGATAAAAGATTCGAATGCAAGCTGGAAGGAAGGAAAAAAGCTACAAAGCTGAGTGACTGATTAGAGGCTCAGTGATGGGGAAAGGTCTGGAATGTTGCAAGTCCAGAACCAGATTATCTTCAGTCATTTTTAGTCCCCATAATTGTCATCCATTATCTGCTTCTGTATGTGACCTAACATCCTGGCGACTACTAGGTACATTCCAAACAATGTGCAACCCTTGTTTTCTACTAACAACGGCTAAGAATGGGATTAGATAGTATCTGTAACCTCTAACAGAGATCTCCCTGCTTTGTTGTAATACACCTACCTGATGTTTCTACCAATGCATTTGAAGTGTCTTGATTCATAGCTTTCTTTGGTTTTTGATTATAAAACCCAAGAAACTGTTACCACAGTGAAACATGGATTTGGGGGCAACCTGAGTCTGTACTCCTGGGCCATGGTCACTCATATTTGACTTCAGAATAAACTCTCATCTCTTTGAGGTGCAAGTTATGATTTTTCCATTTATGAAGAAAGCCATCAAGTAAAACAAGAGATATGAAAAATCTACTTTTCAAAGAAGATTAAAGAAAAGAAGCAACGATTTTAGAGGAAAAAGAATTTTACATTGTATACCATGGAGGAAAGTATCTTCCTTTTCTTCCCTGTTTATCCTTTTGCTAAATGAATAACTTAAAACCTGGTTAGATTTTATTCAAATGTTAAATCCATGTGTTTTAGCATTGGATTAAAGCCTTTGCTTGATAGAAAGGTACTGCCTTAGCAATAGGAAAAATTTAATTAAAAATTCATATTCCTTAGAGAAAACTAAAGCTGGCCAAAGAGCAGAGAATAAATGACTTCAGAGTACTTGGTTCTAAACAGACCATCTAAATCATCCTCTACCCAAAAGCTCAGGGAATATCACAGAGGAGGGAGTGATAAGAATGTGGGAGGAGCACTGTTAGATAATGTGTTCTGAACATTAAAAGGTTGTTGCACTCATGGACTCACCTCAGATGTGCTGACTGCCCCAAGACCTGCGTCAAATGTGGCCCGTCAACATTCCCTTATGGAACAGAGAAGGCCTTATGAGGCACCATACCTCACTGAGGGATCATTGAAGCAAAGCCAATTTCTCTAGTGATATGCCCACTGACATATTACCCATATTTCAACAGGTCTCAGACATATGACAACATAGACAACACAGATGAAATTCAGTTGGGTCTCCCCCCACCCCCAAATATGAAAGTAGGAGGAAGACTTGTTGGGAAGAAGTTTTTCAATGAGAGAAGGAGGGGGGGATGAAATCAGGTAATAAGGGGGGTGAAAATGACTTAAATTCAACCTATGAAATTGTCAAAGACTAAAATAAAATTAAAAAGCAATGTTCTTACTTGGGACATTCCTGCTAATTTATATAGTAATCATGAAACTTATTTTAATTGATATATATTTAAATATTTTTGTAAAATTTGGCCTATGATACAAAATTTTCATTGTGCCTAGAGCCTTCAGTCCTCTAGATTGATGGTTAAGTGAACAAATGGCAATAATGGTTAAAGATTGCTAAAGTGTTAGGCTTTCTTAGACAAAGTTCTTTTGAATTTAAAATCTACTCTTTTGTCAAACATATCACTTCCTTATAAAATAGATATCGAATGCCCTACAGAAAATTGAATGCAGGGCTATGTAAGTCATCTCCTTTAAAGGGACTTTAAGAAATGATACTTAAATATTTAGAATTTGTTACAGTCTCTTTCTATAGTGAGTTCCCAGAAGACAAAAAATTAAATGAATGAGAACCCAAACTAGGTGACTTGGAAAGTAGACATCATACCCAAAATTCTTTTCATTCTGGAGGGAAACTCATATCAACTTTTTCTGTGAAGGCATCCACATGGATTTCAGATAATCTGAGTATACTCATAATCAGCTACACTGACAGTTTAATGCCACAAATCACTGAATTACAAATTCTCGAACAACATTATTTGCTTGACTTTTTATTTTACTGAAATCCTTTTCTATTTAGATATTTTAAAAGCAGGGATATTTGAAATTTTCTTAATATACTTCCCTAAGTGATACAGATAATGCTGATCTTTGATTTAGTAAGATTACAAATAAAGATATTATGCCCTTTCACTTGTAATATTTTGGTAATGGCTTTTTTTTGGTAATGGCTTTTCTTAACCATAACCTCCTAGCTCACTTAAACTAAGTTTTCATATTTAAAAAGATTCAAGCTTTTAAAAACTACCTTTGTAGAAAAGTCCTTCATTATTCAAACAGTTTGATTAACAACTCAAATTCAAATTTACAAGGATTTATTTTAAGTCTTTTAAAAGAAAATTAATTTGTGGGGAATACCATCGTTTTTAAGTTAAACTCTTAGAGCCCAAACAAACAAGCTTTCTTACTATGAAAAAGGGAGGAATATTAACTGGGTCCAACCAATTGGATCATTATTAAATGTTAAAATGCAGCAAATTAAATGCCCTAAGAGGTCCTGTAGGATACTCAGACTTCTGCCTACTTCAGATTGACTTGAAATCTGTTGGGTTACCCAAAGAGTTTGAATAGAGTCTTTTTAACCAAATTGTTCAAAATAATAAGTCTCCAATAACAATAGCATTGATGGTGTTTTATGCCTTAAGAATCCATGTTTCTTGAGTAAATGATTCTTTAATATACTCCAGAATAATAATTGAAGTATTATATCACCATATGCATATTTTACCAAATAGCAATATATGAAAGCTAAATTACCTTAGGTTAGTTTTAGTTCTTTTGAATACCATTCATTGTCCATTCTTTTCTGACCTAAAGTTCCTGTGTCTATCAAAACTTTAAAAATATATCCTCAGTAAAACAGTAGCTCCTGCTTATCTAAAAGCTAAGGATGTAATCAGCATCTATAGCCTCTAGCACCACTATCTAGGGGAAGGTAGATATTGATTAGAGTGCATGCAGTAACAGTCAGCAACAACTTGCCTTGTTGAATGCTTCCCTGATTTCTATGAATTTTTTTATTAGCTTCTGGAGTTCTGTAAAAGTTGATTGCGATCCTAGTCACTGAGGCACCTTGGAGGACTCAGCTGCCTCCCTCTTGGAGCCCCCTGGCTTCCATTCGCTCAGTTCCGGACCCCACTGCCCGCCTTCTCTCTTCCACCAAGGAAAAGGAATTGTAGGTCTACTATCCAGAACCTCCACTCTTTCGACCCTTGTGCTGATGCAAGTAAAGGTGATGACCTGCTTCCTGAGGAATTCAGCAGAGAAACGGCAGGAAGACCCTTACTACTATCCAAGGGGTGGCTGATGATTACCATAAAAAGAAACTAGTGAAGGTGTTTAAGAAGAAATTTGCCTGCAATGGCACTACAATAGAGCATCCAGAATATGGAGAAGTAATTCAGCTACAGGGTGACCAGCGCAAGAACATATGCTACTTCCTGATAGACACTGGACTATAACCAAGGACGATCAGCTGAAAGTTCTTCACGGGTTTTAAGTGCTTGTGGCTCTCTGAAGCTTAAGTGAGGATTCCCTTGCAATGAGTAGAATTTCCCTTCTGTCCCTTGTCACAAGTTTAAAAACTTCATGGCATGAATAATGTAACCATTTGGGGTTCACTTTTAACTTGGACTAGTGTAACTCCTTCATGAAATAAACTGAAGAAAGCCAAAAAAAAGTTGATTGCAACATTTGCCAGCTTATTGTTTCTTTTTGGTGTTGGGTGGTGAGGGGGAGCAGAGACACTGATATCCTGACATTATAATTTTGGAATGTTGCATACATGAAAATAATGAATTCATAATATTTTCAATTTTCATCCCTTAGTCTCAAGTATCATTTCCCCTCCTCTTCCCCTTACAGTCTTTCATCTCCCTTTCCAGACTCCCTATTTTCAAATCTTTCCACTTGTGTTGCTCACTATGTTTCATCTAGTTCTGACACTATAATTTTTGATGGTGTCACAGTAACCTAAAATTTTACTGTTTGTATCCAAGGTTAACCTGGATGATTTCACTTGATTGACTTTTCTACATATTGTTTCTACTAGGGGCGAAGTAGATCATGTCTAGAATAAGGAGGCAGTGGAAGATGATGACTAACATTGGACAATTGTCATCTCACAGTCACGCCAACTTGAACATCAATTCATGTATCAAATTACCTTCACAAGAGCAAAGGAAATCAGGGAAAAGATCATTGTCCTTGATTTTAGTATGAAAATGAAGTAAAATGCACTGAAGAAGGTAGGAAGAAAATAGTTGTTCACGTCTCTTCTACCCAAGGTTCAATCAGTGGAGAGTTTCCTCATTCTGGGAGAAGGAAGAAGGAATTAAGTCCAGGGCTTAGACTTGAAATCAACTACTAGGACTATCACAGTGATACCAAGTGCTGCTTAGAGCACCACAATTCCTAATCTGAGGCCAATATCCTTAGCTTAGATTGCTAGAATAGTACTGCCTTCGCATGAAGGGGAATAATTCAACAATGCCTCCATCCCATGGAGGATATTAGGACATAAAGACTAGCCAGGCTATTGATGGATGGGGCCTCTAGATCCATCTTAGCACTAGCAGAGCCTGTGTCCCAGTGGGCGGTGCTTACATTTCTTTTTCAACTATGCTACATTGACCTAGGACAGACTAGCATGGAGCAAAACATAGGGGTAAAACATGGTCATAAACTCAGGACTTGGCTTGGGAATTAAGTGTTGAGCTGTTGAGATATAATACTTTGCCTTAGTATTATCTCCCTGCCAGGACCTGCAGGTGGAGTCATCATAATAGCTTGGTAGGTCAGCTAAGATGTGACCTCAGGCTATCAGATGTCTGTTCCAGCAAACATCACTTGTAGCTGGCTGTAGAGGTCTCAGATGGTAATTCCATGCCAGTACTGGGCGCATCATAACAGTGTGGGCCATGATCTTAACTCAGAGCTGTGCTGGTTGTATCAAGTTGTGGTTTCTCAGCATGACACAATGTTGTTGCTTTGTTAGTCACAGAAACAGCATAGGAACCTAAGGTTAGTCCTTCTGCAGTGATTCTGTGCTGAGCAAGGCAGAACCCTAGTGTTTGACTAGTTAATGATCGTGATTAAGATATTAGGGCCTGTAGGCCATGGGAGAGGGTGACAGTTTCCTCATTTAGGTACTTTATCATTTCATGTTGAACTACACACCAACTTTGGGTTTGGAACAAACTTGGGCTGGGGTTGCCTTCTAATGCCCAAACGGTGACAACACACCAACATTGGACTGGGTGCAAACATGGCCCTGGGTGCCACCTAGTGCTGAAATAGGGGAAGTGGCTAAAGGCTCAGCAAAAACAAGCCACTGCTTAGAATTTCTGGTAAAGCAAAGACAACGTAAAATTATGAAGATGAGACTAAGTATCTAACCCTTCAACATGTAGATGGTGCTGTGTATTAGTAAGAATACAGGTAGTAAAATCAAAACAGGCTAGATGAGAATAAACAGTTGGAAGAAAACAAAAAAGAACGAAGAGGAATGGAAGATATTTATGGTGAATTGAGGCAGCATTAAAAGAAAAGTATGTCGATTCTTAGGGTGCAAAGGGGATTTGAGAATGCCAAAGCATAAAAAGTTTACTCAATGAGATCATAGCAAAACCTTCCCAAACCTAGAGAAGAGTAGAATACTCAAGTACAGGAAGACCAAAAACTCTAGTCAGAATCAACCAAGCAAAGATTTTTTTCTTTTATTTTTATTCAATTGTGTGTGTGTGTGTGTGTGTGTGTGTGTGTGTGTGTGTGTGTGTGTGTATGTGTATGTATGTGTGTGTGTAGAACCACGGGTGAATTCGGGAACCACCATGGACGCCTCCACCTCCTTCTGCCCTGGGATTCACAGGCTCCGCCCTACCAGGACCAGAAATGCAGGCCGCCCCCGCTTCTGCCCTGTGTCTATACGTGGGGTCTAGGATTGGAACTCAGGGCCTTAAGATTTTTTTTCAAGGCAGCAAGAGAAAAGAAAGAAAGAACACATAGTAGAACCTCAAAAGATATAACACATAGTAGACCCTCAGTTTGCCTGACGACAGAATTTTCAGCAGAAGACTTATAAAGACAGTGGCATGAAATTTTCATACATCACAGAAAAGGAACTAACTAGCTCAACCGTCTAGACAAATAAAGGCTGAGCAAACATGTCTCCACCAGGTCTGTCTTGTAAGAAAAGTTAAAGAGAGCTCTTTAAACTCAAAGAAAAATAGAGGAAGAATGCAGGAAGGCCACTAGTAAGGAGTTATACAGATAACTTTATAATGTTATAACATTATAAATATGGCAAGTAAATCATTCATACATTTGGTATGATGACCAAAAATAGATGAATTAAGAATAAAATCTATATCAGTGTGTAAAGAGAGGTAATATGGAAAGATGTAAAGTGGAATTTCAAAATTCAAACTGTGATGCTTTGGCAGTGACTCAGTGGCAGAGCTCTTGTCTAGCACTGTGACCTCACCAGTTTAAACATGATACCTGTCCAAGGCAAGCAAAAAATTACTTTAAAAAATTTCAAAGTGTTCTAGATGTGACACTGCATGCGTGCAATACCAGTGCTTAGGAGTCTGAAGCATATAAAGAGTGAGGTCAAGTTTGGCATAATGAATTACAGGCCAACCTGGGATACCTAATGAGACCCTGTCTGTAAACAAAACAAAACCCAAGCAAACAATCCAGAAAAATCCAAATAATGTATAAGTATGGAGTGCAAGAGTAGAGATTTTTATTAGTATATTTTGTTTCTTCTTTATAATGACATAAACTTGGGATCATTTCAAAGTGACTTGCTATATTAAATAGTTCTCACTTGACTATGAGAGAACATGTGGTGCTTGTCTTCCTGTGACTGGCTTATTTCACTTTGGGTAATACCATCCACTACCAGCTGTTACTTGCAACAGGACTTCCTTTGGAAGAATCAGTGTCATTTTTTAAAAAATATACTTTATTTATTTATTTACTTTATGTGTGTGTGTGTGTGTGTGTGTGTGTGTGTGTGTGTGTGAGAGAGAGAGAGAGAGAGAGAGAGAGAGAGAGAGAGAGAGAGAGAGAAAGCACTGTGTGTCCCTGTGGAGTACCAGGGGTGACTTTGAGAATCATTCTGGATTGCTTCACTCTGTGATTTCCTAGGCTCCATCCATCAGAGCTGGAAGTGCAGGCCACTGTTTCTCCACTTGGCATTTTTTACATGGGACCTGGGATCTGAACTCAGGACCTTATGCTTATGAGACAGAATTTTAACCCTCGAGCCATCTCTCCAGTCCAGAATCAGCATTCTTAAATGTTCCTATAGCCCAAAGCTTAATGTAATCCCTATCAAAACACCAATGAAATTCTTCATAAAACTAGTAAAAATAACTCTGAAATGTGTATAGAGTTATACATACACAAAACCCAAATAGTCAAAGCCACTTTGAGCAAGAAAACAAAACAATAAACACGAAACAAGCAGTAGGCTTTTTCACTACCTGACTTAAAATATGTTGCAAAACTGTAGTAATCAGAACAGCCTGGTACTGACAGAAAAACAGATACACAGACAAATGGAATACAATCAAGAATCTAGAAGTAACCCCATCAATCTACAGACGATTGACTTTAACAAATGGCCCTCCTCAATTGTTTAGCAAAATTTTCCTTACTTTTTATTATCCCTCCAAATTATCAGTCTTATCAAGCTTTTGGGTAGCAGCTAACCCAGTCTGAGGCAAAAGCATAAGTATAAAGCATGCATGTGTTGGGTAGTCAGTAGGTAGGTCCAGGTGGTATTGTTATTGACATGATTAATAATTACAGTGCTACTTTTTAATCTAGAAAACAGTGATAATATCATCATCACAAGTTGCTATGAAAATATAAAAAATTGGTATATAGTAGGGGCCTCACATTGATCATTTTGTTATTATTTACAATTACTTTGACTTAGTGTTTTATTTATGAAGTGCTTCAGCGGGTGTGTGGCCACACTAAAAATTGTTTATATAAATTTTGACTAGAACAAGAACCTATAAAAAGGGACGATCTAGGTCCCAAGGGAAGAACAGATTATGAATATTCAGCTGTGAAGACACTGCATCAAAATACCTTTTAAACATCTGTTATTGTACCCATAGATTGGAAGAGCACACAGCACTCGCCTTCAAGGCCTCCTTCTGCGACAGAAGATGCTTACTACAGAAAAGGACAACTCACCAAAATGCAGAAAATAATTGGCTGCAGGCTGCTTGGCCTTAAATAGGACATCTAATCCACTCCCACCTGCACCCCAAAGTTCAGGGAACATACTGGATGAGGGAGCTGTAAGATTGTAAGAGCCTGAAAAGGGACAGTTGTAGGTCAGACATTATTTCCTGGCCATGACAAGGCTGCAGTATACATGATTTTACAGCAGATGTGTGTACTTTCACAAGAATTGCATGAAACTGTCTTATCAAGATCTCACCCCGAAAGGGGAAATGTCTCAAGCTATTCCACACTGCCTTGAACGACTGATGAGAACTAATGCTGATATGGAAGAAAAGGAAGATGTTTTCTTCAATGGTACACCCACTGATCTATGATACTTGATGGAGTATGAATCATGTCAGGCATATGTCATCAAAGACAAACTAGATGAATCACAGTGGTCCACACAAGTCATAAGATTTGAAAATTGAGGGAGTATAAGAGCGGAGATGAAGGGTTGTAAGGGGGAAAGGAAAGGAGTAGGATTGGTGATTAAGGGGTGAAATATCATAAATTCACTATATTCATGTATGAAATGCCAAAAATAAAAATAAATAAATTACAAAAATATTTAAACAAGTAATTTTTTGACTTGATATCTCAAGGTACAATCTTGTCATAAGGAAACATTACAAATACTTATGGTACTTTATTTTTAGTTTCTCAGACTTAACATAATCACAATGTTTGGATGAGTTTGATTACTTGAATTATCCATACTCTTTGCAACATACCTCCAGAGTTTCACCTATGGTTACCCCAAATCATTTTCAATAAATATCTGAAATGTAGTTTGAAAATAAGTAAAGAAGAGAAGAGAACTCTTCTTACCTCTGTCATATTGCTGGAAGGTATATACAATTCATGGCAACCATGGTCAGAGTATAAATAACACAAAAATATGACATGTAGGGTGGAGAATAACGGAGAAAAAAAGGACTTGTGAAAAGGAGAAAAGAAAGATTTCAGAAGGTGATCTTACTGAGAAGCATTTGAAAAGGTTCAACTAAGTGACTCACTGTCAAACAAGTAGATGATCTTGATTCCAGAGTTTTTTAAACAGTTATAAAAAGGCCATATAAAATATTTCGAGTTTTTATTTTATGTGAACCATACACATAATGTGTCCCCATCTTTCTGAATTATTTAACTTAGTATGATGGTTTGAACTTCATCACGTATGTAATGTATATTAGCACTTTAAATGTTTCATGATTGAATAAATTTTTCAACTTATATTTGAGTAATTTTTATTTTTGAACTATTGTGAATGATGCTAACATTTAAGTAAAACTTTTGTGTTGAAAATATGCTTCAATTCCATAAAAGAACAGAATCGAAGACTCATATGATAACTTTATTTAATCACTGAGAAACTGGAAGAATGTTTTCCAACGTGGTTGTACTATTTTAGATTTCACCAGCAGTGAACTGAAGGTTCTGATTGCTATCCACATTGCCTATAATTGTTTTCTGATTTTGAAATTCTAAATGATGGTTGCATTATTATGCCAATATAGTAAGCATACTGAATTGTGCAAAAAGAATACTCTGGGATTGCAAGGTAGCTGAGGAGGTAAGATGCCTGCTCATAAACCTCGAGACTCAAGTTTGATCCTCATTTCTTCTCTCTCTCTCTCTCTCTCTCTCTCTCTCTCTCTCTCTCTCTCTCTCTCTCTGTCTCTCTTTTCCTCTTCAACTCACACATAAACAAAGTCATATGATTTGGGCTGCAACTATGCCACTCTTCCGTTTTCCCACAAAGACACCCATAATCGATACCTAAAGGAACAAGCATTTTTTATATCTCAATAAAACTGTTTATGAAAACAGGCTGACAGAGACTCTAAAAACCCTAGTTGAAAGAGTAGGAACTCCCTTGAGCTGATTGTGCTAGGCCAACATTTCCTAAACAGAAACCCAATAACACAGGCACTAGAACCAACACTCAACGCATGGGATCTTATGAAATTAAAGAGCTTCTGTTCAGCTAAAGAGATTGTAAACTGAGCAAAAAGGCAACTCATAGGATGGGAGAAAATCTTCACTAACTACACATCGGATAGAGCTCTATTATCCAGAGTGCACAAAGAAATTAAAAAAATTAAACACCAAGGAGATAAACAGCCCAATTAGAAAACTGGCCTCAGAACTCAAAAGAAACTTTTCCAGGGACGATATTGAAATGTTTAACAAATATCTTAAAAAATGCTCACATCCTTAGCAATCAGGGAAATGCAAATCAAAACTATCTGGAGATTATCATCTCATCCTAGTCAGGATGGGAAAAATCCACAATACAAACATCAAATGCTGGAGAGGATGTGGAGAGAGGGGAACTCTCCTACATTGCTGGTGGGAATGCAGGCTTATACAACTATTCTGGAGATCAGTATGGCAATATTCTAAAAAAGTTAAAGATTGAAATGCCATATGACCCTGCTATACCACTACTGAGAATAATCCCCCAAAAGGCATCAATTCACTGCAGTGACAAAGTACAATCATGTTCATTGCAGCACTATTTACAATAGCAAAGTTATGGAATCAATCCAAATGCCCAACAGTTGATGAATGGATAATGAAAATGTGGTACATTTATACAATGGAATACTACTTAGCCATCAAATAAGATGGATTAATGAAATCTGCCAGGAAATGGATGGAATTAGAAGAAATTATATTGAGTGAAGTATTCCAGACACAGAAAGATAAACCATATGTACTCCCTAATAAGTGGATCCTAGTTCCAAATGACATACTCAAAGGCAAATCTCTGTAATACCCACCAAGATTGCAAAGGATTACAAACAGGAGGGAAGGGGAAAGAAGACCTCAAAAGAAAGGAGACAAAAGATCACACTTCAATAGAGAAATTAGGCTATGGTCATGTACTGCATGTATGTAGGGAGACATCTGGTGCAGCTCACTCTCACTTCCCTTCCTGTTCACTTGGGACTGGACAGGTTCAATCTTCCCAGTTATGGAAGGTATAGAGATTGGCAGTTAGAGGGCAAACAACTGGCAAGTGGGAGACTCTCACTGCTGTGTCCTACTCCTATTTTTCCATCTATCTCTGAGCCTCTTCTTATATTATTGGTTAGGAAAGGACCTCGACAACCAACCAGGATGCAGCCAAAAACAGGCAGTGTGGGAACAGCAAAACTGAAAACAACAACAAACCATAATTCAGAACACCGAAGACCCTGCAATATCCACCTGGAACCAGACCAGCCAAATCTCTCCCCATCCTAAAGTTGAGGGAACCTTGCCGAAGAGGGGGCGGCAAGATTGTAAGAGTCTAAACATGGAGAGGACCAAACCGATATGCGAGATACTCCACACAAGTTAGGGCTGCAGCAGCCAGGATATAGCCACCATGTGATTGTACCTTGTCTGACCTGAACAATGTCTGACATGTCAACAACCCCTAAAGTCTAGCACAGCTCACAGAGGAGAAGGTTTCAGGCAGTAGGATCCTTAGAGGCAAGGGGTTAAACAGTTATAATAGAGTTTCCATACTAGCAGGCAGTCCAAGAAGGGGCCCCAAGCTATGCCACTGAGTCCTGGGCCCTCACTAGTATAGACGACTCAGAAGGAAATTCAGCGCCCACATAAACAGATGCTCTGGAGGTTGGGAAGGAGAAAGCAGGAAGCACCAAGAGAGGAGGAGGGAAGGAAAAGTGGTGAGAGGGAAGTGGGAGAGTGGGAAGAGGGAACAGTGGAATGTGAGAAAACCGCGGGGAAGGGAGGAGGGAGGGAGAAGGAGGGTACCTATTGAGCTTGTATAACTAGGCAAAAAATGTAATAAAAATGCTTGGTATTTTGTGGAAAGGCAAAACAAAAACAAACAAAACAAAACAAAACCCAAATCAGACTGTAGCCAATCAATTCTGAGGGTCACAGTTTGTCAATGTTTCATGGCCAGTGTCATGAAGAAGAATCCTCAAAGTGCTCAAAAAATGTCTCATTTCATAAAATCTAAAGATTCTTTTACATATTGCAGGATAAATAGGCCAACCATGTGTCTAGATATTCCCAGAAAAATTTTGAATATAATTATGTCAAAGGAACTACCCTTTCCCCACCTCGCTCCACCGGTCAGGACAAGTGCGCGGTCCAGCCGGGCCTTCACCCGCCACCTAGGTAAGCTCCGCCCGTGCCCGCCCACCAGAACCCCAGGTCAGCCCAAGGGACCCAGCTCCGACCCCACCATCCAGCCGGAGCTGCGCGCAGGGCCAAGGGACGAGGAGGACATCCCCCTGCGCCCGGCCCCGCCCCAGCTCCCCTCGGGTTAAATAGCTCCACACCGATGCCTTCATCCCCCCTTCCCCACTCCGCTTCGCCTGCCGGGACGCGGGCGCGGTCCAGCTGGGCCTCATCCGTGATCTAGGTAAGCTCCGTCCTTGCCCACCCCCAGAACCCCAGGCCAAATAATTCAGTTTAGTGAAATTGAAAGATCTTAAGAGTTAAAACGACAATGCCAAAGTCAAAGTGCAAATCCATGAGAAGCAACACTCAAGTAAACAAATTTCCCACTGAAGAAATTAATCCCATAATGTTAGACTCCAACCAGAACAAACCCACGGAAAAAGGCCAAGAAAGCCTGACCCAGGATAACGACTTTCAAAATATGATCATTACCATGTTCAATACTATGAAAGAGGAAATCCGGGAGGAATTACATAATCGAATCAATCGCTTTGAAGAGGAACACAACAGACATTTGGAGGCGTTGAGAAAAACAGTGCAAGAAACAAAAACTGGCATAGAGCAGTTAAAACAGACTCAAGCAGAGTTTAAAACTGAGCTACAAGACAAGTTATCTTCAACCCAGAACTCTACAGAGAGTCTTATCAACAGAACTAACGAAGCAGAAAACAGAATTTCAGCCCTTGAAGATAAAGTAGGAGTAATAACCAGCTCAATGGAAGAGGTTGTTAAAGCCAAAAAGATACTTGAGAGAAATATCCAAGAGATATGGGACACCCTGAAGAAGCCTAACATGCGTATTCATGGAATACCAGAGCAAGAATCTCAAATTACCACCCCTGAGGAAATTTTTCAAACGATCATCAAGGAAAACTTTCCTCATATAAAAAAAGGGAGGCCCATACATATACAAGAGGCATTCCGCACCCCAAACAGATACGACCAAAACAGAAGCACACCATGGCAAATAATAGTTAAAACATTCCACATTCAAGATAAAGAAATGGTGCTGAGAGCTAAAAGGGAGAAAAAACAAGTCACTTTTAAAGGTAAACCTATTAAAATAACAAATGACTTCTCAGTCGAAACAGTAAAAGCAAGAAGAGCTTGGAGAGACACACTTCAACTATTGAATGAGCAAAAATGTCAACCCAGGCTGATTTACCCTGCAAAACTATCAGTCATGATCGAGGGAGAAAGAAAAATCTTCCAGCACAAAGACAACTTGAAGGGATACATGTCCAATAAACCAGGCCTTCAAAAAATGCTAGAAATGATACTTAAGTGTGAAGAAAAAAACAGGCATATCCAGGAGAACAGAAGGCAAGTATAACACCATTAAAAGCGAAGCAATATACTTATAAAAGCTACTAAACATAATAAATGTCTGGAATTAAAAATAGTTTCTCCATTATAACACTAAATGTTAATGGAATTAACTCACCGATCAAGAGACACAGATTATAAACTTGGATTAAAAATCACAATCCATCAATCTGCTGCCTGCAGGAAACTCATCTCACCACAAAAGATAGGCACGCTCTAAAAATAAAAGGCTGGTCAACAAATCTACAAGCAAATGGAAGCAGAAAACAGGCAGGGGTAGCCATTATGCTATCAGACAAAGTGGATTTCAAACCAAAGAAAATTGTAAGAGACACGGATGGATACTACATTTTAGTCACAGGTACAATTCACCAGGAAGACTTCACAATACTGAACATATATGCACCCAATACGGGCCCCTCCACATTCATTAAGAAACCCCTACAGCGTCTAAAGCAAGAAATCAACCCCCAAACGATAATTCTTGGGACTTCAACACCGCCCTCTCAACATGGGATAGATCAACAGGTCAAAAGCTTAACAGAGACACTTTGGAACTTAATCAAACCCTTAAAGAAATGGACCTTACAGATCTCTATCGAAGTTTTCACCCACGGACCAAAGAATACTCATTTTTCTCAGCAGCACACGGAACTTTCTCCAAAGTAGATCACATATTGGGCCACAAAACGAATCTACACATATACAAAAAAGTTGAAATTCTAACCTGTGCCCTATCAGACCATCACGGCCTAAAGCTGGACATCCACAACACATCAAAGAAGAGAAAATATACTAATTCCTGGAAACTTAACAATATGATGCTGAATGAGAACTGGATTCAGTAAGAAATTAAAAAGGAAATTCAAGATTTCCTGAAAGTGAATGATAACGAAATTACAACTTACCAAAATCTCTGGGACACAATGAAAGCTGTTCTAAGAGGTAAGTTCATAGCTCTTAATGCCTACATCAAAAAAAATGGAAACATCAGAAATAAACAACTTAACAATGCAGCTTAAAGCTTTAGAGAAACTAGAGCAATCTGATCCCAAAAGTAGTAGAAGAGAGGAGATTAGCAAAATAAGGGGAGAAATATCTGAAATCGAGATTAAGAAAATGATAGAAAAAATCAACCAGTCAAAAAGCTGGTTCTTTGAAAAACTCAATAAGATTGATACACCCCTAGCTAAATTAACCAAAAGCAGGAGAGAGAAAACCCAAATTAACAAAATCAGAAATGAACATGGAGTTATCACTACTGATACCCAAGAAATCCAGAGAATTATAACATCATATTTCAAAAACTTACACTCTGTGAAGTTTGACAACACAAAAGAGATGGATGAATTTCTAAGTAAACACAACTTACCTAAATTGAATCAGGAAGTTGTGAATTATTTAAATAGTCCTATAACATATAAGGAAATTGAAGAAGAAATCTCAAATCTTCCCACCAAAAAATGTCCTGGACCAGATGGATTCAGCACAGAGTTCTACCAGACATTTAAGGAGTTAATAACACCAATACTCCTTAAACTGTTCCATCAAATAGCAAAGGAAGGAACACTACCAAATTCCTTCTATGAAGCTAATATCGTTTTAATCCCAAAACCTAATAAAGACTCACTTAAAAAAGGAAACTATAGGCCGATCTCTCTGATGAACACAGACGCAAAGATTCTCAACAAAGTCTTAGCAAATCGGATTCAAAAACATATTAAAAAGATTATTCACGGGGACGAAGTAGGCTTCATCTCTGGCACACAAGGTTGGTTCAACATACGCAAATCAATAAATGTAATTCATCATGTAAACCAGTCCAAAGTCCAAGACTACATGATACTCTCGATAGATGCAGAAAAAGCTTTTGACAAGATCCAACAGCCTTTCATGATCAAAACGCTAGAGACAGTAGGAATGGAAGGAACCTTTATCAATACAATAAAAGCTGTATACAACAAGCCCACAGCAAGGATTTTGCTCAATGGGGAACAATTGGAAGCATTCTCACTTCGATCAGCAACTAGACAAGGCTGTCCACTCTCACCACTTCTATTCAATTTTGTACTTGAAGTCTTAGCTGAAGCCATAAGACAAGAAAGGGACATAAGAGGGATTCAAATCGGCAAGGAAGAAGTCAAACTATCCCTATTTGCAGATGACATGATCTGATACCTGAGTGACCCCAAAAACTCCACCAGGAAGCTCCTGGAGCTAATTGAGAAGTTCAGCAGGGTGGCAGGATACAAAATAAATGTCCAAAAATCAGAGGCCTTCCTATACACCTGGAATGAAAGAAGTGAAAAAGTCTTGAGAGAAACAATCCCATTTACTATAGCCCCTAAAAAAATGAAATACCTTGGTATAAACCTAACTAAGGAGGTAAAAGACCTTTACAATGAAAACTTTAAAACCCTAAAGAAAGAAGTTGCAGAAGACACCAGAAGGTAGAAAGACCTCCCATGTTCCTGGATTGGTAGAATCAACATTGTAAAAATGACCATCCTACCAAAGGCAATATACAAATTCGATGTTATACCAATTAAAATCCCAAAGCAATTCTTCAAAGAAGTTGACCAAACAATCTCAAAATTCATATGGAAGCACAAAAGACTCAGGATAGCAAAGACAATCCTGAGTAACAAAAACACTTCTGGAGGTATTACCATACCGAACCTTAGTCTATACTACAAATCCATAGTTATAAAAACAGCCTGGTACCGGCTCCAAAATAGACACAGATCAATGGATAAGGGTTGAGGACCCAGATATAAGCCCACAAAAATACAGCCATTTGATCTTCGACAAAGGGGCCCAAAGAATCCAATGGAAAAAGAACAGCATCTTCAACAAATGGTGCTGGCAAAACGGGATCTCCACATGCAGAAGATTAAAGCTGGACCCATACTTGTCACCATGTACAAGACTTAATTCCAAATGGATCAAGGACCTTGATATAAGGCCAGAGACTATAAAATCCATAGTTGAAAGGATAGGGAAATCCCTCGAGCTGATTGGGCTAGGCCAACATTTCCTAAACAGACATCCAATGGTACAGTCACTGCTACCAACTCTCAACAGTTGGGATCTTGTGAAATTAAAGAGCTTCTGTTCAGATAAAGAGATTGTAATATGAGCTCAAAGGAAACCCACAGAATGGGAGAAAATCTTCACTAACCACATATCTGATAGAGCTGTACTGTCCAGAGTGCACAAAGCACTTAGAAAACTAAACATCAAGGAAACCAATGGCCCAATTAAAAAATGGGCCCCGGAACCTAAAAGAAATTTTACTAGGGATGAAATTAAAATGTCTAACAAATATCTGAAAAAATGCTCCACTTCTTTAGCCATCAGTAAAATGCAAATCAAAACTTCCCTGAGATATCATCTTACCCCGGTCAGGACGGCAAAAATCCACAACACAAACAACAACAAATGCTGGAGAGGATGTGTAGAGAGGGGAACTCTCCTACATTGCTGGTGGGAGTGCAGGCTCATACAGCCACTCTGGCGAGCCGTCTGGAGATTCTTAAAGAAATTAAAGATTGAAATGCCATATGACCCTGCGATTCCACTTTTGGGTATAACCCCCCATACAGCATAGGTTCACCTCGATAGCACAAGCACGACCATGTTCATAGCAGCACTGTTTACAATAGCAAAGTCATGGAATCAACCCAAATGTCCAACAGTTGACAAGTGGATAAGGGAACTGTGGTACATCAATCAATGGAGTACTACTCAGCCATCAAAAATGATGAATTACTGGAATTTGCCGGGAAATGGATGTCATTAGAAACAATTATATTAAGTGAAGTATCCCAAACCCAGAAAATTAAGTGCCGTATGTACTCCCTAATAGGTGGCTCCTAGTACCAAACCCACCCAGCCCATCTTGAGACACTCATAGGTAAATCTATGTATTACCTACAGTAATTGCAAGGATTATGAACAGGAGGGATGGGGCTGGAGGGCCACACCAGAAACAAGGAGAGAAGTGACCATGTTACAGTAGAGAAAATAGGCCTCCATCAAGGACTGCAAGAAAGTAATGTGACACCTAGTTAAGTTCACAATTCGTTCCTGATCATTTACAACTAAGGGGGTATGAACTCACCAGAAGGGGAGGGCACATAGTCCAGCAGATTAAAAAGTAACCATTTTGCAAATGGGTGATTGACCCCTCCCATTGCCAAATGCCATATGACCCTGCGATTCCACTTTTGGGTATAAGTATTACATCTACCCTTGAATGTGCTCTTATAATAAGACTCCAGTTTAACAGCTTTCTGTCTCTGGCCAGGGGATGACATACAGTGCCCATCACAATGGAGTGAAGGGCATTGCAGGAGCAACAAAACTGCAAAAGAAAATCAACGAACCACTATCCAGAACTTCAGAGACTCTATATCAACCACCTAGAACTAGGCCAGACTAATCTCTCCCCATCCTGAAGCTCAGGGACATTTGCGGAAGAGGGGGCGGTAAGAGTGTAAGAGCAAAAGGATGGGAGGAGCAATGATTTGCAAGTTACTCCACACAAGTTAGGGCCGAAGCAATCATAATTGGACATTGCATGCCCGGCGCAATGTCCAACACACTATTGACCTCACAAAGTCTAGCATCTGCTAAAGGCACCAAGATCCTTGGAGGCAAGGGATTGACAGCCACAGTAGTGTTCCTATGCTTAAGGGGAACACAGTAAAGGGTTCAGGGAAACGCCACTGGGTCCTTGTACGTCATCAGAGAGGAGAGCCCAGAGGAGAGTCAGGCATGCACAAGTAAGGACTCTGGGAATTGGGGCGGGAGGCACGGGGGGATGGGGCAGGAGGGGAGGGGAGAGAGAACAGGGGGTTCGGGGGGGGGGAGGAGGAGGGAGGGAGGGAACTGGTGTACCTATTAAGTTTGTATGAGCTGAAATAATAATAAAAAATGTATTAAAATTAAAAAAAGAAACTAGCAGTTTTAACTGTAAATAATTGTGAGGTGTTAGTTTTTCAATAAAACATGCATTTCTTCATGGATTTAAGATACTGTATTAGAGTTCTGTTTGCAAGCAGAATCAAGAAACTTTCTCTGTTCTCTGGCCCTCTCTTATAATTGGCTTATGTGTCATAATTTCAGAGGCTGGGAGTCCAAAATGTGTCCAAAACTTGTGGAAAAGTTTGGAAACTGTAGTAGAATTTTTACATTTAAGTCTTTGTCATAGTTAAGCACAGGTGTCGACTGTTGAGGGTTTGAGCTTTGGGCACATTTGTAGAGAATTAGTGGTTGAGTTAGGCCCAGAGCAAACCTGCAGGACATTGTCTTGCTGATGGGGAAGGCCCAGCCCATGGTGGGTGGGATTAGGCCCTAGAATAAATCATGGAGAGCTGGTTGAGAGAGTCAGCATCCTTCTGTATATTTGGCCAGACGTGCTGGTCCAGCAAGTAAGGATTGTCCCTCTCTCAGCTGTTATGTGGTGATGGTGTGGCCAGTTCCCTGGGCCCTGATGTTGGTGCAAGTTCTCCTGTCAAGCTGGACTGTGAACTGTAACTAGTAATCATAAGAGAGAATAACTCCCTTGTTCCCTTAAGCCATTTGATGGTCATTTATCAGCAACCATGCAGATGAACTGCAACAGTCTTGAAAGACTCCTTCCTTAGGAAAACCGTTTTATTCATATTTTTTAAAAAGTGGAGGGATGTGGTTGGGTAATAGAGGGTAAAATGACGTAAATCCATTGTATTCATGAATGAAATTCCAAAGCAATAAAAATTCTTTCACAGAAATATATTGACCTATGTTTGACCAAATATCTGAGCACCACAGACAAATTAACACATGACATTAAACATTACAGCACACTCATTATCTATTTGGCACCAGCACACATCTTTCTTTTTTTCACACATATATTTCTAATATTCTTATTCTCCAAATAAAGACCAGGCAAGTAACACTTTCACCCAGCTCAATTTAAAAATATTATATACAAATGAAACCATACTAACTCTCCTTGGATAATGTTTACTTAATATGTGTGATGGGATATTAAATTAAACAATACTTAAATATATTAACATACATTTAACTCACCTTATGTTATATGATAAGGAAATAAGAAAGTGAAAGGAACAAGGATATTTTACACATATACAGACCCAGACTCGTAACAAAACAAGGATTAAATAATTGTAACTATTTTAGTTCTTTCTACATTTGATCACAATGTCGTTTGTAACTTTTTGCATCCTGCATTCCAAAGTCCTTTTCCTCTCAGTAAGTACCTCAGTTAGTCATGGTTATTAGCCTGATTTGGTGACCCCAAACTTCATAACTTAAAGGTCTGGACCATTAGTTTTCTTGTCTGAATTGGTTTGTTGTACTTTTCCACTGACTTTAATCACAGGTCACGGTAATACTAAAGAGAGGCCCTGAGGCATCTCCTATATTGTAGACATACTCTTCCTTACCACTATTGTGGAATAATAGCCAAATTTCCTCTTAATAATTAGGAATAATCATCCCAGTCTGTTGACTCTAAGGCAAGAATATCCAAAAATAGCAAGAAAGGCAGTCTTAACTGACCTAAATAGTATTGATTCTCCTTTTGGTATTTTTTTTTTCTTTTGGAGTTAAGACATATATATATCAGTAGAGCATAAGGTCACAAATAAAGGAAACAAAAACTTGCTATTGGATCATGAGGGTTAATAGTGAGTGTTCCACTTTCATTTCCCTACTTTATTTCTGGACCCATGAATCTCGGGTATGGAAAAATAAATTAATTATGCTGTTTTGCTTGTTTAGAATATGTACAGCCCTCTGAAGAAGTTTCTTTTTTTTCAGAATTCTAAGGTATTGTCACCTAGCTAGCACCGTTTGTTTTCAAGTATGTGTGTAAGGGGTGCTTGCATGTATTGTGTATATGTTTTTGCATATGGGTACATATGTGGATGTACATATGTGCGTGTGCACACGTTTGCATTGAAGTGAGAAAAATGTGCTGACTCTTCCATGATGCAAATGGTTCAATATAATCATTCTGCCACCACACCAATGACTCCATATATGGACATGGAATTCTCCACAACTGGCCGATTGGGTGGTCAGCGGTGGCTATAGTTCAGTTAGCTTAACAACAGTCTGTTTCTTCATCTCTGTGGAACCTTTGTTCCTGCCTCCATTATTCCTTTACTTGTGAGCCAAATAGTCAATGACATGGCCAGCAGGAGACAAAGGCTGGCTGATATTCACAGAGTGAATCATTTTATTGAATTGACAGTTAAAACTCCTTAAATATATTCAAGTTTTCACTCCAGAGCCATTCAGAGAGATATATGCACACATCCTTACTTAGATCTCCTTGGCACCAATTGCCCACTCATATTTCTTCCATGTAACTAATTATCTAGCCAAACCATTGGCCACAGTCCATTAATTTGTATGTAATCAATCTGTCGGGCCTGACTATATCTCCTTCTAAAGAAATTAAGTCAGGGTTGTGCTTGAAGTTCTGCCTACTAGGAAGATTTTTGTTAATCATTTTTAGTCAGAGATGCTCCATAAATGGGCTGCAGTGCTAAGGTTCTTAACTATCACAACATTTTAATATAATGTAGCATTGCCTAGAAACTGATACTGAATTTTCTTTTCCTCAGTCAACTGACTGTGGGAATTTTCCATGTAAAGTGTTGCAGGCTCTCCTTTCTCATCAGTATAAGTTGATGGAGAAAATATAATGTAGTTGGTTTGGGAACCATGGATATATGTTTTACTTTCTTATGAAGCTTACTTGGGCCTCAGGGTGTGGTCAACTTTGATCTCATACGTACAACTTCCATTTGATGAAGCAATGTTTTGCTATACACGTACAACTGTGCAGTTTGATGGATCAGAGAACATTCAGTTCATGGTGGAAAGCTCCGGTTACATTCTTGGACCATGCTTAAGGTCCAGTAGGAAGCCAAAAAGTAGCTCATAAAAGAAGCAGAGTAATCTTCAAAGGATAGTAGGGCTTTACTCCAAAATTCTAAGAGCCTGAATTGCGATGGTAGGAGAGTGTTCATGACAGCCTGGATCTGGAGAGCCTTTCATTGTCCTGTAATGGACTCAAAGATAGTAGGTTTCAGGCCATTTGGTAAATCGCCTGAAGTAATACAACGAAATTAAGCAAGGTTACTTTAAAAATACTAAGTTGTTTACTGAGCATTCTTCCTCATTTTTGGAATACATAGTTTGAGGCACTCAATTCTGCTGGATCTTTAGAAATTTTACTGAGAAGGAAGGCCTCTGAACCTTAGCTAGGTTTGCTCTTCATTTTCTAACACGCATATGGTGTGATAATAGTCTTTTGTAGTGATCACTTCTGTCTGAGTTCGATCAGCATAATATTATTAATGGAATGGTCCAGTGTCATAGTCTGTGAAAGGGTGAGGAAATCAAAGACTTTGCAGATTAAATTATGGCATATGAGTAGAGAATTGATATGTTACAGAGTTGGGGTGATAAAGGTATATTACTGACTTGCTGGCTGTAAAATAAACTGCTTCCATGTGATCCTTTGAACAGATATAGAGATAAAAGATTTGTCATATAAATAGCTGCAGACTGGATTCCAGGAGATGAGCTAATTGGCTGAAGCAATGGAACCAGTTGTAGCTGGTATAGCAGCTGCTACTAGAGTCATCACTAAGTTAAGCTTACAATAATCTACTGTCATTCTTCTAGGTCCATCTGTTTCCTGCTTGGGATGAATGTGTGAGTTTAATGAGAATGTGATGGAAATCGAAATTCATGTATCCCTCAAGTTCTTGATGGTGGCATTAATCTCTGAAATCTCCCCAGAAATTCAGCTTTGCTTTTTTATTTATAATTTGTTTTAGTGGAAGAGGTTCTAGTGACATCACTTTTACTTTTCTGCAATAATAGCCCTCACATCATAGTTTAAGGAACTAATAGAGGGTATTCTAACAGTTGCTGACTATATCTATTTAAATAATGTATTTTAGAACATGAAAAATAGCCATAGTATATGTTCAGGTATTCATTAGACCTAGTACATGTTAGATCCATGTTAAAATTGCATTGTTTATACATCTTTTAAAGACTTCTTTTAGTATTGTATCAGTGAAAATTTAATTTCCTTGGGATTACTGTCATTTCAGAACCTATTTTTAGTAATCCCCAAATAGTCGGATTGCTTTTATTTCCTTGTTGTATAGTTGTTTCAGTTAGCCTGTATGTTGCTTGTAAAATCATGACAAAATTGCTTAAGGGAACTAGGGGTTTATTCTCTTATGATAGTCCAGTTGGAGTTCTTAGTCCAGCTGGCAAGAGAGCATGCACCATCACCAAAAGCTGGGGAAACTGGCCATATCAACATCAACATATCTACATAACAGGTGAGAGGGCCGATCCTTACTAGCCAGACCAGCATGTCTGGCCAAGTATACAAAACTATGCCAACTTCCTCAAACAGTTCTCTGTATTTTATTCACCTGTCCAAAGTCTAGTCCCACCCATCATGGGTTAGCCCTTTCCCATCCACTAAACAATCTCCTACAAGTTTGCTCTGGGCTTAACTCAACTACTAATTCTCTACAAATGTGCCCCAGAGCTTGAACCTTCAACCATCAAGTTGACACCTGTACCTAACTATGACAATAGCCACTTTAAGGCATGGTGTGTACATTTTCCTTCCTTGATTTATGGGAGGGTGATCAGAGTGGACCTTATTTTCAAAATGATCTGTTTTTTTCCCTTTTTCTGGTATTTAAAATTTTTTTAATTTTTTTTTTTTTAGTTTTAGAAGCATATTGAGTACTTAGCCCTGCTTCCCTCCATCCCCCCTCCCTCTCATTTCTCTTCCTTCCTTTCATCAATCCATCCCTCCCACCGTCCTGACTGTTTGCTTCTATGGACTCTGGGGGTTCTCTCTGATTTGTCTACTTTTATGGAGGCATATCAAGTTGCCTCTCTTCGGGCCACCCCACAAATTGGAGCATTTCCCTTCACTCACCCAGTTTTTTAATCCCCAAGGTTTCCACTGTATGTTCTCATCTCTCTTGAATTCCTTGATAGTCTATGGGGCATGTTGGTATGTGAGTTATTATGCAGGTCTGGTAAGGACAAGTCTCACTGCAGTGAGTTCCTAGATGCAGCAGTCCTGCCTTGAATGGAATGTCTTGTCCAATGGTGAACCTTTCTATCTTTAGGTTCTTACAATCTCACCACCCCTCTTCTGCTAGGTTCTCAAAGCCTTAGGATGGGGAGAGATTAGGTTGGCCTGATTCTGGGTGAGCCCTAAAATGTTCTGTTTAGTCTGGTAAATGTTGGCACAATGATTGACATCAGATAGGGGAAAAATGACACAGCTCATATCTCAGTTTTAGAGAAAGCTCTGGATTTGGGGCAAGAGATTTTAGATAGAAGAATATGTTAGAATGCCTAAAATATCTGTAAGAATCCAGAATGAAATTTTTTTAATCAAATAAATAGAAATTTAATTTAAAACCAAAAACTGCCAGGAACCTGAAAAGTGGTTAAAAGAAGGTATAGTTCATTAAGGAAGAAAAGAAACACCCAATCAGCCATAAATGGTGGGTAAAGTGTTGGGGGAAGCAGTGTAGGAAGGTAACAGGACATTCATTCCATCAGCAAATATTTACCTGCTAATGCTATAGCCATATGATGGTAACCACATCCAGCTCTATGACCTTCATGTTCTGCTAGGAACAATAGTAGCCAAAGTTCAGGATAGTTGGTTTTCATACTGTAAGTGCTGAAAAGAAAGGTTGCGCAAGATAGGGGGACATGCTAAAGTAAAAAAAAAATAAATGAATGAATAAATAAGAAAAGAAAAAAAAGAAATATTTCTGCTAAGGAAGGAAACAAAATCCAATCTAACTTAAATGGTATCACGGATGTATCCAGCCGAGAGTTTTTAAAGATGAGAAGGATGTGATGAGCGAGGGGAAAGGCGTGTATACCACCATAGCTGGAGTGGCATCCAGGCCTCTCCCATGGCTTAACTTAAAATGAGTGTGTGTGTGTGTGTGTGTGTGTGTGTGTGTGTGTGTGTGTGTGTGTATAACAAGCACATGTGAAACCAGAGGGCATTTGCTGTCTGAAATGATATCTTCTGTGAAATTTTGGTGGACTTGTCTAGGACCCCACCAGAGCAAGGCCCCTACCTCCTTGAAGGCTGCACTCTGGGGTGCTGGGTGCCCGGCAACAGCTTTTTGCCCAAGAGCAGGTTGGATGTCCTGGCGGTGGCCTTGAGGGGCTCCTGGGCTCTAAAGCTCCCACCAAGTCACTCAGACTGTTTTCTCCTGACACAGAATGAAATATTTTGAAAAATTAAGACCTTTAAAAATTCCATATAAGTAGAATGAAGGAGAGGGGCTTTGCAGAAGCATGGTCTGAGAGACTTATTTCTTCTAGAAACTATTATTCAGACAGTATACACATCACAGAAGTGTCTGTAGAAGAAAAGTGACAGAAAGATGAAGAGTTAAAAGAACTTGTGTCATATGAAAGGAAAAAGGGGAGAATACAAAATTTTGAGGGGGAGAGGACAGAGAAATGGGGGATGATGAGGAAATGGAGGAAGCCAACTAACATTAATGAGGTCTGAAAAATGCCATAAGAATATCAGATAATCAACAGGCTAAGTAAAGCATTAAAATAAGTTGAACTGAGATTCCCTGCTTGGATGAATTAAACTGCTCTCAGAAGTCAGAGGTTATTGAATACAAATATCAGTGAATTACTGGTGAATTACTTCTCTAAAATTACTGGTCCTATAAACAGTATAGGTAATTGCCATTGCTGTTGGCTGCCCCTAAGAAAAAGAGGGCAAGACCCTATTGCTAAATACACCATACACCTTGGTCACAGGACTGAGAAATCAAGTTGGAAGTGCACTAAGACCTTTCTCCCTGATGACTAGCTTTCATAGTGCTGGAAGGCACTATGCAGATTGCTAAGGAAGAATTGGTTATAAGTTGTCTTACTCAGTTGTGAGTCCTGTGTGCAATTCTACAGATCCACCAGGAAAAATATGTCCACTGGTACAACAGCAGCAAATCTGCTACGAGGCTTACCAGCAACTCTTAGGTAAGATCTTATGCCTGTTCCTCAAGAAGGAATTTGTATTTGGTACTGTATACTATAAATACAGTCAAAAGCGTGTGAGCGGTAGAATCATAGACCCAAGTTAGGAAGGTACAGTTGCTGTTTTGCTTAACGAACATAATGTGCCAATCAAATTGTCTTCTAGATAGCTATGTTTATGAACATAAATTAGTGCTACTTTCAGCTTTTGTCAGAGAAGTTTATTTTTGCAGTGATCAGCAGTATCTGCAGAGATTTATATGAAAATAAATGAGGAGTAATTCTCAACCCCAAATGAGACAGCTATATCAGCCTCTCCAATGCTCAGGGAATATCACAGAAGAGTGTGCAGAAAGAATGTAAGAGTTGGAACAAGTGAGGAGATGGCAGAGTTTAATTCTGACTTCTGAGAATTATATTTTCATTCTTAAAATTACAACAACTGTAATTGCCTTCACATGATTTGCATAAGATTGGACTTGTCAACATTCTATCATGGAGAGAGGAAGGAACATGAGGTCCCACCTCTGAGTATTTATAGGCAGCTAATGGTTGATGAGGGAGAGACATTTTCTTGGGTGGTGTAGCCACTGGTATGTTTGTCATGTTTTTGAAAACAGAGTCTCTCCTATAATCTTATAAGCAAACCGACAATTAAACTCACTGGGCCACCAAAAAAAAAAAAGCCAATGAAAGTAGAAGGAAGGCTAGTTGGCAAGAAGAGGATCAGTGGGAGTGGGAGGGAGATATGAAACAGTAATGGGGAGATGAATATGACCGATGTACATTATGTAAATGCATCAAAATGTCATGAAGAAGCCTATTGCTAAAAGTAGGGCTGGAGAGATGGCTCAGGTATTAAGACTCTGCCTCCCAAGCAGAAGGTCCTGAGTTTAGATCACAGGTCCCTTGTGAAAATGCAAGGCAGAATTTTTGGTGGCCTGCATTTCTGGTCCTGGTGGTTAGAGCCTGGGAAATCCCAAAGGGAAGCAAAAAGGAGGTAGAAACAATCCAGGATGATTCCTAAAATCACCCTTAGTCTTCCACAGGTGCACTCAGTGAGTGCCCTCTGATATACACACACACATACACACACACACACACACATACACAAATAAATAAAACTAAAAAAATGAAAAATTGTTGCATTCTAGCTAATAGAACACTAAAAGAGAAAGAGGAAGAGTGATTATTGAAGGGCAATGTGATTTTTTTCTCAAATTTGAGCAAATACATGGATATATGTATCCAAGAATCTCTGTACAACTCAAGTGAGGTAAATATATAAAAGGCAATACTGATATGTATTATGACCAAATTGTCAAGGAGAAAGAAAAGAATTGTGATGGTTAGATGCAAATATCAACTTGACAGTTGAAGGCTTGAGTTCTGGACACATGTGTAAATAATTGGTAGTTGAGCCAAGCTCTGACCAAGTCTTCAGGAGATTGCTCAATCGGTGCACATAATGGGTGGGACTGTTCACTGGGCAAGAGGATAAGATGGGGGAAGTTGGTTTAGTAGTCTGTCATTCTTCAGCACCAGACTGGGATTGTTGAGATGTTCAGTTTTTGAATGGAACTGGTAAGTTCAGTGATTCCATGGCCATGAGTCTATTGCTGTACTTCATTAGCTGGTTCAGTGATTTGACATTCTTAGGTATACTTGAAGAGACATGCTGTTGGCAGTTGAGGTTTACCTCTCTCTCATCAGTCCTGTGAATATTGTGGTCAGTTTCTTCAGCTCCTGGTATTGGTAGGAGCTCTCCTGCCAAGCTGGACTAAAAAAAGATAACTAGACAACTATAAACCAGAATAAAACCCTTTCTTCTGGGCTGGAGAGATAGTTCAGGAGTTATACTCTGCCTTCCAAGCAGAAGGTCCTGAGTTCAAACCCTGGTCTCACATAAACAACAAATAAACCCAAAACAAAACAAAACAAAACAAAACACCACATGGAAACTGTGGTGGCCTGTACTTAAGGCCCTTGTGGGCGGAGCCTGGAAAACTGCAAAGCAAAACAAAAAAGAGGTAGAAGCAATCCAGGATGATTCCTGAAGTCACCCTTGGTCCTACATAGGAATGCATAGTGCCCACCCCCACATGTGCATGCACAAAAAATAAATAAAAAATTAAACCTTCTTCTTATTACTCACACTGTTGTGAATTTATTGATAAGATGCAGAGAAACTGGGACAAGAATTTTGCAAACAAGAAAGGTCAAAGCAGCTTGACATGAATAAGGCATACTTAGTAAGATATTCAACAAGTTTTCCAGCAGAATCCTTGGAAACCAGAACATGGCGAGATAATACATTTAAAATGGTAGCACCAAGTTGCTGTCAACTAAGAACTCTATGTCTCAAAAATCTGTACTTAATAAGCAGGGAGAAAATAAGACATTGCTTATTGGAAAACTATGAGGAGGTAAGTAATAACTAGATCTGCCTTAACATGAATGGTAATGGGTGACTTTTTAGTTGACATGAAAGGATACTAGATAGTAACTTGAAACCATATGAGAAATATAAAGGTCTACAATCAAAGTAAATTATGGGTAGAATATTTAAAGCAATAGCATTGCATTTATTTGCATCTCGTTACTGCAAATGATATATGACCTAAGCAATTTAGTAGAAAAAGAATTTTTTTATTCATGCATATGATTTCAAATTGTAGTCCATTAAAATATTTTATTTATTCATTGTGTGTGTGTGCGTGTGTGCATGTGTGTGTGTGTATCAGAGGGCACTGTATGTCCCTGTGGAGGAACAAAAGTGACTTCAGGAATCATCCTGGATTGCTTCTACCTCCTTTTTGCTTGGCTTTGGGATTTTCCAGGCTCTGCCCACCAGGCCAGAAGTTCAGGCCATTGTTTCCTTCTGATGTTTTTACATGAGACCTGGGATCCAAACTCAGGATCTTTTGTTTGCAAGACAGAGTCTTAAACCCGAATCCATCTCTCTAGCCCTACAGTACATTTTGACAGCAAGAATTTATACCAATATCAGGGGTAAATAGAACCTGCCAGATCATATCCACAGGAATTGTTGAGCAAAGTGCATACTTTCTACTTTGCCAGTCTCCTAAATTCCAATCTGATGTCTTTTGTTTCCTAAGCCTTGGTGTGGGATAAGATTTTTTGATGGACTGATTAATACTAAGTGTTCTGGGTTCACTGATATTCTGTACTCTGGTCTGATATGGTATTCTGACTTACTAGTCTTCCTTTGTATTAGAGTGCAACTCGGTTGAGCTCTGAGAGCTTTTCTTATCCAAGGATTAAGGAAAAAGGAGTGTTTAAATGGTGTTTTATTACCAATTTTTTATAGTTAACACTAGGATTTTACTTTTTATAGTTAACACTAGGATATTTACTTTCCTTCCACTGTTATTTGAATAGGTTTATAGTATCAGGCATAGTTAACCTAATATTTTCTAATTGGGTTGTTTACCTCCTCAGTATTTAATATTTTTGAGTTGTTTGTGTACTCTGCACATTAGTCCTGTATCAGATGTGTGGTTAGTGAAGATTTTTCTCTCATTCTGCAGGTTGTTGTCGTGGTTTGAAATGTGCTCCCACAGTCTCATGTTTGGGAAGGTCATGGCACCTTTAAGAGGTAGAGCCTTGCTGGAGGAAGGCAGTCATAGGTGCTGGGCCTTGAGATAAATTAGCTCCATCCTACTTCCAAGAGAGGCCAGCTTTGGCAGTGGATAGTCACGTAGTTCTCATCCTCCAAGATGTCTGCAGTGACTTAGCCTGCCTTCAGCTTCCAGCCATGCCACTTCCACCATGAAAGACTGTATCTCCTCTCTAGAACCACAAGCTGAATAAATCTTCCTTTCTCCCTTAGGTTGCTTGACTTTGGGTGTTCTCTCATAGCATCAGAAAAGAGAAACTAGTACAGAAATTGGTACCAAAAGTGGGCTATTGTTGTGAAATTAGGATCATCTGGTACCACAACATGAATTGCTTTGAGGTTGAGAGCAATTGGTACCAGAGAAGTGGGGTGTTGTTTTGTGAGACTAAGAGAAATTAGTACCCAGAAGGGAAATTGTTGTTTGTGAAGCTGAGAGAAGTTTGGTACCCAGCAGTATGTCCAATACTGTAATGTGACTAGTGTGCCTTTGAATCTGTTTGTTGGGAGAAATATGGAAAACTTTAGAACTTTGTGCTGGGAAAGCCTTTGTGTCTTGGAGACAGAGCCAAATTTAGGCAGTTTTAGAGAAGCCACGCTGGGATAGTCTCTGAAGGTCTTCAAAGGTCATCCCCAGGGCTTGGATTACCCCTGAAGGAACACATCTGTGATAAGTTAATCCTAGATGTTAACTTGACATAGCTGGCATTAACTAAGATCAGCTGAGACCACCTGAACAGATTATCTGGATCAATACATTTGCAACACAAAGACCAGACCTACTTCTGATTGGAACCTCCTTAGATTTTATTGGAACCTCCCAGTAGTGGACCAGATAAAAGGAACCACAGAACTGAAGACTGGTAAGAAGAGACACTCTCCAGGAATCATTCAGCTTTCAGCCACGTGGATGGGAGTGACTTAGCCACCAGCCATGCCATGTTCACTATGAAAGTCTGTTTCTCTCCTCTGGAACTGTAAGTTGAATAAATCTTCTTTTCTCCCTTAGGTTGATTGACTTTGAATGCTCTCTCATAGCAATAGTTAAGAGTAACCATTACAACACCCTTTGCCAACTTCCTCCAACCTTCTGTTCATGAAATGATATGGAGATTAGTTCTCCTTTATAGATAAGCCCTATTTTGAGGTAGGCACAGGATAAATTGGGTTGGACCCCAATGTGAACAGACCAATGAGATGTGGAGGACCAAATGTTCCAACTAGAAATTGGAGCTAACCAATGAGGAAAAGCCACTTTTCCCAGGCCTGACTAAGGGCATAAACATCCAAGATCCTGGCAGCTATCTTTGGTGCTCTTGTCCCTCATGGTACTCCATGTCTGGAGTCAGTGAGTTCTTTTTCAGCTCCTTGTCCCTTATGGATTCCATGCCTGAAGTCTATGAGTTTTTGAGGGCTCTCTTGCCCTCATGGATTCACATCCCCATGGGGATCACTCTGTTGGTGAATCCCCCGCTGGGCTAGCTGGGGGGAAGAGGGGAAATGGCAGGGCCTCGTAGGCATGAGGCGAATGGGCGAGCCGGCGACAGGGTCACCACTCAGACCCCGGGAGTCAGGAGAGAAGCAGCATGCAGACGATGAGTTGGCCGCAGACTCGACTCTACTCAGGAAGTGTTTGGGCTTACATAGGGTCGGGGTCCAATCAGGTGTGGCCACCCCTCTACTCAGGGAAGGGGGGAGCATCCACCAATCATTCAGCTGTTTACTGGGTGTCCAGGTTAGATGGCCGCTTCCCATTGGTTGTTCATCCCTCCTTCCCATTGGTTGTTCATCCGCCCGCCAATTGGTTGTCCATCCCACTGCCTGTATGGTTTCTTCTCAGACTTATCTGTAGTCAGACCTCTTGCATTCGGGAGCCTGGGCTAGGACCTCCCTGAATTGATAGTGCCACAATTTCACCCTTTTATTTATAAAATTTTTTCAGTGGGGACCATGATAGCTGGGGCGACCCAGAGCCTCTTCAGCTGCGTGGAATATAGGCGACTATGCCTGTCTTAGGTTGGTCACCACCCTCGTGTGGAGCCTTACCCGTCATTGACTATCAGTCATGAGACCATCGCACAGAAGGAATCATGGTCCCAAAGGGGAACTCAAGCAGTGGCAAAGAAAAGGAGGTTTTGTCAGGGCAGGGGCAGGCAGAGAGGTTGTAGGCAGGACAGGTGGAGAAACAATCCAGAAGAGCTGGGGAGACATAAATCAGAACCTAACAATTGTAAGTTAGTAAGTCATAGCTTTCATAGAGGACAGCTTACAACGGGCCTTTGGTAATTTTAGGAATATCCGAGGCCTAAATGGATGATCTGAGAACCTGGAAAGCAAGCTTTATTATTTTGGGAATATATGAAAAAACCTTTAAGAAAACTTGTTTGAAAGAAAACTTACAATCTATTAGAAAAACAATAGCGATAGATATAAAACATAAGTAGTTAAGGCCTTAGATATTACCAAAATTATTTGTTCTTATATTTAAGTATGTATACATGTATTTAAAAATGGCATGCCAAAATTTTTATATTAGCGTGCAATAGAAATAAAAAATAGAAGTGGCCACAGACACAAGACACACAACATGTAAACACAGAACATATAAACATGTAAGCACATGAACAACATTTTACTGGCAACTGTACAATTTACCAGCAACTGTCTTAAAATTACCCTTGAAAGCTTTATCAAAGGTGGATTAACATTTAAGAAAACCTTATTTAAAACAAGACCTCATATTAGTTAAGTCTGGCAGTTTAGCTTAATTTAAATGAAAAAAATCTAGCAAGGAAAAGCATCCTTATCCATAGTCCATTCCCACATTTTCTCTGGGGGGGGAATCCAAGGCGCTAAAACCATAGCATCATTCTAAAATTCCTCTAGGCCAACAGTCTTAACCTTGAGTCCTCTAGTCTGTAGGAGAGATTTTAAGACACCTATTGGGAGACCAGTATCATCTAGTAGAAAATACAGCCAGGAAAGAGGGGGAGTCAAGAGCTACAGGAAGTAGCCGAGGGAAGGGGATGTCAGCAGGGGGTGGAATGCCCCCCACATGGACCTGAGAGCCCTCTGCAGAGTCCTCAACCAGGAAGGGGAGGGATCCAGATCTGGAGGAAAAACAAAGGACTAATTTGGGTTCTCTCCACAAGTTACATTGTAGCAACTAATTACTTCCTCAGTGGAGGATCCTACTGATGCCTAGGAGGATGGGAACAAAGGGGACCAGAAGCATATGGCCTTCCTGGACTTCCCCCTTATGGGCCAGGAAAAGCACTTCTATCCGGATCTGTGGCTCCCAGACATTTTCTGAGGAAATCCAAGGTGCTAAGATTAAAGCTTCCTCCCAAAAATTTTCTAAGTCCTTCATCATCTCCTACATAAGCCTAGTAGAGCCTTAAGGGGCAGTCATCTGGGGTGCCTTCTGATGGGACGTAAATTACCCATTGTGGAAAGGAAAGGTTCCCTAATGGAGCAGAGGTGTCTAGGGGGTGAATGGACAAGGCGAAGAAGCAAGCAAAAAATGAAAAGCAACAACTAGAATTGAGGTGGACTTGAAAACAATTCCTAAAAGGGTAACCAGCGTTCAAGGGGAGACCTAGCACTGCAGATACACAGGAGTGCTTTGGATCCAAGTATCCTGTGCTTAGTGGGGGACTTCCTGGGTTTGATATTCCCCCCAGGCCCTATGCCCCTGGTCAGGCCAATTCAATATAATCAAACCTGGGCTTTGAGTTCTGAGGGCACCAATTTCTCATATGAACTCCCCCGGAAAAGCCTTAATTTAGAGGGGCTCTTTGATTATCACTAAATCAAGTGAGCGAGTGTCGGTGTTCCTAAGGACAAACAGGGAAAGGGGAGAGGTGGGGACCACCTGCTCACCTTCAGGCACCCTAAGCACAGGAACACAAAACTAAAGGGGCCGCTCACTGAACCTTACCGGAATGGGTGTCTCGTTTACACCAAAGGCAGCACCACCCCAGGTTGGTGCGCCAGATGTTGCCGAATCCTCCGCTGGGCCAGCCCGGGGAGGGGCGGGGGGGGGAGAGGGGAAATGGCAGGGCCTCGTGGATGCGAGGTGAATAGGTGAGCAGGCGACAGGGTCACCACCCAGACCCCGGGAGTCAGGAGAGAAGCAGCACGCCGACGACCAGTTGGCCGCAGACTCCACTCTACCAGGAAGTGTTTGGGCTTACATAGGGTCGGGGTCCAATCAGGTATGGCCATCCCTCTACTTAGGGGAGGGGGGGAGCAGCCACCAATCATTCAGCTGTTTACTGGGTGTCCAGGTTAGATGGCCGCTTCCCATTGGTTGTTCATCCCTCCTTCCCATTGGTTGTTCATCCGCCCGCCAATTGGTTGTCCATCCCACTGCCTGTATGGTTTCTTCTCAGGCTTATCTGTAGTCAGACAAGAACAGAATAAATACTTTTTCTCAAATATACACATATTTCTTAGATTGTATCATATGTTAGCTTATAATTTCTTAGGTTATGTCATATGTTAGCTTATAATTTCATCAATTAGAATGCTGAAATACTAATTAAATGCATAAAAATATTGAAATACAATTAAAATATTGAATACTAAGTATCTTTTGCAGTCAAGTGTAATGAAACTAGAAATCAATGGTAGAAACAAACCTGGAAAATTCATAAAAGTGCAAAAGAACACTACATGTCTTGGAACACCAATGGATAAAACCCAAGAAATCCTAGAAAGATGCATGATGCAGAGAACTGCAACTGGCCAAAGCATAATGCAAAAGAGACTGTGTATGATTTGGCATAATCAGGACATGGAAACCATCCTTATGTCAAGACTCAGGGAACCTTGTGGAAGAGTGGCTGGTAAGTATGTAAGAGTCAGAAGATGGGGAGAGGTAAGGTTAGACAGACAGTAAGCTTGATTCATATCAGAGCTGCTTCACTGAAGAACTCAATACAATGATGTCTACTTTCACTAGCCATCCACAATAGCAACCTGCCACATTTTGCCACAGAGTCAACAACTTCGCTCATTGTATTCATGATATACAATGCTACCCTGAGAGACTGTATGGGACTGGTAAGGAAAGAGTGGGGGCTTCCACACTCTACAGTTTACCCATCAGTGGGTTATTTGAATCCCAGTGAGTGCCCAGGCACTAGCTAGTGCAGATGTCCTAGATGGGACCCAGTGGATTGCACATGCAGAAAGACAAGGGAAAAGGAGGGAAACTAGCTGGAGGAGAGACTAAGGAAAACAATAACTGATAGAAATGAAAATGAAACATTACTATCGATTTCATAGGAATAAAACAATTATTAGGGTCTGGAGAGATATCTCAGTGGACAATGTGCTTGCCCCACAAGTGTAAGGATGAGAGTTCAGATTTCCATAATACATGTGATCCTGATACTCAGGAGGCAAAAAGAGGGAATTCCCATGGCAAGTTGGTAAACATCCTAGATGATTGCTGAGCTCAGGGTTCAATTGAGAGGCTTTGCCATAGTAACAAAAGTAGATACTAGAATCAAATTTGAACCTTTATATGCATGCACACATACTTTAATATTCATCTGCACACATATGCTCACATATATTCAAACAAATACACATATGTGCATCCTCAACATACATATATATATGCGAAATGGTTATAATACAGGAATATTATGTGAAATGTGAAAATTCCTGTGAACAACTTGAATTATGAAGAACTAGAAATCTGAATAGATCTATAATTGAGAATGAGGTTGAATAATTATTCAAAAATGTCCCCCACAGGTGACTTCCAATACCCATCAGGATGGAGCCAAAGGCATTGCAGGAGCAGCAAAACCGGAAAAAAAATCAACAAACTGTAATCCAGAACATCAGAGACTCTATATCAACCACCTGGAACTAGGCCAGCCTAATCTCTCCCCATCCTGAAGCTCAGGGAAATTTGTGGAAGAGGGGGTGGTAAGATTGTAAGAGCACAAGGATGAGAAGAGTAATGATATGCAAGATACTCCACACAAGTTAGGGCCGAAGCAATCATAATAGGACTTTGCATGACCTGCGCTATGTCCAACACATTATTGACCCCACAAAGGCTATCATGGACTAAAGGCACTAGGATCCTTGGAGGCTAGGGACTGACAGTCACAGTAGTGTTCCTAAGCTTAAGGGGAACACAGGAAAGGTTTCTGGGAAATGCCCCTGGGTTCTTGCACCTCATCGGAGAGGAGGACCCAGAGGAGAGTTTGGCACGCACAATAAAGGATGCTCCGGGAATTGGGGGAGGGGGAGGCACTGGGGCATGGGGAGGGAGAAGAGAGGGGAGGGGGGAACGGAGGGTTTGGGAGGAGGTGGAGGGAGGGAGGGGACTGGTGTACCTGTTAAGTTTGTATGAGCGGAAATAATAATAATAAAAATTAATTAATTAATTAAAAAATGTCCCCCACAAAATAGTTCTGGCTGATCTCAGTGGTGTACACTTTATCCTCAAGCACTAGAGAAGCTGAAGCAGGAGGATCATAAGTTCGAGAGGCCCATCTAGGCCATGTACTGTGTACCTGGGCAATCTGGACAGCTTACCAAAACCCTGTCTCAAAATGAACACTAAAAAAGTGTGGGAATGTAGCTCAGTGATAGAGTGCTTGCCTAGCATAGTCAAGGCTTTGGGTTCAATCCCAGTACTGAAAAAAAGGGAGACATAACAGTCAGGTTCACTGAGAACAACAAGAGAGAGAACAAGAAGAATAAATCCTTTTCAAACTCATCAAGAAAATAGAAGAAGGAACGTTTTCTACCTCATTCTCTAATTCTGGTTCATGATAGAACATGGGGTCATATAGTAAAGGCTAAGAAATGAGAAATTCTGCAGGGAGGTCATGGGAGCAGGTGAGTTTCACAGGACCTAAAAAGTATGAGACAGTGGAAGGTGAGCGATGTGATTGGAGTATTAGGAGAAGTCAGTTCATGTCATCCTGATGTTTAGCTTGAAATCTCTGTCTTTGAAGACAATACAGACATAAGCAAAATTGAATAGAAATTATTTCAAATACAAAATAGTGTCTTAGTATATGCTTAAAATGAGACATTACTATTCAGTTATGCATAAATTCTTTCATTTCTTAGTGAAGTTGGTAATGAAGGAGTGCACTGTATTATAGTGAATGAAATGTGTTTGACTATTAAGGGAGATCATGACTTGATTCTATAAACTGGAGACAATTGCGTAGCAACCTATATAATAACTAGATTTTTAGCCTGTATTATTCATAATCATATGTGCAGCTGAGGAAAAGGTTTGAACATGCTTTATGAAATTCACAAAAAAGCTAATGTTGGAGCACACTGAGAATAGTCCCACGACTAGAACTTCATGTATAATAACTATATATTTTGAATTCACAGTCAATTTTTATATATCATTTTGAGCCACCTCTTGAAAATAAAAAATTTCTAGTAAAGACAACTGTGCCTTGTGAATTGTTCTGCTTATTTGTTTTGTCATATTTTTAGACTTCAATTACACTTAAATAATTTTTATACTGAAGATTTTGGGACACACATTTCTGGGTATGGCATATTTCCTATGAGGTCTAACCTGTTAAGGAATGTGTGTTCAGAAGTTACTGTAGGCTTAAGTGAATTTGTAAAATCAATGAGTTAAAGTTGTTTAAATTGAGTTTAATGAATTACATTAATGGAAACATAACTATAAGAGCATGAAAAAGATTCTGATCTACATTTATGTGTAGTCTTCATGGGTACTACTTTATGGTTGTCTAAATATGCTTTCTGGGTAGTCAACAGATGATTTGTATACATAGAGATGATTGGTTAGGTAACATGTGGAATGGATTGAGTTTTCTGGTAGACAATACATGAGTATGGTTAAAGTATCAACCTAAAAAGATCTTCTAACCTCAACCACTAAGAAATGTTACTGGGTGTCATGGCTGGGCACAGGTGTCAACTTGACAGTTGAGGGTTTGAGCTCTGGGCACGTTTGTAGAGAATTAGTGATTGAGTTAAGCCCAGAGCAAACCTGCAGGAGATTGTCTAGCTGTTGGGGAAGGCCCAGCCTATGATGGGTGGGACTAGGCCCTGAACAGATGAATAAAATACTAAGAGCTGGTTGAGGAAGTTGGCATCCTTCTGTAAACTTGCCCAGATGCTGTTCTGGCAAGTAAGGATCGTTCCTCTCTCAGCCATTATGTAAAGATGATATGGCCACTTCCTTTGGTGTTGGTGCATGCTCTCCTGTCAAGCTGGACTGAGTCTGGTTATAACCAGACTGTCATAACGAAATAAACTCCTTGTTCCCTTAAGCCATTTGATGATCATCACCAACCATGCAGGCGAACTGCAACAGTGGGGAAGGTAGGAAAAGAGAAACATTATTTACCTAGATGAAAGCTTATGTTTCACGGTGGAAAAAAGACTCACCTTGATAGAGAGATTGGCTGTAGCCTTAGACTAGGACTTTGGAGTACTTAAACATGACATGAGAGATTTGCTATTATACAGATTTGTTAATCTCTCAAATGGAAAGTCTCTGAAATTTATAAACTGAGCTAGTGATACCTCTGATGCATGACTGTAACTCCTGTACTTGGGTTTATTAGGTTTTGTATTAGTCAGAGTTCTTTAGAGGAACAGAACAAATCTTCATCTAGGTATCATAAGTTTAATAAATTTGAGTTTCAAAAGTAATGTACATAAAGAGTTGCTGTGGTAGTACTGTAGAAAGTAAATTTCTTTCTGCATCTAGAAAGAAATAGCCAATTCTTATGGGAAGGCATTATAACCTCTATCCTGTAAAAATAAAAGTTATATGGAAGACTGAGAAAGGATAAACACTGTTGGTTTTCTTTGTTAGTTACTTGAAGTCTTCTTTTTGAAAGACTAAAATTATGTATCCCTTGGGATTAATCTTGGCAAAGGTTGTAGAAACAATAATCTTTTTTTTAAGGAATGGAAAGTTATCTTTCTTTTCTTAAAACTAATTTTTATTTGAGAGAGAGCGGGAGGGGAATGCCACGGACCATGGGTGGAGGCTAGAGGACAGTTTTTGGAATTCAGTTCTCTTCCTTCTACCATATGGGCTTCGGGGATTAAACTCAGGTTGCTAGGTTTTTTTTATTATTATTTATTCAATTGTGTGTGCATGCATGCGTGCGTGCGTGTGTAGAACCACAGGTGAATTTGGGAACCCCCATGGACCGCCTCCACCTCCTCGTTTACTCTGCTCCAGGATTCACAGGCTCCGCCCTACCAGGACCGGAAACGCAGGCCGCCCCCGCTTCCGCCTGGCGTCTATACGTGGGGTCTAGGATCGGAACTCAGGACCTTCTGCCTGCAAGGCAGAGGCTTAACTCCTGAGCCATCTCTCCAGCCCCCCCAGGTTGCTAGGTTTTTGAACAGATGTTAACCACTGAACTGTCTCATTGACTCAGGAAAATATTTTTTCAATATTTAGTGTTCATGTCTTTCTGTGTTTTATAGGCTTCAATGTCAGGGTTCATGTGTCCATAAAATTTAAAATTTGAGCATGTATTTTCGTTACACCTGTTTTTTAAAATGAATGAACAAATAATTTAAAAAGAAACCATTGCTAGTGCCCCTTCCTTCTTTTCCTTATGGTCCCTCCTATCTATCTATCTATCTATCTATCTATCTATCTATCTATCTATCTATCTATCTATCTATCTATCTATCTATCTGTCTGTCTGTCTGTCTGTCTGTCTGTCTGTCTGTCTGTCTGTCTGTCTGTCTGTCTACCCATCCCCCCATCTATGACTGGAACATAACATGAGATATGCCATATTAAAAATTTTAAGTGCAAAACAGTATTAACTAAAAGCATCATTTTGTATAACAAGTCTTTAAAACCTATTTCTCTTGCATAACTGAAATTTTGTATCTGAAAATCGTGCTTCAAGATATTTAGCAAACGCTTGTGCTATCAGGCTATCTGGATATAAACCCTGGTTTAGAAGCTTGCTAAAAAAAAATAAGATAGTAATGGTATCTACCTCACAGGGCAGTTATATTCAATGCATTGATAATGGCAAAGCATTTAAAATATAGATTTATTGAATGTTAGATCTTCCATCTAAAGATGTACTCTGTAATCTCAAGGAATTGATAATTGCATGAGAATCACTTTATTCTGGGAGAAAATACTAATCCATATAGAGAAATTGAGAAAATATTTAAGCACTAAGCTGCATGTTATAGGCTATAAATGTATAATTCATGAAAGAAGTATGTATGAAAATGGGTTTGCAGGTGACTGAAGATTTTATGGTGTTTCCACATAGAAAGAATGGGTAAAGGAGTGGAAATGTAAGTAGCAACAGCCTGGAAATAGTAATAAGTAAGCAAAATGATTCTTTTATATGTAATAGACAGGATATAACTATGGTCATATTTTGTCCTAACCTTTCAAAATTGAGAATTTATGGAGAAAATGTGACTCATAATTAATAAAACCATCTCTAAATATTTTTTTAATTTGTTTTTTTCATTCATACAAACTTAATAGGTATCCTGGTCCCCTTCCTCCCTTCACTCCTCCCTGGATCCCCCCTTTCTCCCCCCTTTTCCCCTTCCTTTCCCTCCCAATGTCTCTCCCCCATCCCTGGAGCATCCTTTAGTGTGCATGTCAAACTTCCCTCTGGGTCCTCCTCTCTGATGAAGTGTAAGGACTCAGTATCATTGCCTAGAGCCCTTTCTTGGGCTCCCCTTTAGTATAGGAACACTGTTGTGGCTGTTAATCCCTTGCCTCTAAGGATCCTAGTGACTGTGATCCATGCTAGACTTTGGGGGGTCAGTGATATGTCGGGCATTGCACAGGTCATGCAAAGTCCTATTATGATTACTTCGGCCCTAACTTGTGTGGAGTATTTTGCATATCATTGCTCCTCCCCATCTTCAGGCTCTTACAATCTTACCGCCTCCTCTTCCGCAAATTTTCCTGAGCTTTATTGCTAAATACTTTCAAATGATATTTTACTATATATTTTTGAAATAAAACATTGATATAACTGATCTTATCTGAGTTTCACAAATGCCTACAAGAAAGGTAAAAGAAGTATAACTCTTGTCTTACATTGGAGGAAGTTGTTCAGTGTTTATGTGACTTGCTAAAAGTTACACGACTAGTAAAGAGGAGACCAGCTGAGCACCCAGCTCTCCTGGCTTCCAGGGCAGTGATCGTCTACTACACTATGCTTTTTACCAAATAGAATGATATTTAATAATTGAATTTAAAAATAAGAAATGACATGAGTACTGACTTTGTATGACATATTTAATCTTTGCCTCAAGCAAAGGAAAAGAATAAGTAATACATATAGGTCTTACCAAGTTTCAGGTTCAGTGGATACCAGTTATATGTATGCCTTAGAGGCGTCTCTCCATTATGTTTTGTGATGTTCCCCAAGGGTGGAACAATAATAGAAATGAAATAGAAACAGGTCTGGGGAGATGGCTCAGGGGTTAAGACTCTGCCTCACAAGCAGAAGGACCTGAGTTTGGGTCCTAGGTCCCATGTAAAAATGGCAGGCAGAAATGGTGGTGGCCTGAACTTCTGGCTCTGGTAGACAGAACCTGGGAAATTCCAGAGTGAAGCAAAGGATGTAGAAGCAATCCAGAACAATTCCCGAAGTCACCCTTGACCCGCATACACACACATACACACACACACACACAGAGAAAGAAAAGAAATAGGAACGATTTTCATGTGGCAGATGTGTATAGAACTTCTCCATTCACTGTTTTCTTTTTAATCACATCTGTTATCATTTATTTCTTCTGATGTAATGTGACTTTTGAAGCACGAATTCAAAGAACAGACAACTTCAGAAAAAGCTTGCCAATGAATGTTATATTTTTGTCATAATCAAGGTGTTCTCACTGTCTTAAGAATAAAGCTTTCACTGTAATATAAAAACCACTGAAAATACAACTGATATTCCTTCACTGTGTCAATGTAAAGTGAAAAATATAAAACAATAATAAAGCTCATAATTAACTTTATCTGTAAATGCATATCATACAAGATCATTCACAAATAGCTATAAACATATACATGCATATTTACTTCTTAAGATAATTTATTCAAAATTTTCTTTATGAATCTTTTGTAGTAGATTTCATCTCACTGATAGGAATGTTGAAAGATATACTTTATTCCTTTTCTTCAGATAATTTTAATTACTTCTATCCATACATGGCCATTCTAGTTGTCAGATTCATCAAGTAAGGATTATAGGTAAGATAGGGATTGAATTCTCTAAGGAACCTCAATGAAAAGCAATGCATCATCTTTTAAGAGGCTGAGTCAAGGACAGAATAAAATTGGAGACAAGTTAGTCTTCAATTACATTTATCTTTGTCAGATACCAATTACTGCATGCGGCATTTAGAAGCATTTGGCTTAATACTTATCTAGTTTAGCACTCTACTTTGCATAGCTAGATCAGCACTACAAAGAAAAAAGCTGACCACTCCTTTATGTGGCTTCTGGGTCATCTCAAGTTCTCATCTGATGGCATGCATGCAAAGGGATATATTAGGGTGAATGAAGACTGTTTGCTATTTTTAAAGCTATACTATAAAAGTCAGACTGGAAAGTCTAGTCCATATCCTTTGTAAACTTTTTGTCTGAGGAGAAAAACCTTGATCTCACCGTCAGTTTTACAGCATAAAACCATAAATATTTTACACCTTCTGGTGAATGGTCAAAAAGCTATTTATAATTTAGTTCATAGCTGTTAGCCAAAGTTTGAACACTTAGAATATTTAATAATAGGATTTATAAATGAGAGATTTAGTGGCACACATTGTTAAGATTTTTAACTATTAATGGCAAATTTGTCTTGATTTGGAAAGATACTCATTTGGGCAACTTTTCATTGGTTTGCACTGCAGATAGTTTAAATTATTCTTTACATATTTCTTCTCCTTTTTCTGGCAAGGAGGCCTTCTTCTTGGGCACATAAGTCATGCTGGATAGAGAATGCTTTCTAAATGTGGACAACCTTCTCCTGAAATTCCCACCTGAAAAGAAATACAGAAGAGGGTCAAAGCAACAATTTGATGCAGCCAGAGACAAGGTTATGACCACCGACTTCTGCATTCTAAGAACAGAGTCACAGGTTTTAGTTTCATTGTGCAGAAAATGAAGGTGCACCGTGCGTTGAATATGATATGGCATGAAGCTGATCAAGAAGGCAGCTGTCACAATTATGATCATTCCTATAGCCTTTTTACGACTTGACAAATTTTTCTTCATTGAATTTTTTAGTAGGGTCAAAATAATCATTGTGTAACAGACAATTATAATCACAAAAGGGATGATGAAGCCCAAGAATAATGACACATAATGCAAGATCAAGACATAATATTTAGTTTGGTTGTCCTGAGGAGGCTCAAAGCACTTGGTATTATTTTTCTCATCTTGGTAAGACTTGTACAATAAAAATGGAGAACTAGTCAAAATCACAAAAATCCAAATTCCAACACACACAATCCGAGCTTTTTTCTGTGTTACCAAATTAATGTTCTGGACTGGGAAAACAATTGCAACACACCGGAAAAAGCTCATAGCTGTCATAAAGAAGATGCTACAATAGAGATTGACATACAAGGTATAGGTGCTGAGGCGGCACAAGACATCACCAAAGGGCCACATGCCTTTGCGAACGTAATAGACCACGCGGAGAGGCAATGTACATACACACAGTAGATCTGATACTGCTAAGTTAATCATATATACTTGGAAGGCTGATTTCTCATGATATGTTTTTATGAGGACATACAGCACAAAGCCATTGCCAAAGAAACCCACAACAGATATCATAGAGTACATTGTGGAGTACACTTGATTGCGGAACTCATCGATAGTGTCATGGCACGTGTTATTAGGGACAGAAGACATTGTCGTATTTTCTGCTCCATCCATGTTCTTTAGGAATGTCTGCTTGGCGCCTACAATACAAAAAAATCTTGTCAATTTTTACCAGAGCTTTAAATTATGGAAAGTGTTGATGTTTCATTCCACAGTGTTATTGTTTATACTTTTTGACAGTGGCAGGAAGAATTGTGAGACAATGAGGGAGATTAGTTACACTCTAGCTGGAAGAGGAGAGTTTAAGTCTTATAGGTGTGCTGAAACTCTTTTTCTCCTTTCTCATCTATGTTTACTTGATGGAACTTTTCTAGTCAAATTAACTCTCATGTTTTAAGTAATACTTTCCCAGAACCAGTCCATAAAATTTGCTGTCAAGTGAAATATATGCTTTTTTCAATCAAAGAAAAAAAATAAAGGTACAAGTTTTACAGATATGAGTATATGTTTATTATCTATCTATCATATATGTGTGTCTATTATCTACTTACCTATTATCTAGCTGCCAATCTTTGAATAGTGTTACAGAATAGAATCTGGATGAAAATATTTGGTTCCCTCTAACAGAGTGTTTCTAGGCAACATATTCTAGATGTCGTTCATACCTAGGGAATAATGATCTAATTTGCATTAGTGAAAATAATTCCTGTAGGGGAAATTCTTCATCTGAGTATGGTTACCTCTATTTACATCCATAAAATACCAAAGCTAGAGAAATATTAGAGGTCAGGTCATGTTTTTAATGATGAGGAAAATGTTCAAGAGAGGTGAAATATGCATTTGAAAAATATGTACTATATTTTAAAGCTCTGAGGAAAGATGTGGTATAACTAGTTAGAACATACTTGCTAGATGAGCAAACTGTAGCTCTTCATTACTGTTTCCTTTTTGATATGAGGTGTACTCAAAGCTTTGAAGTTTCTTTTATAAAAAAGATTGTTAATTGGTTTGTCCAAATTGATTAGGGCAGTTAATGACTCCCTTATTGAAAACAGTTAAGGGCGACATAGAAATAACAACAACAACAATAAAACAATTTATTCAGTGCTAATCCAGAATTGTTGCAATCATATATTGACGTCTGGTTTGTTGACTTTTGATGCAACTCTTGTTCTTTGATGAGCAAGGTGTTGGGATTTATAAGGAAGGAAGATGCCCGAGCTACTAGGGGTGGATAGGACTGATCTTGTATGCATAGCCAGGATACAGACACAGACAGATCTTACAATGGTTGCAGGTTGGATACAACTTCCAAGGTTCCCTATTCAGAAAGTTTTATCTGTGGTCAAAGGTGTGTCATGTATCCACCAATCTACTTCAACTAGTTCTATATTTTCCTTTCATTTAAAAATGTTATTTGTAATCAAGAACTATTAATATAAGATTTTAAAAAGAGGAATCGTTCTGAGGCTATGAAGAAAAATAAGACTATCATTTCTAATCTCTGTATTGCTTTTCAGTTTGCTTTCCAGGTATCTACCCTTTCCCCCACTAGTTCTCTGAACTTAGATGTGTTTGTCAAGGAAGGAAAACTGCTCCAAATCAACTCTGCCTTTTTTTGGTTGCTGGTTCAGGTGTTTTCTTTAAACTGGGCCATAATTTTCTATGAGGCACTAGATGGTGCTATTGAGATTTTTGATGTAGCCATCCCCCATTTTAGCTTTGTTAGATTTGAAAAAGAAATATAGCATATTTTAATATGTAAGTACAAAGTGATATACAACATGATGATTTGGTATACATTGTGAAATGATTAGTATAATCAATCATATAACATGATGACTTGACATAGGTATACACTATGAAATGATTGCTACCATAAAGGTAATTAATACTCCTATCACAAGCCCATTTTAATGGTGCTACCTGTAATCTTAGCACTAGTGAAACTGAGGCAGAAAGATGATGGATTTGAGGACAGCCTGGGCTACTTAGTGAGACCTTGTTTTAAGACCAACCCAAAAACCAATCAAAACAGAAAAGCATATTTCATCACCTCCTAATAACATTTAAGATTTAAGAAATGTCATGTATGAAATATAGATTTTTCAATTTTCAAAATTATTTGTTAATTTATATTCTTTTAAGACTTTACACATGAATTTGTACATGGTTACTGTCCTGTACATTTCGCTGCCAGAACTTCTTCTTTTATAACTAAAACTTTGTAACCCTTTCTCAACATCTCCCAAGCACTTGGAACACTATTTTACTTACTCTTCTGATAGAGCCTTTGAAAGAATCACATTTGAAAATTTTTAAGTAATTACTAGCTATCTCTTCTACCATCATCAGCCTTTAAATTGTCTCTCAACAAACTTTTTAGAATAATTTCCCACACATTGTAGCTCCCAATTATGCATATGCTTGCTTTAAAACTTTCAATGCTACATATTCCGACTTCATGAGGGCATGGTGTATGCCTATGTCAAAATACTATACCATATTCAATATATAATCACTTCATGTTACGTAATTTGCAGTTTCACTGCAAAATGCTTTTCCTGGTGTCTCTCTTCTGTCATTTGCAAACATTATATTTGAAGGAAACAGCTACTTTGCAAGGGAAATGTATGACAATTTTTCTTACTTGAATGTCTTTTTATGGTACTTTTTCTTCCTTATATGCCTTTTCTTCATCTATATATAGGGAAATGCTGCTCATTGTTTCACTCGTTATGCCTTTTTAACTATGCCTTCTCTCACTTTCCATCCAAAGTAATTTTTTAATACATTTTTTATTATTATTTCAGCTCATACAAACTTAATAGGTACACCAGTTCCCTCCCTCCCTCCTCCTCCCTCCCGAACCCCCTGCTCCCCCTCCCCTCACCCCTCTGGCCCCATCCCCCCCGTGCCTCCCACCCCGATTCCCAGAGTCCTTTCCTGTGCATGCCTGACTCTCCTCTGGGCCCTCCTCTCTGATGACGTACAAGGACCCAGTGGCATTTCCCTGAACCCCTTACTGTGTTCCCCTTAAGCATAGGAACACTACTGTGGCTGTCAATCCCTTGCCTCCAAGGATCTTGGTGCCTTTAGCAGATGCTAGACTTTGTGAGGTCAATAGTGTGTTGGACATTGCGCCGGGCATACAATGTCCAATTATGATTGCTTCGGCCCTAACTTGTGTGGAGTAACTTGCAAATTATTGCTCCTCCCATCCTTTTGCTCTTACACTCTTACCGCCCCTTCTTCCGCAAATGTCCCTGAGCTTCAGGATGGGGAGAGATTAGTCTGGCCTAGTTCTAGGTGGTTGATATAGAGTCTCTGAAGTTCTGGATTGTGGTTCGTTGATTTTCTTTTGCAGTTTTGTTGCCCCTGCAATGCCCTTCACTCCATCGTGATGGGCATTGTATGTCACCCCCTGGCCAGAGACAGAAAGCTGTTAAACTGGAGTCTTATTATAAGAGCACATTCAAGGGTAGATGTAATACTTATACCCAAAATTGGAATCGCAGGGTCATATGGCGTTAGGCAATGGGAGGTGTCAATAACCCATTTGCAAAATGGTTACTTTTTAATCTGCCAGACTATATGCCCTCCCCTTCTGGTGAGTTCATACCCCCTTAGTTGTAAATGATCAGGAACGAATTGTGAACTTAACTAGGTGTCACATTACTTTCTTGCAGTCCTTGATGGAGGCCTATTTTCTCTACTGTAACATGGTCACTTCTCTCCTTGTTTCTGGTGTGGCCCTCCAGCCCCATCCCTCCTGTTCATAATCCTTGCAATTACTGTAGGTAATACATAGATTTACCTATGAGTGTCTCAAGATGGGCTGGGTGGGTTTGGTATTAGGAGCCACCTATTAGGAAGTACATACAGCACTTAATTTTCTGGGTCTGGGATACTTCACTTAATATAATTGTTTCTAATGACATCCATTTCCCAGCAAATTCCAGTAATTCATCATTTTTGATGGCTGAGTAGTACTCCATTGTATAGATGTACCACAGTTTCCTTATCCACTCGTCAACTGTTGGACATTTGGGTTGATTCCATGTCTTTGCTATTGTAAACAGTGCTGCTATGAACATGGTCGTGCTTGTGCTATCGAGGTGAACCTCTGCTGTATGGGGGGTTATACCCAAAAGTGGAATCGCAGGGTTATATGGCATTTCAATCTTTAATTTCTTTAGAATCTCCAGACGGCTCACCAGAGTGGCTGTATGAGCCTGCACTCCCACCAGCAATGCAGGAGAGTTCCCCTCTCTCCACATCCTCTCCAGCATTTGTTGTTGTTTGTGTTGTGGATTTTTGCCATCCTGACCGGGGTGAGATGATATCTCAGGGAAGTTTTGATTTGCATTTCCCTGATGGCTAAGGAAGTGGAGCATTTTTTCAGATATTTGTTAGACATTTTAATTTCATCCCTAGTAAAATTTCTTTTAAGTTCCAGGGCCCATTTTTTAATTGGGCCATTAGTTTCCTTGGTGTTTAGTTTTCTAAGTTCTTTGTGCACTCTGGACAGCAGAGTTCTATCAGATGTGTGGTTAGTGAAGATTTTCTCCCATTCTGTGGGTTGCCTTTGAGCTCATGTTACAATCTCTTTATCTGAACAGAAGCTCTTTAATTTCACAAGATCCCAACTGTTGAGAGTTGGTAGCAGTGACTGTGCCATTGGATGTCTGTTTAGGAAATGTCGGCCTAGCCCAATCAGCTCGAGGGAGTTCCCTGTCCTTTCAACTATGGTTTTTATAGTCTCTGGCCTGATATCAAGGTCCTTGATCCATTTGGAATTAAGTCTTGTACATGGTGACAAGTACGGGTCCAGCTTTAATCTTCTGCATGTGGAGATCCAGTTTTGCCAGCACCATTTGTTGAAGATGCTGTTCTTTTTCCATTGGATTCTTTGGGCCCCTTTGTCAAAGACCAAATGGCTATCATTTTGTGGGCTTATATCTGGGTCTTCAATCCTTATCCATTGATCTGTGTGTCTATTTTGGAGCCCTACCAGGCTGTTTTTATAACTACGGATTTGTAATATAGAGTAAGGTTGGGTATGGTAATACTCCAGCAGTGTTTTTTTTTTAATTAATTTTTTTTTTATTAAAAATGTAATTATACACTTAAAAATTTTTTTACCAGTTCCCTCCCTCCCCCCTCCTCCCCCCGAACCCCCTCCGCCCCTCCTCTCCCTCCCCATCCCCCAGTGCCTCCCCCCCAATTCCCAGAGAGTCCTTTATTGTGTACGCCTGACTCTCCACTGGGTCCTCCTCTCCGATGACATATAAGGACCCAGTGGCATTTCCATAAGCCCTTTCTCTTGTTCCCCTTAAGCATAGGAACACTACTATGGCTGTCAATCTCTTGCCTCCAGGGATCTCGGTGCCCTTAACAGATGCTAGACTTTATGAAGGCAACAGTGCGCTGGACTTTGCACAGGGCATGCAAAGTCCCATTATGGTTGCTTTGGCCCCAACTATTGCTAAGAATCTTGCAAATCGTTGTTCCTCCCATCCTTTTGCTCTTACAATCTTACCGCCCCCTCTTCCGCAAATGTCTCTGAGCTCCAGGATGGGGAGAGATTAGTCTGGCCTAGTTCTATGTGATTGATACAGAGTCTCTGAATTTCTGGATTGAGGTTTGTTGATTTTCTTTTGCAGTTTTGCTGCCCCTGCAATGCCCTTCACTCCATCCTGCTGGGCACTGTATGTCACCCCCTGGCCAGAGACAAAAACCTGTCAAACCGGAGTCTTGTTATAATAGCACATTCAAGGGTAGATATAATAAAAGTAGGAAACCTCAGTGAGGGAGGGGTCCATCGCCCATTTGCAAAATGATTACTTTTTATCTGCTAGACTATATGCCCTCCCCTTCTGGTGAGATCAGGAAAGAACGTCTGTGAACTTAACCAGGTTTCTCATTACTTACTTTCAGACCTTGATGGAGGCCTATTTTCCCTGCTGTAACATGGTCCCCTCTCTCCTTGTTTCTGGTGTGGCCCTCCTACCCCATCTCTCTTGTTCATAATTCTTGCAATTACTGTGTTACATAGGTTTACTTTTGAGTGTCTCAATGTGGGCTGGGTGATTTTGGTACTAGGAGCCACCTATCAGGGAGTACATACGGCACTTAATTTTCTGGGTTTGGGATACTTCACTCAATATAATTGTTTCTAATGACATCCATTTCCCACCAAATTCCAGTAATTCATCATTTTTGATGGCTGAGTAGTACTCCATTGTATAGATGTACCACAGTTTCCTTATCCACTCGTCAACTGTTGGACATTTAGGTTGATTCCATGACTTTGCTATTGTAAACAGCGCTGCTATGAACATGGTCGAGCTTGTGCTATCGAGGCGAACCTCTCTCCAGCAGTGTTTTTGTTACTCAGGATTGTCTTTGCTATCCTGCATCTTTTGTGCTTCCATATGAATTTTGAGATTGTTTGGTCAACTTTTTTAAAGAATTGCTTTGGGATTTTAATTGGTGTAGCATTGAATTTGTATATTGCCTTTGGTAGGATGGTCATTTTTACAATGTTGATTCTGCCAATCCAGGAACATGGGAGGTCTTTCCACCTTCTGGTGTCTTCTGCTATTTCTTTCTTTAGGGTTTTTAAAGTTTTCATTGTAAAGGTCCTTTACCTCCTTGGTTAGGTTTATACCAAGGTGTTTCATTTTTTTAGGGGCTATAGTGAATGGGATGGTTTCTCTCAAGGCTTTTTCACTTCTTTCATTCTGGGCATATAGGAAGGCCTCTGATTTTTGCACATTTATTTTGTATCCTGCCACCCTGCTGAACTTCTCAATTAGTTGCAGGAGCTTCCTGGTGGAGTTTTTGGGATCACTCAGGTATAAGATCATGTCATCTGCAAATAGGGATAGTTTGACTTCTTCCTTGCCGATTTGAATCCCTCTTATGTCCCTTTCTTGTCTTATGGCTTCAGCTAAGACTTCAAGTACAATATTGAATAGAAGTGGTGAGAGTGGACAGCCTTGTCTAGTTCCTGATCGAAGTGGGAATGCTTCCAATTGTTCCCCATTGAGCATAGTCTTTGCTGTGGGCTTGTTGTATACAGCTTTTATTATATTGATAAAGTTTCCTTCCATTCCTACTGTCTCTAGCGTTTTGATCATAAAAGGCTGTTGGATCTTGTCAAAAGCTTTTTCTGCATCTATCGAGAGTATCATGTGGTCTTGGACTTTGGACTGGTTTACATGATGAATTACATTTATTGATTTGCGTATGTTGAACCAACCTTGTGTGCCAGGGATGAAGCCTACTTGGTCCCCGTGAATAATCTTTTTAATATGTTTTTGAATCCGATTTGCTAAAACTTTGTTGGGAATCTTTGCGTCTGTGTTCATCAGAGAGATTGGCCTATAGTTTTCTTTTTTTAAGTGAGTCTTTATTAGGTTTTGGGATTAAAACGATATTAGCTTCATAGAAGGAATTTGGTAGTGTTCCTTCCTTTGCTATTTGATGGAACAGTTTAAGGAGTATTGGTATTATTAACTCCTTAAATGTCTGGTAGAACTCTGTGCTGAATCCATCTGGTCCAGGACATTTTTCGGTGGGAAGATTCAAGATTACTGCCTCAATTTCCTTATATGTTATAGGACTATTTAAATAATTCACAACTTCCTGATTCAATTTAGGTAAGTTGTGTTTATTTAGAAATTCATCCATCTCTTTTGTGTTGTCAAACTTCACAGAGTATAAGTTTTTAAATATGATGTTATAATTCTCTGGATTTCTTGGGTATCCGTAGTGATAACTCCATGTTCATTTCTGATTTTGTTAATTTGGGTTTTCTCTCTCTTGCTTTTGGTTAATTTAGCTAGGGGTGTATCAATCTTATTGATTTTTTCAAAGAACCAGCTTTTTGACTGGTTGATTTTTTCTATCGTTTTCTTAATCTCGATTTCAGATATTTCTCCCCTTATTTTGCTAATCTCCTCTCTTCTACTACTTTTGGGATCAGATTGCTCTAGTTTCTGTAAAGCTTTAAGCTGCATTGTTAAGTTGTTTATTTCTGATGTTTCCATTTTTTTGATGTAGGCATTAAGAGCTATGAACTTACCTCTTAGAACAGCTTTCATTGTGTCCCAGAGATTTTGGTAAGTTGTAATTTCGTTATCATTCACTTTCAGGAAATCTTGAATTTCCTTTTTAATTTCTTACTGAATCCAGTTCTCATTCAGCATCATATTGTCAAGTTTCCAGGAGTTAGTGTATTTTCTCTTGTTTGATGTGTTGTGGATGTCCAGCTTTAGGCCGTGGTGGTCTGATAAGGCACAGGTTAGAATTTCAACTTTTTTGCATATGTGTAGATTCGTTTCGTGGCCCAATATGTGATCTATTTTGGAGAAAGTTCCGTGTGCTGCTGAGAAAAATGTGTATTCTTTGGTGCGTGGGTGAAAACTTCGATAGAGATCTGTAAGGTCCATTTCTTTAAGGGTTTGATTAAGTTCCAAAGTGTCTCTGTTAAGCTTTTGACCTGTTGATCTATCCCATGTTGAGAGGGCGGTGTTGAAGTCCCAAGAATTATTGTTTGGGGGTTGATTTCTTGCTTTAAACGCTGTAGGGTTTTCTTAATGAATGTGGAGGGGCTCGTATTGGGTGCATATATGTTCAGTATTGTGAAGTCTTCCTGGTGAATTGTACCTGTGACTAAAATGTAGTATCTATCCGTGTCTCTTATAATTTTCTTTGGTTTGAAATCCACTTTGTCTGATAGCATAATGGCTACCCCTGCCTGTTTTCTGCTTCCATTTGCTTGTAGAATTGTTGACCAGCCTTTTATTTTTAGAGCGTGCCTATCTTTTGTAGTGAGATGGGTTTCCTGCAGGCAGCAGATTGATGGATTGTGATTTTTAATCCACGTTTGTAATCTGTATCTCTTGATCGGTAAATTAATTCCATTAACATTTAGTGTTATAATGGAGGAACTATTTTAATTCCAGACATTTATTATGTTTAGTAGTTTTTATAAGTATATTGCTTCGCTTTTCATGGTGTTATGTTTGCTTCTGTTCTCCTGGATATGCCTGTTTTTTTCTTCACGCTTGAGTATCATTTCTAGCATTTTTGAAGGCCGGGTTTGGTGGACATGTATCCCTTCAAGTTGTCTTTGTGCTGGAAAGTTTTTCTTTCTCCCTCGATCATGACTGATAGTTTTGCAGGGTAAATCAGCCTGGGTTGACATTTTTGCTCATTCAATAGTTGAAGTGTGTCTCTCCAAGCTCTTCTTGCTTTTACTGTTTCGACTGAGAAGTCATTTGTTATTTTCATAGGTTTACCTTTAAAAGTGACTTGTTTTTTCTCCCTTGAAGCTCTCAGCACCAGTTCTTTATCTTGAATGTGGAGTGTTTTAACTATTATTTGCCGTGGGGTGCTTCTGTTTTGGTTGTATCTGTTTGGGGTGCGGAATGCCTCTTGTATATGGATGGGCCTCTCTTTTTTTATATGAGGAAAGTTTTCCTTGATGATCGTTTGAAAAATTTCCTCAGGGGTGGTATTTTGAGATTCTTGCTCTGGTATTCCATGAATACGCATGTTAGGCTTCTTCAGGGTGTCCCATATCTCTTGGATATTTCTCTCAAGTATCTTTTTGGCTTTAACAACCTCTTCCATTGAGCTGGTTAGTACTCCCACTTTATCTTCAAGGTCTGAAATTCTGTTTTCTGCTTCGTTAGTTCTGTTGATAAGACTCTCTGTAGAGTTCTGGGTTGAAGATAACTTGTCTTGTAGCTCAGTTTTAAACTCTGCTTGAGTCTGTTTTAACTGTTCTATGCCAGTTTTTGTTTCTTGCACTGTTTTTCTCAACGCCTCCAAATGTCTGTTGTGTTCCTCTTCAAAGCGATTGATTCGATTATGTAATTCTTCCCAGATTTCCTCTTTCATAGTATTGAACATGGTAATGATCATATTTTGAAAGTCGTTATCCTGGGTCAGGCTTTCTTGGCCTTTTTCCGTGGGTTTGTTCTGGTTGGAGTCTAACATTATGGGATTAATTTCTTCAGTGGGAAATTTGTTTACTTGAGTGTTGCTTCTCATGGATTTGCACTTTGACTTTGGCATTGTCGTTTTAACTCTTAAGATCCTTCAATTTCACTAAACTGAATTATTCGGCCTGGGGTTCTGGGGGTGGGCAGGGACAGAGCTTACCTAGGTCACGGATGAGGTCCGGCTGGACTGTGCGCGTGCGTCCCGATCGGCGGAGCGGGGTGGGGAATGGGAGGATGGGGGCGTCGGTGTGGAGCTATTTAACCCGAGGGGAGCTGGGGCGGGGCCCGGGCGCAGGGGGAGGTCCTCCTCGTCCCTTGGCTCTGTGCGCGGCTCCGGCTGGATGGCGGGAGTCGGAGCCGGGTCCCTTTGGGCTGACCTGGGGTTCTGGTGGGCCGGTGCGGCCGGGCTTACCTAGAGTTGCGGGGTGAGGCCCGGCTGGACCGCCCGCGCGCATCCTGTCTGGCGGAGCAGGGTGGGGTGAAAGAGCATCCAAAGTAATTTTTATCTTTGCTGAATTTCTTGATTAAAAAATTAAATATTAAGTCATTTTCCATATGAGTGACTTGTTTAAATGTGCTATGTTCCCTTCCAGACTGACTGGTTATTAAATAAGGTAGTATCTTATAAAGGATCTATAATATATATCTATTCTGCTCATGATAATCTAATTAGTAAACAAATGACAGACACAGTTTATCATTTGAAGGTATAATTATTCATTTTAACCTATTTAGAGTTACCTTCTCTTTTCAGTATAATTTAAAATCTTTTCAACCTCAGAGCCTAGAGATGCTGTTTTAAGTAGTTTTTAAAAGTTTCTTCTAAAGTACTAAATCCTACAAAAGTTAAAAGTAGCCACTTCATCAGCATAGACTAATTATTTGTTCATCTCTTATATGTACCAACTGAATTTGAAATTTTCAAATATTTGAAGATAAGATGCCAAATAGAGCTGATAAACAGCAATGAAAGTACATAAAGAAATTAAGTTTAATTCCATTAATAAACACCAGAGCCCTCAGAAACCAAAATAAGCTTTCCTATAAATGGCAATATTCAAGTTTGATTGTTTGCATATAAGTCGAACCAATGATTTACATTAGGCAAGAAAAAAAGTTGTAAAACTTTCAAACAAATAACAGATACTAAAGGAGCAGAAATCATTTATTAGAAGCCAACCATTTCACAGATGACAGCTTAAAATGTCTGAGCAGGATTTCATTCTTTTTATATAATTCACTGCGATTTCCCTAATGATGTGAGCCCTCCACTAGATGGCTACAGAGAGGTTTTTGGAAACTTAAACTTTTTAGGAACTCAGTCCTGTCTTAGAACAACTCATAGCTGGGGCAGGAAGTGGGTGTTGAGGAGTAAATAACTCAAATGCATGTAAAGGGTTACACTATATACTAAAAATCACCATAGTACTGAACAATTGAATCGTGAATGGCTAATGGAAGCAAGCAGGACAAACAAGTGGGATTGACTTAATTTTAGCACAAATGATGAAGAGTTTTACTTTGTTAAGAAAATGACAAACAAAAGGAACACATCATGTTCATCTTGAAAATGTAGTCATACCTCTTTATGGTATTTCAGCACCTTCAAAAATGTTCTGTCTTGGGGTGGTCACTGCTTCTTATGTTGTGAGGTCAGAGTACATTCAAACTGAAATTGTAAGGTTGAAAAGAAAGTCAGCAATCCATAAGGGTCATGGGAATTTAGCAGCCTTAAATACAGATCCAGGGTGCAATGGAACATCAAAGCTATCCTGACAGATTTAGGGCTGGTCATTGGATTCCTTGACTCCTTGTTTTTTCTCCATCCCTTTCCACATTCCCAGAGGGAGGGAGATTTGGAATATGGACCTTGAGTAGTCACAGATGTTTACACACAGATTTTGGATCTAAAAATGAACCTGGATTATAAAATGTTCCTCTAAGAAACTCTATTTCCTCTTACAAGAATTCTAAAGTTCAGAAGGGATGATTTGGAAATTATTCCTATTTATGGACCTAGTTTGCTAGGGTTTGAATTAGACTATTAAATGTACTTTCCTTTTTTATTATTATTATTATTATTTATTCAACTGTGTACATGTGTGTGTGTATGTGCTCGCTCGCGCGTGTGTGTATGTGTGTGTCTGTGTCTGTGTATGTGTAGAACCATGGACGAATTCGCGAACCACCATGGACGCCTCCACCTCCTGCCCCGGGATTCACAGGCTCTGCCCTACCAGGGCCAGAAGCGCAGGCCGCCCCCGCTTCCGCCTGGCGTCTATATGTGGGATCTGGGATCCGAACTCGGGACCTTCCGCCTGCAAAGCGGAGGCTTAACCCCTGAGCCACCTCTCCAGCCCTAAATGTACTTTCCTGAGATGGCTTCATGCACATTTTTCCTTGAAGGAAGTTCGACTTAAAGGAACTAGAATTCTTCTTTCTACAAACTCACTACAGTGTTCAGTTTTTATCAAAAATTTTACACATATACTTTTGGAAATAAACTGTTTGATAGCCTTGTATAAATTTTAAAAGAGTATGTTCTCTATTAAACTATGTCAGAGAATCAAGCAAATGTAATAAATCTGGAAGAAGTGACTTGAGAAAGGTTTTATTAAAATAGTGGCAACCTGATGCTTTTCTTCTAAATTTTCATTATCCTATGGCAAACTTCATTCTTGTCAGCAAGGTTCCCTGAGACAGGTCGCTTTTTCTTTCTGTGTGGTCCCAGTGCCAACTAAATAAACATCTGCATGCAATTTATTCTAAGCAAATAGAAGCAGGCTGGAACTTTTCAAAGGAAGTCCACTGACAAAAGAATGGAAATCCAACAGACAATAAAAGAAATTAAAAAAATAGAAAGTGTAGTATAGTGTGAGAAGTAGCAATCTGAAGCTACAACTGCATGATTGCAGTGTGAGTCCAGTCCATACTCAGACAATAATTTTTCAGAGCTTCTCTACTTTCTTTTCTCTTTTTGAACTGTTCCTTTTTTTATTTTACGAGTATGGAGTTGACTAGGTGAAGTGCTACAGACTGCACAAAATGTGCATTACTAGTGGTGCATTACTCAGAGTTGACCTTTTCATTTTGTTAATAAGGCAATAATTTTTTTCTCCTAAATTTTATTTTTTTCTTAATCATACAAGCTTAATAAGTACCCTGTCCTTTCTTTCCCCCTCTCCTCCATGTCATCTCCCCATTGCACTATTCCCCCTTTCCCCCTTTCTTTCACCCCCTTCCTCCCTCTCCCTCTTCTGGTCCCTTCCCCTTCCTCCCTTCCATCCCCTGGAGCATAGGATTAAGTGGGTGCCCAACCTCCCTCTGAGTCCTTCACTCTAGTGAGGGTTCAGGACTCAGTGGCATAGCCTGGGGTCCCTTTTTGGGCTCCCTGTTAACATGGGAACTCTATTACCACTGTTTAATCCCTAGGCAAAACTTTTTTTGACTTTATTAGCTTTGCTCATGTTTTGATTCATTGACTAAAATCTATCAATTGAATATTAAATGTATAAAAATCCTTTCTGATCATAAAATTACATAATTTCACTCATCTGATATGTGAAGAAAATTAAATCTAACTCATTTAACTGCCAAAGATTTTCATTTAGAGGAAGTTTTTATTTCTCTCTAAAGTACAATAAGAAAGCAAGCCTATGAATTTCTAAAATCAGTGTATAGGAACTGTAATATTATCAGTGTAAAGCAAGAAGTGATTATTCATTTCCTGGTAGCTCTGCAATTACAATTTAGTCCAACATTTATATGTACAAATGAATAAACATCAAATCATTTGGGCAATAGCATGCTGTTTTCTTCAAGTTTGCAATTGTGAGCCCATTGTAATGTATGGGTCCTTTAGGAATTCTTAGTTTGGCCTACAGTAGGCACCTAGTACTTTTGCTTCTTGCCTCTCTTTCCCTTACAGTTTCTTAGTGGATTGGTGATGTTGAGAGCAGCTTCTGTAAATATTACACACTGTCATTCAAAACCAGGTGATCGACTGAGTGAATATGAGGTGATGAAGTAAAATTATACGTATCTGATGTTTCTCTGATTGAACCCAGGGCCTTGTATATACCTGCCATTCATTCTAACAATGACCTACACCCTAGCTTGGCTACATGATTTTGATTTCAATGGTTTCCTTCTTTTATTTGGTTTATGTTAAGTCAATACCATTTGTGGAACTCTTATTCTTATAAGGGAGAGGATATCACTGCCTCTCTTTCTCAGCCTTCTATTGAACTTCTAATATGGTCAAACTTGGACAAGTAAAGTAAGTGAGAGCTTAGAGACATTATGAGATTGTAGACCCTACCTACAATTCTATTATTGCTGTGATAGGAATATATATGAACAAGAATCACATATATAATAATATTAATATATCGTGTAATGTTACATATAACATTATTTCATTAGATATACAGGCAGAAGTGGTGACCCACAGATATCCTTAACTAGTACCTGGGATGGTATCTTTTAAGAAAAACATGGTAATAATGACTTAAAAATTCTTTTTTGCATGCGTGTGTATGCATGTGTGTGTGTGACCAGAAGACACTCTGTATGTGTGTGTGTGTGTGTGTGTGTGTGTGTGTGTGTGCCTGTGGAGGCCTAAAGGTGACTTTGGGAACCATCTTGGATTAATCTATCTCTTTTTTGTTCTGGGGTTTTCCAGGCCCAAATCTGCAGGCTGCTGTCATATCTGCCCAGCATATTTATGTGGGATCCTGGATACATGCTCGGGTCTTTTTGCTGGTGAGGCAAAGGCTTTAACATCCGAATCATCTTCCCAGCCCTATAAAACCTTTTTTTGTTTATTTGTTTCTAGTAAAAAAAAAAGCCATTCTTGGTCTTTCATATTTTTCTCCTTTAAATACAAAAGTCTTTTGTTTGTATTTTATTCCTAATAATTTTTTATTTATTACTTTGTTATAGTCATTTCTGATCAATCATTACAGGCTTGCTCATTATTCTTGCTTTAGTTCCATTAGCACAAAGGGAAATAAGCAAACCTTATATTTTTTGTATTTCTTGATGAACATATTGCAGTGCATTTTATTTATTTATTTATTTTTAATTTTTTATTATTTATTATTTATTCAATTGTGCGTGTATGCGTGTGTGCACGTGTGTGTATGTATGTGTGTGTGTGTGTAGAACCACGGACAAATTCGGGAACACCATGGACCGCCTCCACCTCATCCTTGTTTACTCTGCCCCAGGATTCACAGGCTCCGCCCTACCAGGACCAGAAACACAGGCCGCCCTGGCTTCCTGCCGGCGTCTATACGTGGGGTCTAGGATCTGAACTCAGGACCTTCTGCCTGCAAGGCAGAGGCATAACCCCTGAGCTACGTTTCCAGCCCCACTGCAGTGCATTTTAAATATTGGCTGGTTTAATACATCTCCTGTTTCATTATATCTTATCAAAACTAGAGGAAATTCTTTCGTGGAGAAAGATCATGTAAGAAAATGTGTAAGTTTGGAAGGCAGACGATCTGGGTCATAACTCAGATTGTGGGGAGTGATTAATGGATTGACCTTGGATTGATCACTTCCTCTCCTCTGTGCAATCCCTTCAATAATCTGTAAAACAATAAAGTTAGATATTATGATCTCTGGGCTAGATGGCTCAAGAGTTAAGCCTCTGCCTTGCAAGCAGAAAGACCTAAGTTCAGATTTCAGATCCCATGATGGAGCCTGAGAAACTCCAGAGCAAAACAAAAAGGAGGTAGAACAATCCAGGTTGATTCCTGAAGGCATCCTTGGGCCTCCATAGGCACACATAATCAAATGCCCTCTACTACACACAACCACACACACGTGTGTGTGCACAAAAAATATATTATGATTTTTGAAGTCACTTTTAGTTCATCATTGTGTGAATATATATAGATCAGGACTTGTTTTTCTTGAGACCATGCAATATGAGTGGTACAAAGTGTCAGTGAAGAAAACAGACAGACAAAAGTTGTCTGTGTTTAGGATACAAGCTCCATCTTACTTTCTAAAGACAAAGATGATAATTGTAGATATGACATTGTTTTTGAAATTAAGTGACAATTATTATGAGTTTAAGTCATCCAACTTTCCAGGGCTCAGTAATCCTTTTGCCTCATTTAAAGTTAACTTCATTGGTTCTGATAGCAAGGCTACCATTCTGCAGTTCATTTAAGAGTCAACCTCCTGAAGCTGTTTTTGTTTTTTATTATATATAGATTTAATAACATATTCATATACAGTTCATTGGTTCATTTTTATCATCTTGTGTATCAAGTATCTAACCTGTTTGACCATATGGCTTCAGTGTACCAGGCCCAAATCATATATCCATCAAAATACTGAAATCTACTTTGCACTGTTTATAACAGATTTGGATTTCTCAGAAAACCAATCCTTAATGTGGATATTATTTGCTTCTGGTCCCTTAGCAATCCAAATAAGTCCCTTTTCTCCCAAGTTAAATTTTCTTTATAATTGGTTTTATTTCGATGAAGTGTGATAAGTAAAGTAAAGTCCCCAAATTTAGCTTAAGGCAGCTGTTACCGTCATTGGAAAATTTCTCATAGTCTTCTGGGAACCAAATTACAGAATTAGGGTCATGTTTTGAGATCATGCTTGAGTCCAAATGGCTAAAAGCAAGCAAATTCACCCTCTTCTTCCTACTAATTAAGGTTATCCCTGATATCTCCACTGGATAGGTTTGTTAGAAATATCAGCTGTATTTAATATCTCTTAGTATGTTTCTTGTAAAACTATGTTTATGTCACATAAAACATCAAAATAAGTGTTTCTAGGCTGAAAAAACTGATTCCAGATTTTATTTATCTTGTTTAAATGAAATTTTATACTAGGTATTAGTAATTTCTCACACTCCACCCTTCTGTCCTCTAACAACTATATTCCACTATTTGAGTATGTGAATTCGAATATTTTAAATAGGTCATGTAAGTGGGATGGTATGGTGTTTGTCATTCTGCATCTATCATACTTTGTCTCAGTATACATCTACAACATTGCATATTAGAGAATTTCACTATTTTTTAAAGTTTATTAGAGAGAGAGAGAGAGAGAGAGAGAGAGAGAGAGAGAGAGAGAGAGAGAGAGAGAGAATACCTGTGGAGGCCAAGGATGACTTCAGGAATCATCCTGGTTTGTTTCTACCTCCTTTTTGCTTCCATCTGGGGTTTCTAAGGCTCCAACTTCCAGAGTTTGAAGTTTAGGTTGCTGCCATTTCCACCTGGTGTTTTTATGTGGGATCTGAACTCAGGTCTTTCTGCTTTTAAGGCAGAATCTTAACCCCGAGTCATCTCTCCAGCCTGAGAATCTCCTTATTTTTAATCTGAATTTTATCTCATTTTATTTATATGCTACCTTTTAATTAGCCATTCATCTGTCAGTGGACAGGTTTAGGCTTTTAGTTTTATTTTGTAGTGTTATTTGTGGTAAGTTCCATGTTTCATAAATGAAGACAGCTTTCAAGAAAAGGAGAAAAGCCCTTAATTTTCTAGTGAGGTAAAGAAAATATGAATATAGTGGTAAAATTACAATAGCCTTTGAGCTAAGATAGGTCTGACTTTGAATCATACTTGAATCTCTACATGGAAGTATGGTATAGCTGTAAGTGTACTTTTGCCTAGTATTATATGTATACATTTGAAAATACTTTTAAGAGTCTATATGTGTAGTTATTCTTTCTATTTAGCTTCTTTTGACTAAATCTTCCTAGGAACATGTCTAAACGATCTTAATGTTTTCTTGGCAAGCCAGTCCCAAGACTTGGAACACAGTGAGCCCTCAAGCAGTAGTTTCTAATTGGCACTAAATGGGTAACAGAAATCAAGCTTGAGGCTAACACTTGATTCTCATTGGTCTAGGAATAATAGAGTCACAGGATTAGTCTTCGCATAGCTCTGAGTTATTCATACCCTTGATAAAAGGCAATGACAAGGAAAGGTAATTATGCTGCAGATAATACTACCAACTGGTGAGTAGGGTCAGAATTCTGAATAACACGGAAAAATTAAGTGAGACAGGTGGTGTAAGTTAGGTCACCATCAAGGAAATTTCTGTAGTTTGTTAAGTACCAGACAAGAAATGTGCTGATCAGTTCCAAATAGAGAAAGATGAGGGCATGGGAGAAAAGAAGAGAAGGAGGAAGGGAGAGAGGGAGAGAAAGAAGAAGGGATAGAGATTGTTGTAATGCAAGCTTAACTTGTTCATAAGTCAGAAGTGGAGAGCTAGTAGTTAATAATACCATATGAATCATAACTTCTCCCACCTCAGAAGCCCTTGATTACCCATAAAAAAGATCATAAATCTCAGTCTATAAATATTTTCTGAATTACTTCTCAGGATAGCCACCTCCAGCTTTTGCCACCTGCCATGCTTTTTCTGCCATAATGGACTGTATCTCCCATCTGGAGCTGTAAGCTAAGTAAATCTCCTTTCTTCCTATGCTAATTGTGTGAGTGTTGTCTCACAACATCAGAAAGAGTAACGGTGACAGATATGACCACAGAATGAATCATGTGAAGTGGTGCCATAGTTTAAATGTGAGTTGTCCCTCACAGGCTCATATATTGGAATGCTTAACTGTTGTTGATGTTTGGGAAGGTCGTGGTACTTTCAGGAGATGAAGCCTTGCTGGAGGATACATCACAGGGGGTGAAGCTTGAGGTTTTGTAGCCCAGGTCTTATTTGTTCTTGTAGTTTGTCTCTTGCTCTCTCTGCCTCCACGATGGCTATGGTCACCTGAGTTGCCTGCAACTTCTACTGCTTACTATTTCTTCTTTAAGTTCAGTCAGAGTGTTGTTTCACAGGAGCAAATAAAAAGATAATGACAAAAGGATGGAAGCTATGAATCCATATACTATAAGGTGGATGAAATAACTGAATGTGTCAATGACAAAGTATGTATCAGGGTATTGAAGATAATTCTGAAACAGAGCTACTCATTTTAAAAAGGTATTAAAAGTGGCTATAAAAGCTCTGTTTGGAGGGAATTAGTTTTTATATAAGATTAGAGATGTATATAGTCAGAGAACATCTAATCTAACCTTATTTCCTTAATGATTCAGAAAGTCAAAATATTTGCTAGAAGCAGCACAGAAAATCAGAAAAGAGCCAAAACATCTGTCATAGTTAGATGCAGGTGTCAACTTGACAGTTAAGGGCTTGAGCTCTGGACATATTTGTAGAGAATTAGTAGTTGAGTTAAGCCCAGAACGAACCTGCAGGAGATTGTTTAGTGGATAGGGAAGACCTAACCCATGGTGAGTGGAACTAGTCCCTGGGCAGGGGAATAAAACTGAGAAAGTGGGCATCCATGTGTATACTTGGCCAGATATGATGGTCTGGCAAGTAAGGATCATACCTCTCTCAGCTGTTACATGGAGATGGTGTGGTCAGTTTCCTCACCCCTTTGGTGATGGTGTGGGTTCTCCTGCTAAGCTGGATTAAGAACTGTAACTGGACAAAACCCCTGGTTCTTTTAAGCAGATTTGTCATGAATTTATCAGCAACTATGCAGGTGAACTGCAATGGAAATTAGTACCAAAAGTGGGGTTTTGCTGATAAATCTGGCTATGTGGCTTTTGTGAATTCTGATTGTTCTTGTTGGAGAAATGTGGAGATGTTTGAAGACTTTTGTGGATTCAAAAAATGTTTGAACAAAGTTTAATGGGCCATTCAGAGAATGAAAATGTTGAGAGAGTTGTGGATTGTTTGGGCCCAGTTTGTGATGAAGAGAACAAGGACTTTGGCAATGTTGAATTTAAAGATGGTAGACTAGTTTACTTGCATTGTTTTTTGTTTTGTTTTATGACAGGGTCTTACTATGTAAATCCATGGAGTCCTGAAATTCACTATGTGACCCTAACTAGAGTGAAATCGCAATCCTGCCTTTACCTCCCCAAGTATTGGGATGGCAAGTATGTGCCTGGAATATCTCTGTGTTTGTGCATTTATCTTGCAGCAACTATAATAATGTTCATTGATTTATTAATACACCTGTGACTTCCTCTAACAAAGCAAAGCAAAGCATAACAAAATGATACAGAATTTTAATACTAAATTGTATCAACTTTAGAAAAAAGCTATATGTAAAAGAGAGAAAAGGAGTGCAGATAGAGAGGGGAAATTAGAATGAGGAAGGCATGGAGGTTTAAAATAGCTTGGCATATTTAAGGAATATCTAAATTTGTTGAAATATAGATGATGTGATGTGTTTGGAAATGTATGTCTCTGTGTGACAGGACTATGAGTTTTAAAAATGAGAATTAGTTTTGGAAGAAATGTAGGAACTAGGTTCCAAATAGATGATAAAGGTCTTACGTGGTTTTGTAGAAAAGTTGAGTTTGAGATGATGAAAATCTACTAGAGGATGTAGATTGGGAAAGGACTACTGACATGTAAGAGGAAAGTAAAATGTACTATTATGAAAGTTGAAAATGAATACTGGGAAATGGTGGAAAGTGAGGGAGGTGCAACTAGATTGTAAATTCCTTGAAAGCAGGTATTATATCTTCATAGTTTCTCTTTCAACTATTTTATTTCCCTTTACAGTTCAGTTTTTCTCTTGAGTGATGAGCACAGCGCTTTGCATTTGTGGCAGGAACACAGTGAATGGTTGGTAAGATTTCATGCCATACTTTTAAAAAAATTATCATGTCAGAATGTTCCCATCATTATTCCAAGCATAACTGCCAATCGTTGCTAATTTGAACTAGAGGGATCTTTGAGATACTGTGCCCGTAGACATTTACATGTGGCAAAACTAGGACTTGGAAATAGAACTAGAGTGGTGATAACTTGCTGGAGAACACATAACTAGTGAGAAAGCTGACATTAGAATTCAGCTATTGTATCAGATTAGTACTATCACACTTGCCCACTGCTCTCTGTCTTCATTGCTTTTTTTAAAAAAAGTACATCAGCAATGTATGTTTCAGCTGTCTATTGAGATCAACGGTGTAGCCAGGATCTGTAAAATGTCAATATTTGCTTCTCTGTTCTTCCCTTTTTATTTTGTTTTTGAGACAGTCTCTTTATACAGCCCAGGTTGTGAACTCATGATCCTCATGCCTCAGCCTCCGGAAAACTAGAATGCTCACAGGTGCAGACCACTATTGTGGTTCAGCCCGCTGTTGATTTTGTTTCCTTTTAGGAGTATCTATCAACTTGCATGTGGGTGGATGTTTTAGCCACAAATTACTTACCTAAATTTTAGTCTTTCATTTTCCAGCTGCCTAATACATATGACATTTAGATAACTTCAACAATCTTTCATTCCAAGTCATCCAAATTGACTTTCCTAACCAAATTTTCTAGTTTTTTTTTTTTTTTTCCTGCATTGTCACTAATAGTTTCATAGTTACGGGTGCATAGAATCTCAACAATCATCTTTCACTTCACTCCTCCCTTTCCTTCATCAAGTTCTGTTGCTCTTATTTTATAATACCTGACTCTCTCTGTCTTATCAACTTAGTTCAGGGTTCTTATTTTTACAATGCTTTGACTGCTTAAAGATACTTAGACTATGCATTCTTTTGTACTCTCATGTGGTCAGAAGTGAATATGGGAATATGAAAAGTTGCTGCTTACATGACAAGGTTCAGTTTGAAATTGTTTTTTTTAATGCTTCCATATACATGTTCTATTTAATATCTTATTTATGCAGTGATCTAGTTAGTGTGTTTTGTAAGTACTCCTGCTTACATGGCTATCATTCAGAAAGTCTGGTAATAGCAATGAGTATAGTTTGTTCTTTTTTTATTTCCTTTTTATCTAATTGATCAACCTAAGAAAAGCAACTACCATAGTTTTAGATGATTTTGAGTTAGAGTAGACATTAGGATGGGTGGTGGTGTAAGGAGCAACTTTTTGGTATGGACACGGGTGCTATTGTGTAGAGTATAAATGAAACATGGATATCTAGAAAGATGGAGACCTTTCTAGGTATTAAAAATACCTGGAAAATCAAAAAAGTGCAGAAGGTCATGAGTTTAAAAATGGCCTAAGTCTGACTGATACTGAGAGTGTAAACACCCAAGGATGAGCTTAGCTACAGAGCTTGGGTAAAACTGATGATGAATGTTTTTGAATTGAAAAAAAAGATCAAAAGATTAAAAGAGTAGCTGGTTTTATGATTTTAGTAGGCTGAATGCTTCCCCAAGACTTCCTTTACCTTTCTAGTAAATGTCAGCAGCTACCAGATGGTTTGTGTGTGTTGGAGGGCTGCCAGCAAGGGTGGGGTGAGGAGACCAGGGCCAAAGCAGAAGAGGAAGTGGGGGAGACTTGGACTCAGGGCTCAGTCTCCTAAGGCAGATACTTCCTCCTAAGCAGGGGCAAAATTTAGGAAACATATCTCATGAGAGCATAGCTCAATGGAGCCCTAATTTATCGACAAAGTCCCTTCTTCTCCATGTAGCTTATCGTTGTTAAATGAAAAATACTGTAGTGCTGTTAATCTAAGTCTGAGCTCAAAGGGGATAGGAATTATGTTATATTAATATTTTGTAGAGCTTTCACTCTTAATGCTTTTTGGGTTGGATATACAAATGAATAGTGGAATCCACAAATATGAATTTTGTAGACTGTCAAGTGTTAAATATAAACTTTTGCTATGTTTTGTCCTAAACATTTAAGATTAAATTTGAGTCTCACTTCCTGATAGTGACTTTAACTGCCTCTTCTCATTCCTTTCTCTTTGAACTTCTTATAGTTATTATCTGCACCAACAATATTGTAGTCAGTATTTTACTACCTTGAATTTTTAACATATAGGGAGGGATCTTGTCTTTCTAGTGAATCCTCTTGGCCAGGAAAAAAAAAGCTGCTATTTTTCTCTTAAGTCCTATGACCTCAAAGATTCATTACAGTGTTTGTATTTAGAAAAGTTAGCACCAATGTTTATTTAATAGGTTGCTCATTATCTGAGCAAAAATGCCAATCCTTTGTAAGAATTTAATCTATATAGAATAAGGATTTCCCAATGATTTTCACAATGGTTCTTATTTATTTATTTATTTATTTATTAGTTTTACAATTATATTGAGTACTTATCCCTGCTTCCCTCCATCCCCCCTCCTTCCCATTCCTCTCCTTTCCCTTCATCAAACCATTCCACTCCTTTCTACCCTTCTATCTAGCTGCTTCTATGGACCCCAGGATTCCCTCTGGCTTGTCTACTCTTGTGGGGGTTCAGGTCTCTGTAGCATATCAAGGTTGCCCCTCTAAGGGTTCTTCTTAAAGATAATAAAAGATCTTGGGGCAGAGGCAGAATGATATAATTATAATAAGTACTTTTCTCAGTTGGTGATGGATCAGAACCAGGCCTCAAACTGGAGAAGCTAAATTATCCCACCATAAAATGCTAACAGAATCTACTAAGGAAAACAGACAACCAGAGGACAGCTGCTGGTCATCCTGAGGAAATTGACAAGAACAAGCTAATGGGTCCAATGAAATGGTCAAACAAAACCCCCTCCCCCATCCTGACTATTAAAGTCTCACACCCGTAGGCTACTCTTTATAAACCTCAGTCTTTGTGGATGAAGCTTGTGTTTGGGCTCTTTATCCTTTCTTTTCCTCTCTTCTTTTCTAACATTTGGTATTTCAAGAGATATGTTTAGCAACATTATCACTAGTACTAAAAATTTCAGGAAACTGAGCATGTCTGGGCATGTCTGTAACTCCAGCATTGAGGAGCTGAGACAGGTGGATCCCAAGAATTTGCTGGTCAACCAGCTAGAGTCAAAATGGTGAACTTCTAGTTCAGTGAGAGACTTTGTCTTAAAAGAGTAAGGGAGTGTCAGTTAGGCACATGTGTCACCTTGAGAGTTGAGGATTTGAGCTCTGGGCACATTTATAGAGAATGGTGGTTGAGTTAGGCCCAGAGCAAATCTTCAGGAGATTGTCTAACTGATGGGGAAGGCCCAGTCTGTGGTGGATGGGTCTAGGCCCTGGAATAAAATACAGAGAGCTGATTGAGAAAGTTAGCATCCTTCTGTACACTTGGCCAGACATGCTGGTCTGTGATTGTGTAGAGATGGTGTGGCCAGTTCCCTTGGCCCTGGTGTTGGTGTGTGCTCTCCCATCAAGCTGGACTGAGAACTGTAACTGGACTGTCTGAAGGAAATAAACCCCTTGTTCCCTTAAGCCATTTGATGATCATTTATCAGCAACCATGCAGGCAAACTGCAACAGGTAGTGAAGACTTCCAATGTTTTGCTCTGTCCTATGTACACACACACTCAAGTACATGCAATACAAGCACACAATCCACCATATACACACTGAACAACATGCACATGTACACACACACATGCACTACACATTAAAATAAAATAACTCAAAGAATGCTACTACTGTATTGGTTACTGATCTCAGATGTTGTTTTAGCCATTGCTTATGCTCCTTAAAAGGAGAACATTTTGTTCAATGAATCAGGCAAATCCACTGTGAGATAATTAGAATATAAACAGAGGATACCATGGAACTCTAAAAAACTTTAGACTTGCATTCAGAGGTATTGAACAAGTGTTTAAGGAAATAATTTATTTATGTTAAATAAGAATTCCAATTAAGATTAAAGTAGAGGTTCTATTAGGAATGAAAGTAACTTTTTTTTTAGAGAGAGATTTTTTATTGTTATTTATTCAACTGTGTGCATATGTGTGTGTATGTGCGCGCGTGCATGTGTGTGTCTGTGTATGTGTGTGTGTGTGTGTGTGTCTGTGTGTATAGAACCACGGACGAATCGGGAACCACCATGGACGCCTCCACCTCCTTCTGCCCTGGGATTCACAGGCTCTGCCCTACCAGGACCAGAAGCTCAGGCCGCCCCCGCTTCTGCCCGACGTCTATACGTGGGATCTGGGATCTGAACTCAGGACCTTCCGCCTGCAAGGCGGAGACTTAACCCCTGAGCCACCTCTTCAGCCCCGAAAGTAACTTTTAATACCTCATGAAACCCTGAGATTTCCTAGGAACTTTGAAAAAAAGTATTATGTAAGACATGTCAGAAATGTTTGAGTGTTATTACTGTTAGCTCAATTTTTCTTAGCCTGTTGACTTCATTACAGCACAAACACAAACCTATGCACAAACAATTGGTACTAATTCAACAGATGAATAACCTTAACAAGTCATTTACTTTAGATATCTTGTGTGATTCTAAACTTGATTTTCCTTTCCTTTCAGAGAAAGGGGTGAATGATAAATAAATGAAAATCTGAATGTGACTGGAGATTTTGAAGCCTGGATGTCAATTGTTTTTCCTTTTTCCATCAGTTGCATTAATGTAAAAGCGCTAAAATGACAATGACTTTGTGGGCAGAAATAGAGGCAAAAAATTTCTTATCTTTAATCTTGTTTCTTAATAAACATTTACCTGTGGGAGACTTAAAAAACATAATGCCATTTTGTTTAGCAAAAAGGAAGCCAACTATGTGTTCGACAGTCTTCTGTTAGGTCTCCTTACCCCCTTTTCAATGAGGGTCCCTCTTTGACAAGTATATTAAAACATTTTGAAGAGCTTTCTTTTTCTCCATGTGTATCTACTTCCTTTCCTGATCACAAGAAGGATTGGCAGAAAAAAAAAAGAAAGAAGAAACTGTGGTAAGGTAGCATAAGATGGAACTGTATGAATAACTAGGTTTTCATGCAATGTAACTTATACCTAAACAATGGCCTTATCTACTAACCCACGAAGAATTCTTTATTAAAGGCAAATGTGGTAATCTGAAGGTGTTTTGGTACCAAGATTGCAACATGAGTTAATATAATTTAAGATGGCCGTATGTATCTAATCAGATTAAATGGCTTCCTGTATTGACCTTGCTGTGTAGATAGAAAGATATGCCAGTACTTGCTCTGAATTTCTCAAACCTCATGGCATTTGTATTTCCTCTCTGCAAACCAGCAAGTTGACACTACAACTCATGGACCCATCTAGCAAGTTTACACCACAACTCATGGACTCATCTCTTTTGTAGGGCTGGTTATGAATATATTTTTTCAGGAGTTTGCTTTTCCTGGAAAGTCTTTCCTCACTGGCTATTATTTGTACTATATAAATATCCATGGAATCAAAAACCCACGTAACACTGGGATAACAGTGTCTGTCTTTACATTTTGGGAAGAGGTAAATGCTATACTATATACCCATACAGTATAGGAATGTGATTTGTATTACAAATGATGTATGGCTTTCCAAGTGGCTTCATGATGCAACAGTGTATTGCATTCTGAACTTAGCATAAAATTAATTTTGATGCTTAGTTTTTAATCGTGAGAAACAATGAGATTAATTGAAGTAGCCTAGTTAAAAAAGGTAGTGACAGTAAAGAAAGACTTCATAAATGCCACATGAAATATTTTAGGGGATGGATAGATGGCTCAGGGGTTAAAACCTCTACCTTATAAGCAGAAGGGCCTGAGTTCGGATCCCAGATCACAAATAAAAATGCAAGACAGAAGCAGCGATCAGTCTGTCCTTCTGACTCTGGAGTGCTGAGCTTTGGAAATCCCAGAACAAAGGAGGTAAAGCAATCCAGGATGATACTGATGTCACCCTTGGGCCTTCATAGCCACATGCACACAAATGTCCTTTGGTACACACGCACACACACACGCACACACGCACACACGCACAGGCACGCGCATGCATATATACACATGTATAGACACAAAATATTTTTTTCATGTGGAATTCAATTTGTAGCTTGCAAAGTTGCTGATATGCAGTACTAATGGCAAACAGAGGGCTGGATCTTACTTATTAGGAGTAGGACAAGAGAGCCCTGTCCTAGAGGTAAGCTTGGGGGTAGTAAAGAGCTGGGTCTTCTTCTTCCTCATGCATTCAGTTCTGTGATGCATCTTTTACTCCTGGAATTAATGGACTTTAAATGATAGTTTAAATTTTGGATGATAGTTTAAATTTTGAAGTTGCTTTCCTAAATGCCATTGTGGAAAACATTTGATATCATCACATTGCTGCATTTGATACACAAGGAAATTAAGAAATACTGACATTGAGTAACTTGTTAAAAAGTACAGAACTGATTAAATGTTAAGGCAAGAATGAACTTCTGGCTTTCCAGGCTGAGATTATTTCCTACTGAGATCTGTATCACTATATCATTTAGAGTAGCTATCTAAAGGTTCAGAGACTTTATGATAAAGCTCAAGCTGGAAGACAGCTAGAGGTAAAAACTCCTTAAACTCTCTAATGCTAAAATAAAATATTTAATATATTTATTTTGTGCTCATGGTGTGTATGAGATACCATGTTAGTTATTGTAGGGTGGGAGAAGTTTTAAAAAAAGTAACCTGTTACCTTCCCTTAAGACTCTTTGTATTTTTGGAGAAGAAAAATTATAATTTTGTGGCTAATATTTCGTTTTTTTTTCTTCCTTGTCTTTACTGAAATCGGAGGCACTGATTGTTTCAGTTCTTGATGATTGATGGTTTATTCTCTTGCAGTTGATTTTGACTTTTTAAATTTCCTTTCGCAATCACCCTCTCTAGATTTCACTTTGGACTCCATCGCTTACCTATCATTCATCTTCAGAGCCCTTGTTTCCTAGCATTTCTCCTTGGATTTTTTGCCATCATCTCAATCTCAGTAGGTTAAACTACAGCTCTGTATCACATCCTCACTTGTATATCCACATTATGTATTTGTATGAATAGTAGCAACACTACTTCCCATACTCCACAGGCTTAAGATTTTGGAGCTATTTCTCACTTAGTACTCTCTTACAAAGCCTGCATTTAATAATTCATCACTATCCATTTAATCCCCTTTTACACTTTTCTTGAGCTCCTCTCCATCCCATTTCCACTATTATCAACCTAACCTAAGGCTCATTGTTATCTACCTTTAACATTATATTGCATCTCCAGTTTTCATCAAAGGAAGCAAAGTAGATGACATTCAGCCACTCATTTACTCAAAAGGATTTTCCTTTAAATCTTTATATAATCTAATGTTACTGATAATTTCCCACTATAAGGTTCCTGAAATTTAGTGTCTAACAATAATACAGCCTTTACTCAGATATTTTTTCTGTTGTCTTCCAATCCAGTCCGTTCACTCTAGGTAGATCGGGCCTGTTGGTGCTAATCTCACTTCTACTATATCGACATTATTTTTGTTACTAGAATTGAATTAAAATACTGCAATATTCTGGTCACTTATCATATGTGACCACTCACTCAGCATAGTTATAAATTTTGTCTCCTCCCTATAGCTTTCTCCATTCAATGTGTATTTTTACTCTGTCCCCACTACCATTTAATGACACTGGATAATTATTTCACATTCTGAAATTGTTAATTTTTTATAACCCCACCAGCACTGTAATTTCCCTAAGGCCACATATTGTATTGAGCCTGAATGATACTTGTTTTACTGGATTATAATTTGAGATATTTTAATAGTAACATGAAAAATAATAAAATATGTCAAAATAGGAGTTCGGGATATAGCTCAGAGTGATGGCTTGTCATGCCCAAGTACCTGGATTTTCTCCCAGTATTGCTAAAGGAAAGAATCAAAGTAGAAGTGCATACAGAACTATGCTGACTGGAAGATTATGATAGTAACCTGTTAGCCTGCTTTCATAGTACCAGAGGTATGATGCAGGCTACTAGGGGAGAAAAACAGTATTCTCACCCAGCTGTGAATGCTGTAAGCTTCAATATCAACTACTCTCACAATAGGTGACTATTGGTGCTGTAGTAACATGTATATTATGGGGATAACGACAGTTTTCTGGTTGGGTTAAGGTTCACTTTTCAGCAGCAACATGTGCTTGGTACTGCAAACCAAGCCAAGAACCAGTGGAAGAGGAAAACATAGGTCTTAGGTGGGGAAAAATGCTAAGGTTTAACTACTTGATAGCAAACTATTACCTAAACAATTATTATGCTCATAGATTAGATAAGCAAAAGTTAAGAAGGAGAGAGAGAGAGAGAAAGAGAGAGAGAGAGAGAGAGAGAGAGAGAGAGAGAGACTGGTTGGTAAGAAGATTTGCAGTGGGAAAAGGAAGGGATGGAACTGAGTAACGGGTGAAAATGATGTAAATTCATTGTATTCATATATAAAATTACAAAACAATAAACAAGAAGCATCTTTGTGCAATGGAAGGATCTAATGCTGAGATGTACAAATGGTTTAAGTGCAGAGAATAAGTGACTGTGGAGTGCTCAGTCCTAAACAAGACACTGAAATCACTCCTCCCATAGCAAAGGCTCAGGGTACCTTCCAGAAGAAGGGTTTTGAGAGTGTGGAGGGGTGCTGCCAGATAGCATGCTCTGGTCATGCATGATAAGGCTGCCACACTTAAGAACTCACTGCATTGATGCTTCCACAAGGCCTGCACAATAGTTGGCCTTGACAGAGCATCTCAAGAAACACTACACCTCACTGAGAGGCTATTGGAAGTTAATGCCAGACAGAGAAAGAAATCAACTTTCCTCAATGCTCTTTACCCACTGATCTATGCCCCAGCAAGTACGCAGGCACTTGCCAGTACAGGCATCCCAGATGAAACTCAGACATGAAAGTAGGAGGGAAACTGGATGGAAAGGATTGGGTAGTAATGGGTGAAAATACGTGAATTCTTTACATTCATGCATGAAAGTGGCAAAGAATAAAAAAGCCTAATTACATGACAACAAATGCATAAAGTTGGTTATGTACCTCAAGGATCAGTGCCTTTTCTTTAGTATTCCTTATCTCTATCCAGTGATATTATGAAAGCCAATTTTTAAGTTTTTTTTCTGTGTCGTGAAAGAATCTTGCTCTCCCCCAATAGATATCTAACTGCACCAACAGTTTGATTAAAGGTGGAAGGAAGCAGGTAATGGAAAGTAAGAATGAATGACACTGGATTGGCAAGACATTGACATGACAGGTTCAGCCTTGCCTCGTTCTTCACACTGATTGACCATTCTGTTTGGGTTTACTGGATCCCAGTCTGGCTTATTCTATTTGTAGGAACTGACTGGAAGGGAGTAGTCAATATTTACAGAAACCGAAGAGCTGCTGTTTGTTAAGGGGATATATATGAATATTATAGGTGTGATTACTATGGAGATAAGGCAACCTTTAATAGCAAAATGAGGAACAGAAAATATTGTTTGAGGATTTAAAACTTGTCATGATAGATATGATAAACTTAAAATTATGGATAAACAGATTTCACTAATATAGTTAAAATATAGTGCAGGTCACTGCACTTTATAATACATTGTAAATAAAATGTATTTGTTATCTTTAGCATAATACAAGTACCAAGTTAGCAACATTTTAGTTTAATCATCTGTTAAATGTATGGTGGCATGACCTTTTATAGATTTCAAAGCAATTGCATAATGCTGGGATGTAGAACTGCTGCACTTAAAGAGACAGAGCATACCAGCCCATTTGCCTACCAATTAAATAGCTACTTTGTTGATAATTAGAAAAATGCCCTTGGCCAAATTTTTTTTTATTAAAATGTATGTTTTTTTTTTTTGGCTGAATTAACCTACTCTATTTTCGGTATGTCTAACTTACAAAATAGGACCCAGTCTATTTTCAACAGTTATAAAGTAGATCACAAATATATCTTATATTTGTTTATATATACTTGAAAGGGCTTTCTATTTGCGACCTTTATTTAGAACTCGCCAATTTGTAAGTGTGCAATTTGTTTTCAAGGAAATTTCTTAACTTCTCTGAGTTTGCCAGAGAAAGGGAGAGGGAGAAACCCCCCTTATCTCTGGTGAGAAATTCAAGTGGGATAGTGAGTAGAAATGCCATTTCACTCTTTGCTGCCCAGGTTCCCATCAGCAGACATTATCTATCTATTTTCTTTCCATACCGAAGGCAGCTGCAGCTCCTCTGAACCCTCTAAAGATGGGATCTTAAAGCTTATTTTGTGCTTGTGGCTTAACTGCAAAGGAGTAGGAGGTTTGGGGAGTACCCCCTCTGCATTTTGCCCACAGCGCCTGCAGCAGAGGCAGAGAGCGGCACTTGACAGGCTAATGAAATGATCAGATCTCTGGCTCAGAACCAAAGTTGAAAGAATTCCTATGGGCAGCCTAATTGAAAACAGACAAGGCAGATTAGTTCTATCCAAACCCTGGGGTATTTGGTAAAAAATTATCAGCAGCTGAATTTTACTGCGTACTGTTTTGGTACTAAAATACCCAATCTCCTTACCTGCTGCCTGTAAACTTCACAGTGTAGGGTCCTTTTGTGGTTACTCGCAGAAGCAAGATCCAGATCGTCAGTAAATCCAATCTAGCCGACCCTGGGAGAGTTAACCCTTGTTGGTGAGCTGCAGAGTAAACTTGGTGCTGCTGAAGGTGCGCTCCATCCACAGGACGCCTGCTTTTTAGGCAAGCTTCTTGGCAAAGCTGGTCTGCTGCTATTTTCAAGAGGAGAGAGGTCAGGGCAGGGCGCTTTTGTTAGCCAATGTATACTGAGATTCTTCTTCCTCTTTCTGATTAGTCCTCAAACTGTTTAAAGTACGCCAGACTCTGGCTTCTCTGGTATGAGGGGGGAGGGGGGAGGAAGAGAAAGGGAGGAAGACTAGAAACTGGAGAACTTGCAGGTTATGTGTATATGTAAATGAGTCGCTATCCCTAGCTACAGCGTTAGAATCCCCAGGAAATCGTGCAGCTGCTCTGAGGTGGGAAGCAGGGAGTGCATGGTTCGTCTTAGTTCTCTCTGATTTTTATGACCAGATTATTTGTAGGCGGGGAAAGATAATCCTACCAGTATATGCTAATGTAACAGGCATTATGTGAAACACGATCTCAAAGTTAGATAAATTTCTTCTCTCTCTTTCTCTTTGTTTCTCTCTCTCTGTCTCCATGTCTCTCAATTTGTGTGCATGAACATTGTCAAACTCCCTCTTGTTTTTTGGTACCTTAGTTTCAACTTTGCTTCCACAAATCCTTACAATTTAGTGCAATTGCCCTCATTGGACTTACAGTGTTTGTCCATGGAACTTGCTGTTAGTTATCCTGTGTTAGAAAATCCTGTGTTAAGGGACCAGGTGACTCTGGCTTTTGGCTAGACCCTGAGGATTTGGAGGTGTGGGGGTGCTCTGTCTTTTGGGGACTAGACATGGGCCAATCAACGTGTGTTCCTCAGAGCCTCGGGCAAGATCTTGATGTTGCAAAACAGATCGATAAGACTGTGATGTAAACTGGGTACATGAACTCTACTGAGTTTTATTAGTAAGATTTCACATAGAGATAGACATCAGTGTTAACACTTTCTAAGTGTAGCTGCATGATAAATAACAAGTTGAAAGAATTTGTAAAATATGAGCCCATAAGAACTTTCTAGCCTGTTAAGTGGTACCAGAAAAAAAAATCACTCAAATTTTACCTCTTTAGATACCAGAAGCATTTTTACAGTTAATTTTCATGTCCTTTCACAGAATCCTTGGTTGTTGTCATACTGATAATAATTGGGAGAAAAGATTATTCAAATATATTGAAAGGAAACGTAACAGAGCTTGTAATATGGCTCAGTTGGTAAAGGTCCCTACTGCAAACCTGCTGACCTGGTTTCATTTGCCAGAGCTGACACAGTGTGAGGAGAAAACTGACTCCACTGACCTCTACGTTGCTCTGTTGCAGGCAAATGCCTGATGCTGTCCCCTTCTTTCTTAAGTAAATAGCAAATAAAACACAAAAGGAAAACATAACACTTGGATGCAGGACCAGACTTCGATGCCACCCTGGGAAACTTTTACTAACTAAACATAATCATTTTAAACAGCAAACGCAGTTGGCTTAGAGATAAACATAGACAAGTTTTCAAGAGGCACAAAATATTCATCATTACTTTCCCTTCGGTGTGAACCATTTACAGACATTTTGAGCTACAGTGGAAAGGTAATTCATACTTACGTATTGAAGAGAAGAGAAAGGTGTTGATTCTCGAGCATTGAGACAGCACTTTTGTTGGTGCGGTAGGCAGGGGGTGCTCTTTGGTGCTTCTACATATTCCCCTGTTTGTTTACTGGTTTGTTTGCTCCTCTGTGATGGGAAGGACAGTGTTGTAGTCATCCCCACGTGGAGCTCTGCCTGTACAGCTGCTTGAACTTTTACCACATTGGTTACCATTGGCAGTGCGTTTCTTTTTTTTTTTTAATTTTTTATTATTTATTCAATTGTGCATGTATATGTACGTGCGTGTGTGTGTGTGTGTGTGTGTGTGTGTGTGTGTGTGTGTAGAACCATGGACGAATTCGGGAACCACCATGGACGCCTCCACCTCCTCCTTGTTTACTCTGCCCGGGGATTCCAGGCTCCGCCCTACCAGGACTAGAAACGCAGGATGTCCCCGCTTCCGTCTGGCCTCTATACGTGGGGTCTAGGATCCGAACTCAGGACCGTCCGCCTGCAAGGCAGAGGCTTAACCCTTGAGCCACCTCTCCAGCCCCCAGCAGTGCGTTTCTTGTCTCTTTACCTTGCTTCACCATTCTTTCCTTTCCTCTCCATCCAGTTTTGTTACATATGTATTTTCACAATCGCTGTCATGTCAGAAAATGGTGAACTGTGTAGACTGATATTTCTCTGCTGTTAGCTCCCCAATATTTTTCATTTCCCTAAACTTTTTTAGTTCTTACTTTCGTATTGGGGTAGAGAAGACCAGGTAAAGAGTGTTCGATAAATCAATACTTTGGGAGAATGGATGGTGTTACTGCATTTGTAGATACACACACACACACACACACACACACACACACACGGGGGGGGGGATTTGGGTATACGTGATTCATCTTTGATTCCAGTTTGTAGAAAATGGACAAATTTCAGTCTGAATTCAGAAATATGGCCTTTGCCAATTTCCCCCTTTCTGTTCTAAAAACCACCTTGTGAGTATAAAACAGTCAGTCTCAGTTATTATTTCTAGTGAGTCATGGGTATTGTAACAGCATTAGGGTATCTGTATGTTCCAGTTAGATATAGTTGTGAGGAAGCTAGTTCAGGACTTTGGTGTGCTGAACCTCTCAGCAATTCCTGTGGCTATGTTGTGGTCAATTCCTCTGGCTCCTGATATTCTTATGAATTATCCTGCTATGCTGATGAAGTGTAATCAGGACTTGGAAGCAGAAATAAAACCATTGTACCCTAAGCTGTTTGGCTCATGTATTTATATTAGAAACATGAAGATTAACCGCAACAGTGAGTTTGAATGGACTGTGCAAAATAACTTAGACCAACTAGGACGGATGGTATAGGTCATCTAAGCCAGTGCTCCCTCCGTTTTTTTCTGTGCTGTCCAACGTGGCAGCCACTAGATGTTTGTAGTTACTTCAATGTGAACACACATCAACAAGACATAAAAATACTAAGCTTTATTCACCTAACTATACCTCTGGTGCTCAGTAGCATGGTATAAAGATGTGGCTACTGTATTGAACACAAATTTAGAACAGATGTTGAAACTAATACCTGGTTTGGGAAGAAGGTGTCACTAATAAAATGCTATATAATTAATTGACAAAATTGGCAAAAGAAGCCATAGTTCTTTACTTTAAGTATAAACAAGTTTATTTCCATCCCTTATATGTTTAATTCTATACATTATGTACCCATGAGTGTGGTTCGATGACAGTGTGTATGTGTGTGTGTGTGTGTGTGTGTGTGTGTGTGTGTGAGAGAGAGAGAGAGAGAGAGAGAGAGAGAGAGAGAGAGAGAGAGAGATTAGGTAATTGGGCCTTGAAGATTTGGTTTTAGTAGAGAGAGGAGGAAGGCATTCTGTGAGCGTGGAAGAAGGCGATTCCTTATGTGGATTGCTATACTTCTTGCCTTTCTTCCTCATCAGGATTGAAAGAAGTATGCATTACATCATGAAGAAAAAGTTACATAAAGTAGAAGGTGCGTTAATTATGATGAGCTTTAGCTTTACTGACCCTTATATAATGTTTGCCTCTAAGTCCAGCTGGAGGTGGGTGTGAGTAGGCAAGTGAGCTGGCTTGATGGGTCATTTTGGCAGCTGAGGTGAGAGGCAGTTTTGGGCATATGTGATCAGGAAACCTGATAATAGCCTCCAAACTAGGAACTGAGATCAGTTGAACCTGCTTTCAGATCAGCTTTATCCAAGAGAGACAACTGTGACGGGATTAACACAGACTATCAGTGATAAGGAGACTTTCCCTTCACTACGTGGATGGCCTACCGTGTATCACTTCAAAAAGGTTAGAATTTTCTGAGGAAAATATTTTTTATTTAAGTTATTTTATTTTTTTAGTTTTACAATCATATTGAGTACCCATCTTTGCTTCTCTCTATCCCTCCTCCCACCCATCTCTCTTCCCCTCCCTTCTTCAATCCATCTTGCTTTCTCCCACCCTCCCATCATCTGCCATCATGGATTCCAGGGCTCCCTCTGGGCTGTCTACTCTCTTTTTTTTTTTAAATTTTCCTACTTTTACAAGCATACTGAGTACTCATCCCTGCTTCTCTCCATTATCTCTCCCTCTCATCCTTCCATCAATCCCTCCCTCCTGCCTGTCTGCTTCTATGGATCCCAGGGTTGTTCTTGGCCCATCTACTCCTGTGAGGGTTCAGGCTTCTGTGACACCCCAGGTTGCCTCTCCTCGGGCCATCCCACTGATAGGGGTATTTCCCTTCACTCATCCAGCTTCAGTCTCCAAGGTTTCCACTGTATATGCTTATCTCTCTTGAGCTTGAGGAAAATAGTTGAGAAATTTCTGTGCAACAAATTCCTCATGAAAGTGCTGTTATAACTAGAGATCAGTCTATTAAAAGTTATTTTTGGACAGTCCAAGCTTGGAATTTCTCAAAAATCTGTTTATGTAAAACTCCCTGGCATTCATGAAAAATTCCCTTATATGTGTTCATGGCAAGAGTCCTTTGTTAGATAACTTTAACTTCATATCCAGTAAAGAGATGTGGCCCAAGGACTGACTTTCATAAGAAATGCCATCCACTATAGATTGCAAAAATTGGCTGTAAAAAAAAATCACATCTTGAATTGTGCAAAGATGGGTGATGGGAAATGAGAAGTTTATTCTTCTGAGTTGTTGGACTCATGGAGGATTTGTAGGGAATGTAGAGACTATAGAGTCACATTTTCACTCCCAATCATCAGACACATTAAGGAGACATGGAACATGGATTCAGGTTTGTCTTTCTCTGTAAATCCTCATCATTGTGTGTGTGTGTGTGTGCAAATGTGTGTACAAGAAGGCACTTGAGTGTGTGCCGTGGACCCCTAAGGGTGACATCTATAATCATCCTGGACTGTTCTTCTACCATATTACTTTGCTCTGGGGTTTCTTCGGCTCTACATTCCAGAGTCTGAATTGAAGGCTGCTGCATATCTGCCCATCATTTTGTTTAATGTGGAGGTCTAGGGATCCAAACTCAGGTCATTTTGCTTGTGAGGCAAAGGTTTTAAATATTAGGTTATCCCCCAGTCTCCACTTCTCATCAATTTTTATAAATCCTGTAGATTCTATTTCCATTGAATGAAAGAAATAGAGAAAACTATAGATAACATCCACACATTCTTCTCACTCTACACCCAAGAAAATTATGATGTAATTTGTTTGATAGCAGAATAAATAAATGTAGCCCACCCTTTTCATATTACAAATGAGAAAAAACAGTCAATGCATCCTCAGATTAGTTATTCTGTTATCCTAGGTCTTGATGTTCTGGGGGGAGAGGGGAGATGACTATGCCATTTCTGCCTGTCTTACAGAATTTAAAAATCAAATAAGGACTGCACTATAGCTTTGTTAGTAAAGTACTTATCTATTATATGTGAAACCCTGGGCTCAGCCCCCCTGCTGTCATCAGGTGCTATCCACCACAGAAAGGAATCTGATAACAGACCAAACTATGGTTACATCAAAGTCCAACTTGGGGAAATCAATGAGTTTGTTGGGATTGCTTACAAGAGTAAGACCCATGAGGTCTCCACTGCACAACTTGCTTCTCCAAGAGTTTCCTCCACAATTATGGACTGCTCAGTCTCTTCCAGACTGCTCAGCTGACAAGTCTCTTCATATAGCACATTATTTGCTGTTGTCTTTATTTAGGGCAGAGTGGCCCCTAGTCCTTTTAGTTTTGGAAGTCGTTAGTTTGGAACTTTCTCAGACAAATGAGCTGCTTCTTTTCCTAGCCTTCTTCCAGGATGGAATGCTTCAAATTGCTACACAGTATTCTTTTCAGGTAAGACTGGAAGCAAAGTCCGAGATGGCAATTTGCAAAGCCAGAAGAAAAATGCTACATACTTTGGGAGTGGTAGCTCACACCTGTAACCACAGAAGTTGGGAGGGAAAGTATGCCAACCAAAAGTTCAAAGCGATTCTCTGGTATATACTAAGTTCAGGTCACCTGTGACTATGTGAGACCCTGTTTGTCACACACAAAACTACAGCCCCCAAAGGAATTTATTAAGTATCATGTAGATAAAATGATTTAATTTCTTAAAGTTTTCTTCCTCCTACAGAGTATCTGCTTTCACCACAAATACTCCACAAACAGGAAAATTTGAGATCATTTAGAGTGTTAGATTCTCAGAGGAAAGTATTATTGCAAGGGCCAAGTTTTATATTTTGAAATATACTTATCACAATGGCAGTATCTGCCAGGTGTATTTGTATTTGTATATGATAATCTCTTTCTCTCTGTCTCTCTGGTTTAGAACTCAGGCTTAGAGACTTTTGAAGCACAATTAGTAAAACTGCCAAAGCTACTGGAGCTTTTTGAAGGTAAAATAAAACTCATTTGAGTTGAAATTACAGTCCCAAGATTTACTGTAGCTCTATCACTTTTAGTATGACCTGAGGCAACGCAAGTCACTTAAATTTTATGAGCCTCGCTTTCTCCATTTGTAACTAATACAACTGAAGAGGGTAATGATCTCTACTACTCTATTACTTTGATGGGAACCAAAGTGAGCTAATGCATGTGAAAGTGCTTGTGAACTGTAAACAGCTATAAAAACAACCTCATTATTATTTCCTAGGAGCAGGGGAAATTCCCTGGGAATGTGCTCTCATAAATTATCTGTGTTCTATTTTTTTCATCTCCTCAGCAACCAGCAAATTCTGTAGTGAAGATAAATTTATTTACGTATTTGATTTGGGGCCCAGTGCTAGCCTAGCTTCATTTCTCTTGCTGAGATGCCCTGACCCCCCTCCCCCCCGCCACAAAAAAAAAACAACAACAACAAAAGTTTTGGGGATGTAACTCAGCACTTTGTAGTTGCTTGATTTACATGTGCAAGACCACCCCTTAACCACCCCCCTAACACAACCTTGTAGTACAGTTGAAAAGATAAAACATGCATATAAACTTTAAGGCTGGGTATGTAGTTTCCTGGTGGTGCTGAGCTAGCAAATCTAAAAGTTTATTCAATCTCTAACTTGAAAATAAGAGAGCTAGCCTTCAGCGATTGTTTTAATACTATGCTTTTATTCATTGACAATTTCACATATGTACACTAACTACTCCCACTTCTCGTGCTGTCCGCTCTCTCTACCACCCTTATTTACCCCCTTCCCTGTAAGTCTCTTTCTTACATTTGTGTCTTTGTTTTTCATTTCTGGCTCACTAAATTTGACAAGGGTCTTTCACATAACCTTGAGTCTAGAGCTAGTATTTGGAACCTGGTAGGTTCCTCCTCCTCCAATCTACCATCACCCAATCACCCAGCAGTAAGGCCAGTCTTATGCAGGCCCAGTGAAGGTAACTTCAGCTAAGGTGAGTCCATGATTGCATTGATTGTGTGTTGCATCTAGAGAATACTATTTCAAAGTTGTGCAAAAGTTTTGATGCAAATAAAGCATGTTTTCAGTGACTTTATTATTTATTTTCCCATTCAGCACCTTCTTCCATAAGGAACCAGTAGAAATCAGCAAGAGAAGCTATGTTCTGAGAGATTGTGTGCCTTAGTGCACAGTTAATAGCTTCACCTCTGGACATAGACATGAGCTAAATCTTTGGTTTGCCCTTTACTATTTATGACTTTGAACAGCTCTTTCAGCTTTATGGCTTTCAGATTCCTGGTCTAGAACATGACACTACTATCTTATATGGGGGTCAGGAGATTTATATGTAACATTTTTTTCTGGCACAAATTGTGTTTACAATAGTAATTTTATTTTTGTTTGTTTTGTTGTTCTTGTTGTTTCAGGGTTATTTATATTTTTAAAATTTATTTATTATTTATTCAATTGTGTGTGTGTGTGTGCGCGTGTGTGTATGTGTGTGTGTGTGTGTATGTATGTGTGTGTTTGTATAGAACCATGGACGAATTCGAGAACCACCATGGATGCCTTTGCCTCTTCCTTGTTTACTCTGCCCTGGGATTCACAGGCTCTGCCCACCAGGACCAGAAACGCAGGCTGCCCCTGTTTCCGCCTGGCCTCTATATGTGGGGTCTAGGATTTGAACTCAGGACCTTCTGCCTGCAAGGCAAAGGCTTAACCCCTGAGCCACCTGTCCAGCCCCATTTATTTGTATTTTTAAGTCACCAACCTAGAATTAGCTAGTGTCCTGAGGAAGCTTGGGAACCTTAAGCACTTTCCCATAGCTTACCCTTGATAACTTGGTTTGAACAAATGTGTACTCAGAAAATATTGGACATCAATTTGAATACAAAAAAGATCTTGGTTTTTATATTTCCGTAGTCACTTTATATTTTCTGTTACTACTGGCCAGTTGCCTAGATCACTTGTTTGCAGTTTTGATTTTAACTAAAACATATAAACAAATGAAAGAACAAACAACAACAAAAAGAATGAGGATTGTTTTTCTTGGACTTGAAAAAACAATAACAAAAAAGATACTTTGTATCTCATAGAGCTCAGCTAGCTTCCTGGAAGTAAAATAGATACGGTTATGGGATTATGACTAGCCATTTTCCATTTTTTTTATCATTTCTGTCTTTGAGCCTACCATTGTGGATCAATTTCAAATTTGCTTTGGTGAAAGATTTGTTTTTGGGTCTGTGACATTGTATTTAACAGTTTATTTCCTATCCACATGGAAAAATGTGGATCACATTGTGTATGCCTGGAGTGACTGGCAAATAAGCAGGTACTTGTTGGTCGTGTATGATCCTCATGGAAACCTGCAGAAACAGCAAAGAAATGAAAATACAGACTCCTAAGGAGGAGTAAAGTTTACCTACATTTGTTGCATCTCTTAACTTGTTATTTCTCACTATTGATGAAACAAGATTCATGAAGGTATTATGAAAATGGGAACACATTATAAAAATTTCAAATTATTACAGCTGGATAAAATGCAGAAAATAAATGGCTGCAGAACTCGGTCCTGAATAGGACATCTAAGTCACCTCTGTTCCTATCGTAAGGCTCAGGGGCAGAGGAAGGAGTGGTGAGACTAGCAAAGAAACACTCAGAACCTAATGAAGAAAGACCCTTGTGCAATGGAAGATACATAATGCAGAGAACCACAGTGGCCATAAAATGAGGTAAAAGCATCTGTGGCCGCTCAGTCCTACTCAGGTTCCCCATCCCGAGGCTCAGGGAACCTTGCAAAAGAAGGGGAGGTAAGAAGGTAAGAGCTAGAGGACAGGAAGAGGTAATGTCATACAGTAGCTGCTATTTATGTCAGGGCTGTGGTACCTAAGAATTCAATGCAACAATGTCTACTTCTATGAAACCTCTGCAATAACTGGCCTAACAATACTTTGCAGTGGAAAACAGGAGATACCATTAGACATGACACTTCCTTGAAGGGCTGCATAAGACTGGTGCTAGACAAAAGAGAGAGGGAACCTCTATATTCTACAGTTTACCCACTGGTGGGCCGTTTGTGCTCTGATGATTGCCCAAGCATTATCTAGTGCGCTAGAGATAACCCAGTTGCACATGTAGGATAGGGAGGAGAATGGGTGGGAGGGGAGAATGGGAAGGGATTTGGGTTGGGAAGAGGTAATGGACAACAAAAACATATAAACTCATGTTCAAGACAATTTTAAAATAAAGTTATATAAAAATTTAAGATTATTGTTTGTGGTCAGCTTAGTGTTGGTTATAGAATGCTCTTTTTAGGTGAGCTTCAACTTTCTCTTTTGGCCATTGTCATTTCTAGATGAAACACTGTCGGAGTCTGCCTGCATGGTTGCTGATAAATGACCATCAAACGGCTAAAGGGAACAAGGGGTTTATTTCCTTAGGACGGTCCAGTTACAGTTCTCAGTCCAGTTTGACGGGAGAGCATGCACCAACACAGGGCTGAGGGAACTGGCCACACCATCACCATGTAACGTCTGAGAGAGGGACAATCCTTACTTGCCAGACCAGCATGTCTGGCCAAGTGAACAGAAGGATGCCAGCTCTCTCAACCAGCTCTCCGTGATTTATTCCAGGGCCTAATCCCACCCACCATGGGCTGGGCCTTCCCCATCAGCTAGACAATCTCCTGCAGGTAAGTTCTGGGCTCAACTCAACTACTAATTCTCCACAAATGTGCCCAGAGCTCAGACCCTCAACAGTCAAGTTGACACCTGTGCTTAACTATGACAAACATTCTTTTTTTTTTTCTGCTCATACAAATATAATAGGAACTCCTGTCCCCTCCCTCCCTCCACCCCTCCCTGGACCTTCCTGTTCCCTCCCCGCTTTGTCCCTTCCTTTCCCCCCTCCCTCCCTTTCCCCCAGTGCCCCCTCCCCCATCTCTGAAGCATCCTTTAATGAGTATATCAAACTTTACTCTGCATCCTCCTCTCTGATGAGGTGTAAGGACTCAGTGGCAATTCCTAGAACACTTTCTTGTGTTCCCCTTAAGTATAGGAACACTATTGTGACTGCTAATCCCTTGCTTCTTAAGGATCCTAGTGCCTTTAGTCCATGCTAGAATTTGAAGGGTCAGTGATATGTTGGTCATTGCACAGATCATGCAGAGTCCTGTTACAATTGCTTCGGCCCTAATTTGTGTGGAGTATCTTGCATATCATGACTCCTCCCATCCTTGTGCTCTTACAATCTTTTTTTTTTTTTTTTGCTATGTTCTATTTTTATTGTCTTTTTTCTTTTTTTTTTAACATTTATTATTATTATTTCCGCTCATACAAACTTGGTAGGTACACCGGTTCCCTCCCTCCCTCCTCTTCCCCCCGACCCCCCTGCTCCCCCTCCCCTCACCCCTCCTTCCCCATCCCCCAGTGCCTCCCCCTCCCAATCCCTGGAGAATCCTTTAATGTGCCTGCCAGTCTCTCCTCTGGGCTCTCCTCTCCGATGATGTACAAAGACCCAGTGGCATTCCCAGAGGGAACTCCCTCGAGCTGATTGGGCTAGGCCAACAGTTCCTAAACAGACATCCAGTGGCACAGTCACTGATACCAACTCTCAACAGTTGAGATCTTGTGAAATTAAAGAGCTTCTGTTCAGATAAAGAGATTGTAACACGAGCTCAAAGGCAACCCACAGAATGGGAGAAAATCTTCACTAACCACATATCTGATAGAGCTCTACTATCCAGAGTGCACAAAGAACTTAGAAAACTAAACTCCAAGGAAAACAATGGCCCAATTAAAAAATGGGCCCTGGAACTTAAAAGAAACTTTACCAGGGATGAAATTAAAATGTCTAACAAATATCTTCAAAAATGCTCCACTTCCTTAGCCATCAGGGAAATGCAAATCAAAACTTCCCTGAGATCATCTCACCCCAGTTAGGATGGCAAAAATCCACAATACAAAGAACAACAAATGCTGGAGAGGATGTGGAGAGAGGGGAACTCTCCTACATTGCTGGTGGGAATGCAGGCTCATACAGCCACTCTGGCGAGCCATCTGGAGATTCTTAAAGAAATTAAAGATTGAAATGCCATATGACCCTGCGATTCCACTTCTGGGAATAACCCCACATACAGCAAAAAATCACCTTGATAGCACAAGCACGACCATGTTCATAGCAGCACTGTTTACAATAGCAAAGTCATGGAATCAACCCAAATGTCCAACAGTTGATGAGTGGATAAGGAAAAGGTGGTACATCTATATAATGGAGTACTACTCAGCCATCAAAAATGATGAATTACTGGAATTTGCCAGGAAATAGATGTCATTAGAAACAATTATATTGAGTGAAGTATCCCAGACCCAGAAAATTAAGCAACATATGTACTCCCTAATAGGTGGCTCCTAGTATCAAACCCACCCAGCCCACCTAGAGACACTCAAAGATAAATCTCTGTAATACCTATAGTAATTGCAAGGATTATGAACAGGAGGGATGGGATAGGAGGGCCACACCAGAGACAAGGAGAGAGGAGACCATGTTACAGCAGAGAAAATAGGCCTCCATCAAAGACTGCAAGTAAGTAAGGAGACATCTGGTTAAGTTCACAGACTTTCCTTCCTGATCATGTACAACTGAGAGGGTATGATCTCACCAGAAGGGGCGGGCATATAGTTTGGCAGATAAAAAGTAACCATTTTGCAAATGGATGATTGACCCCTCCCACACTGTGGTTTCCTACTTTTATTACATCTACCTTTGAATGGGCTCTTATAACAAGACTCTAGTTTAACAGCTTTTTGTCTCTGGCCAGGGGGTGACATACAGTACTCATCAGGATGGAGTGAAGGGCATTGCAGGAGCAGCAAAACTGCAAAAGAAAATCAACAAACCATAATCCAGAACTTCAGAGACTCTATATCATCCAGCTAGTACTAGGCCAGCCTAATCTCTCCCCATCCTGAAGCTCAGGGACATTTGCGGAAGAGGGGGCGGTAAGATTGTAAGAGCACAAGGATGGGAGGAGCAATGATATGCAAGATACTCCACACAAGTTAGGGCCGAAGCAATCACAATTGGACTTTGCATGCCCTGCGCAATGTCCAACACACTATTGACCCCACAAAGTCTAGCATTTACTAAAGGCACCAAGATCCTTGGAGGCAAGGGATTGACAGCCACAGTAGTGTTCCTATGCTTAAGAGGAGCTCTTACAATCTTACCATCCCCTCTTCCGCAAATTTTCCTGAGCTTCAGGATGGGGAGAGATTAGGCAGGCCTGATTCCAGGTGGTCTCTGATGTTCTGAATCATGGTTTGTTGATGATTTTTTTTTTCAGTTTTGCTGTTCCTGTAATGCCCTTGGTTCCATCCTTATGGTATTGGATGTCACCCCCTGGCCAGAGATAAAAACCTGTTAAATTAGAGTCTTGTTATAAGAGTATATTCAAAGGTAGATGGAATAGAAGTAGGAGACCGTGGTGAGAGAGGGGTCAATCACCCATTTGCAAAATGGTTACCTTTTATCTGGCAGCCTATATGCCCTCCCCTTCTAGTAAGATTGTACCCCATCATTTGGAAATGATCAGGAAGGAAAGTCTGGACAAACACATTCTTGAATCTGATCATCTCCAGGCTTTCGTGAATCCAATAGAATTTAAGCAAGCAAGCAAATGAGTTGAAGTCAGTAGTGAAAATAAGAGATGTAAGAGTTTGCCTTTTTTCTATTGAAGGTTGATACAGGGTAGCAAGGGTGGTAGGGAAGTACTTTCCTCATTTGTCTATCCAGTGACATATCAGTGATGCTTTAGCAACTATCAGGTAAAGTCAGTGAAGACAGTTCAGAGGAGACTCGGTGGCCTGCACAGGCAGAACAGAAAAGTGGGAAAGATGCTAGTTCGGAAGATCTGCAGTGGGAGAAAGAGGGGGGATAGGATTGAATAATAAGGGGTGAAAATGACATAAATTAACATGCATGAAATTCCAAAAGAATATAGAAATATTATAAAAAATAAACAAAAATGTTAATAAATGAACTTTATGGGGAATATAAAAGAGTTTTGTTTCTGAGATATAAAGACCTTATTTTAGTCCTTCTGGGCTCATTGACAGTGCTTCTCTTTCTTCCTGTTTTAAGCAGGAAGTGCTGATAGCATTCTACATAAATAAGCACCCCACATTGTGTAACTGCTGCCTCCTTTCAGCCTTCAAAGAGTGCCATACATAACTTTGCTGCACTTAGAAACTTGGGAGAGACTGCGAGACTATTTTCCAAAGAAGAACAGGGCCTAGAAATCCTGCTTCCACCCTGCATATCTGCTGGGAATGCTAGTTAATTCGAGAGCTTGTTGATTCAACAGCAAAATTAGTGTCTACAAAGATTTGTTTGTGCCAAATATCTATAGAGCTATCTTTGTTTTCTTTTACTTTTTTTGTATCCAGGTATCTAAATGTTGTTAATTTTAATTTTTCTCTCTTTCAACAGCAAATGTTTATTAGAAAGTTGCTTTAATGTTTACAAATAATGAGTTGGAAAATTTTTTCCTAATAATTTTAATTGAGTAATCACACTGTTCCAGCATAATTTTTCCCTTTTGTAATTAGTAAATTTATTTGGGCATATCAGCAACAAATGTAAACATTAAGTTTATTTTCCTTAGAAAATTAATACTATATTTTATTTGCTTGGGGTTGCTTATTTAAATGTTAATTGCCTTTAATAATTCTAGAATTAATATTCATTCACTTAAAATCCAATTTTGCCTTTTATGTGAATATTTAAAAGATATCCATAACTACTGATTATCTTATGGTTCTAAATCTCTGAAACAAATGAAAAAGAGATGATCTTATAAATATTATTTTATTTAAAATAACATTTCTGGTAATACAAAGTTAAAAGTGCAGATGCATATTTAGTCATAGCAATTGTGAATGAAGCTGAGAATAATTCTACATTATAGTAGTCATTTTTTGTGACAAATTCACTAAATGATAATATCGAAGGTACCCTATATAAAATGGTTTCACTTTATATTTTATTTTTTAATTAATTAATTAATTTGCATGTGTATCTATTTCTGTCTCTGTTTGTGTATGTCTATGTGAATCAGAAGGTACTGTGTGTGCCTGTGGAAGACTGAGAGTGACTTTAGGAGGAATCTCGCTGGATTGCTTCTACCTCCTATTTGCTTTGCTCTGGAGTTTCCCAGGATCCACCTTCCAGGACCGGAGGTACGGGCTGCTGCCATTTCTTTTTTAAACATTGTTTTATATTTATTCAATTGTGTGTGTGTATGTGTGTGTGTGTGTGTGTGTGTGTGTGTGTAGAACCACGGACGAATTCGGGAACCACCATGGGCGCCTCCACCTCCTCCTTGTTTACTCTGCCCCGGGATTCACAGGCTCCGCCCTACCAGGACCAGAAACGCAGGCCGCCCCCGCTTCTGCCTGACGTCTATACGTGGGGTCTAGGATCCGAACTCAGGACCTTCCGCCTGCAAGGCAGAGGCTTAACCCCTGAGCCACCTCTCCAGCCCCGGGCTGCTGCCATTTCTGCCTGGAGTTTTTATGTGGAATCTGGGATCCAAACTTAGGACCTTCTGCTTTCAAGGCAGAGGCTTAACCCCTGAACCATCTCTACCCTACTTTTTATTTTAAATATTAAATATTAATAATTTAAAAATTTGATGAAGCAATAAAGCATGAGTAAGAACACTTTTCAAAAAATTTCCTGTTTTGTTTTAAATTATTGAACTTTCTCTAAAATGTTACTAAAAACTAGGTACTTATCATTTTCTAAAATCTATATAAACCTTGCTTTTTTGTGCATCATATTGTCCCAGAGTCCATGCTCAGTTTTCAAATGGTAGTCTTTTACTTCTCAAACTCAAGACGTTTTAAGTTATTTTTTAGACAGAGTGAAATTCCTATGACTTGAAAAAAAATTGGATCTGTGTTGATATATTCAAATTGTTCCTTTTTCTGAAGTGAGTCTGTTTTATTAATTATGTGAAATTATGGAGGTTCTTTTTAATATTTTATTTAGTGTGTGTGTGTGTGTGTGTGTGTGTGTGTGTGTGTGTGTGTGTGAGAAGGCACTATGTGTCCCTGTGGAGGACCAAGGGTGACTTTGGGAATCATCCTGGATTGTTTCTACCTCCTTCTTGCTTCACTCAGAGATTTCCCAGGCTCTGTTCACCAGGATCTGAAGTGCAGGCCGCTGCTATTTCTGCCTAGTGTTTTTACATGGGAGATGTGGGATCCGAACTCATGACCTTCTGCTTGCGAGACAGATCTCAACCCCTGAGCCATCTCTGCAGCTCGATGGAGGTTCTTTTAGCAAAAATAAAACCAATAAACACATTTATGATTCTACCACAGTGAGTTAAGCTATTCCTAATATTTGCATGTATAGCCTCATGCTTTTTTCTTTACATATATCCATGGATATATAATATTAATTAAAATTGAATTACTTTGTAATATTGTTTTATCAACTGCCTTAAATTGCGCAGTCAATTTATTAAACTGATAGTAATATAGTCTCATTCTGTATCTTAAATTTTGCTAAAATTTTGCTTTTGAGTTGTAGATTCATGTGTGTGGCTGAAGGAAATAATGTAGAGTATATGCTTTATAAAGTTTCTCTCAATGACAACATCTTGAAATTTTTGGCTACAGTATAACAATGAGTATATTGGTATTGGTGCCATCTGATACAGAAGTTTTTAAATTTAATTTTAGAATTTCTCTTTGAACAAATAATTATTGAGAGGTATGTTAATTTTTGAATGTTAATATTTTTCCTTGATTTATAGTGTGAAACCATTATGACCATAGATCACTCTGTTTTTTCAATTATTTTAAGTTTGGTGAGACTTGTTTCATGGTTTGGTATATGATGTAGCTTGGAGAATTTTCCATGTAGTGTTGAAAAGAATATATCCTGTATTTGGGTTTGATCTCATTTTCTGCCTTCAGTGCTAATAGTTACTACGTACTTCCAGGTTCACCTATTTTTTTTGTTAGTTCAGCAAGTTTTCCTTTAGATAAGTTATAGTTAGGTTTGATATATGTGTATTTAAGCTCATTGTGTTTCTAGGTAAATAGATGCTTTTATGACTATGCAGTGTCCATATTTGTGTCTAACAACTTTCTTGGTTTTCTTGTTTTTAAATTTTATTACATTTATTTGTTTTCTGTTTGTCTTGTCTGTCTGTCTTTCTGGCTGTCTGTCTGTTTGTCTGTATCTGTCTTTGGTTCTGGGGATTGAACTCAGGTTACCAAGTCTTCATTTCAAGTACCTTTATCTGCTGAGCCGACTTACTGGCTTCAATTTTTTTGTCTCTTAAGTGTACACTTTCTAATATCAATAGCTACTTAATCTATGTGAAAATTATTTTGCATACTAGTAGGAGTAAGGGTCACTTTTATCGCATTTTAAGTGAAAAGTAGTTTGAATTTTACAAAAATTTGAAATTATAAAATTGCAATGTGAAGGCTGGAGAGATGGCTCAAGGATTAAGCCTTTGTCTAGAAAGCAGAACGATCCTGGATCCCACGTAAAAATGCCAAGCAGAAATAAATAGTGGCAGTTAGTGCTTTCAGCCCTGAAAGACAGAACCTTGGAAAATAAGTAGATAGAGAAATCCAGGATGAATCTGGAAGTTACTCTTGGGCTTCCACAGGTACACACAGTGCCTTCTGATAGATGCACATGAGTGCGTGCGCGCACACACACACACACACACACACACACACACACACACACACATGCACACACACACACACTGGCACCCCCAAACACTAAATAAATAAATAAATAAATAAATAAATAAATAAATAAATAAATAAAATCACAATGTGAAGTAAAATTTTATTTACAAATTATTCATTCAAGAGAAAAATTTCTGTTAAGTTTAATATGAATTAAAGTGAGTATAATATACTTAATTATATTTGGTATTTTATCCTTTTATTTTAACCAATAATAAATAAGAAAAAAATAGGTTTTAGCTGGTATTACAATGTATTTCTGTGACTTTAAAAAGGTTTACATATTGTATGTATGATATTTTAAAATGAAAAATCAATACTTCTTAATCTATAGATTAATCTTAGAAAACAAAAGGTTTTATGAAAAGCTTTACAGGTTATAAGGACTAGATAGAGCTTAGAGCTTAAAAGAGGTTCATAATTTGTTTTTGAAATTTAAATCTACTTTTTCTATTTCTTCAATAATAAAAACAAAATTCCAAAAGCCAGAGGAATTCCAAATTTACTTCTAAATGACCATGCTTATCTTGTCATATCAAACATTTCAACTACATCAGATAAATTAAAAATATGATCTCTAAATCTCAACTAGAAAGAAGGAAATGTTTGTTTTCCTCATTAACTGAAAACCAAGCCTTTTTCTTTCAAAGCAATGGTTTAGCCTACTGTGGCATTTGTCTACAGATTCTAACTTGACAAATGAAGCACATAGGGAATATTTGTGAAGAGTTATTTGGTTAAAGCAGGCACTGAGCAAGCTTGTGGGATATTAATTGTTTCGGTAAAACCCAGTCAACAGTGGGTGGGGGCATGCCCTGGACAGGCAGTTAAGATGGAAAAAGAGTTGGTCCAGTATTTTGGCAGACTGGCAAGCTGGAAGGTATGCTTGGGTCCCTGTCTCTCTCTTAGTTTTTTCTGTTGCTATGGTATGGCTAGTTCCCTTGGTTCTTTATGTAAATATGAGCTCTACTTCTGTACTAATGAACTGTAACCAGAAACTGTGATCATGAATAAATCCATTGTTTCCTTAATGTATTTGGTTAAGTTTTTATATAAGCAGCAGAAGGGTAAATAGAACACCTACTAAATATATCTGTTTTAATATTGTATTTTTTTAGGGCTGGAGAGGTGGCTCAGCGGTTAAGCCTCTGCCTTGCAGGCGGAAGGTCCTGAGTTCGGATCCTAGACCTCACATATAGACGCTAGGCAGCCTTCGTTTCTGGTCCTGGTAGGGCGGAGCCTGTGAATCCTGGGGCAGAGTAAACAAGGAGGAGGTGGAAGTGGTCCATGGTGGTTCCCAAATTCGTCCGTGGTTCCACACACACACACACATACATAAACACACATGCACACACACACACATACATGCACACAAGCACACATATATTGAATAAATAATAATAATAAAAATTTATTTAAAAATTTGTATTTTTTTCAAAAGTGACATTACTTTTCTCACTTTTGAAATGATACTTTATACATGAAAATAAGTTAAAGATTCTTGTCAAATAAATGTTATGTAAATTAGCTATAATTAAATTATCTCATTTGTTTGTGACATATATAAAATAATCCTGTGTCTTTAAATCTGAACTATCTTTCACAAAGAAGTTCACGAGCTGGAAAAGTAGACAGGCAGTCACTAAAACTAAAGTCCTATTGGGAATCTTCAAGTTTATCTATATGTCATCTAAACAGCCCACAACACTCTTCTTATGCTCCATGATTAACCCTGAAAACCTTTCATTAGTTCGCCAGTTGGCAGTGACTCAATTTTCAATTTTTAATTATGTTTTGGGATAGAGTTTATGATCATTAGCTTTACATTTTTGTGTTGCTACTTGCTTTTATATTTTTTTATTCATTGAGATTTTCATATACAAATACAATGAATTTATGTGTCTCTACCCCCTACTATCTATCCTCTCCCAACCTACCCCACTCATTCTCCTCCTCCTTCATTCACCTGCATGTATGATTCACAGATCTCATCCAGAACACCTACATTGGCATATACCTAGGCACCAGCTGGGGCATGAGTGACCCATTAGTGGCAAATGGTAGAGTAAAGAAGTATCCCCCCCTCCCGTCCATTGTCAGTTCCACACAGGGTCAACAGTATTTCCTGAGATCCTCCATCCTCTGTGGAGAAATGTTGATAGGTCAGCCATTGTGGAGGTCTAGTGGAAGTAGGTAGGCATTGCTGAAGTGAGCTCTTCGGTACAGCAGTCCTGATATGAACAGAGGATAATGCCTGGCAGTACCTCTCCCTACCATCAGGCTCTTACATTCTTACCACCACCTCTTTCACAAGGTTCCCCGAGTCTTGGTTTGGGTGTGATTTTGATGGCCTGTTTACTTTGCAGTTTAGCTAGTTGTGGTTCTCTGCATTACCACATCTTTCATTGCAAAAGGATGCTTCTTGGTTGAGTGCTAAGTACTTCTCTGATCTAGGCCAATGCTTCTTAGCAGGTGTACTTGTACATACTACAGAGGAAAAAGACAGGTTGAGTGAGTTTTCTGTTCATTGATTCAGTCACTGTTAGTCCTAGCAATCAGGCAGAGCCAGCTTTGAAACTCTACACTCAGAAACTATAGGTCTCCTCCTCAAACTCAGGTCACTACTGATCACTGATGTAAACAAAAGCATACTTTCCAATGCAAACATCCTCCCTAAGCTTGAAAAATGATCTGGAGTTATGTGAAGAGTCTCTTTCAGGCCTTTGTTGGCTTGTTGGAGTTGATATGTTTGCTGGTGTCCCTGGCAGTTTCTCTGGCTTTTTTCACTACTCTGGCTTTTCAGACATCTGCTAAACATGGGCTTGTACTGACTCTTATTTCCTTTGAAGTGCTGGAGCATATGCAGAGATGCAGCAAGAATTTTTTTTTTTTTTTTTTTGCACAGACCTTTATTTGAGGAATCCACACAAAGGACATTGCCTTACTTCTATAATTTCTTGATAGGCACACTGTCCTTTTGCATGACCTTGGCTACTGCCATCTCAAAGACCTCTTGGGTAAAATGGACTCATCTTTCCCACAGGGCATGCATGCCAGCCTCTGTGCACACACCCTTCACTTAGCCCCTGATGTACCTGGCGTCAGTTCAGCAATTTTTCTGAGGTTGATCCCCCTGGACAAGTTCATTTTCTGCTGAGTGGATCTTTAAAATGTCCAGTCTGCCTCCTCATTGAAGGGTGGGAATTCAATTTTTCTATCAATCCTTCCTGGGCAAAGCAGGGCAGAGTCTAGGATATCAATCCTATTGGCAGCTATGATATCCTTGATATTCTTGGTGTCCTCAAAGCCATCCAGCTTGTTAAATGGCTCCAGTAATGTAACTATACTTCACTGTCCCCATCAGGGGCCTCTCCAGCCATGAGGAACCAATAGAGTCAATTTCATCCATGAAGATGATAGAAGGAGCATGTTCTCGTGTCATGACAAATAGTTCTCTTACCATTCTTGCCTCTTCCCCAATGAATTTCTGTACCAGTTCAGAACCAGACACATAGATAAAAGTACAGTCCATATGATGAGCTACCACATGGGCCAACAATGTCTTCCTGGTGCCTGGGGGTCCATATAGCAGCACTCCCTTGGACTGTGCAATGCCCAGTGCTTCAGAGAGCTCAGGATGCCTCCCAGGCAGCTCCATCACTTCTTTGATCTTCTTGATCTCCTTTTCCAGCCCACCGATCATCTCGTATGTTGAGTCTGGAATATTTTCTTTTTTTATGTAACTATGTATTGTTTATTTTTCTTTTTTTTTTTAACATTTTTATTACTATTTCCGCTCATACAAACTTAATAGGTACACCGGTTCCCTCCTTCCCTCCCCCCCCCCAAAACCCCCTGTTGCCCCTCCCCTCACCCTTTCTTCCCCATCCCCCAGTGCCTCCTGCCCCAATTCCCAGAGTCCTTTCCTGTGCATCCCTGACTCTCCTCTGGGCCCTCTTCTCCGATGACGTACAAGGGCCCAGTGGCATTTCCCTGAACCCTTTCCTGTGTTCCCCTTAAGCATAGGAACATTACTGTGGCTGCTAATCCCTTGCCTCCAAGGATCTTGGTGCCTTTAGCAGATGCTAGACTTTGTGAGGTCAATAGTGTGTTGGACATTGTGCAGGGCATGCAAAGTCCAATTATGATTGCTTCAGCCCTAACTAGTATGGAGTATCTTGCAAATCATTGCTCTTCCTATCCTTTTGCTCTTACATTCTTACCGCCCCCTCTTCTGCAAAGGTCCCTGAGCTTCAGGATGGGGAGAGATTAGGCTGGCCTAGTTCTAGGTGGTTGATATAGAGTCTCTGAAGTTCTGGATTGTGGTTTGTTGATTTTCTTTTGCAGTTTTGCTGCTCCTGCAATGCCCTTCACTCCATCCTGCTGGGCACTGTATGTCACCCCCTGGCCAGAGACAAAAAGCTGTTAAACTGGAGTCTTGTTATAAGAGCACTTTCAAGGGTAGATGTAATAAAAGTAGGAAACCTCAGTGAGGGAGGGGTCAATCACCCATTTGCAAAATGGTTACTTTTTATCTGCCAGACTATATGCCCTTCCCTACTGGTGAGATCATACCCCCTTAGTTGTAAATGATCAGGAAGGAAAGTCTGTGAACTTAACCAGATGTCTCATTACTTACTTGCAGTCTTTGATGGAGGCCTATTTTCTCTACTGTAACATGGTCACTTTTCTCCTTGTTTCTGGTGTGGCCCTCCAACCCCATCCCTCCTGTTCATAATCCTTGTATTAACTATCTCTAGGTGGGCTGGGTGGGTTTGGTACTAGGAGCCACCTATTAGAGAGTACATATGGTGCTTAATTTTCTGAGTTTGGGATACTTCACTTAATATAATTGTTTCTAATGACATCCATTTCCCACCAAATTCTAGTAATTCATCATTTTTGATGGCTGAGTAGTACTCCATTGTATAGATGTACCACCTTTTCCTTATCCACTTGTCAACTGTTGGACATTTGGGTTGATTCCATGACTTTGCTATTGTAAACAGTGCTGCTATGAACATGGTCGTGCTTGTGCTATCGAGGTGAACCTCTGCTGTATGGGGGGTTATTCCCAGAAGTGGAATAGCAGGGTCATATGGCATTTCAATCTTTAATTTCTTTAAGAATCTCCAGACGGCTCGCCAGAGTGGCTGTATGAGCCTGCATTCCCACTAGCAATGTAGCAGAGATCCCCTCTCTCCACATCCTCTCCAGCATTTGTTTTTGTTTGTATTGTGGATTCTTGCCATCCTGACCGGGGTGAGATGATATCTCAGGGAAGTTTTGATTTGCATTTCCCTGATGGCTAAGGAAGTGGAGCATTTGTGAAGATATTTGTTAGACATTTTAATTTCATCCCTGGTAAAGTTTTTTTTAAGTTCCAGGGCCCATTTTTTAATTGGGCCATTAGTTTCCTTGGAGTTTAGTTTTCTAAGTTCTTTGTGCACTCTGGATAGTAGAGCTCTATCAGATATGTGGTTAGTGAAGATTTTCTCCCATTCTGTGGGTTGCCTTTGAGCTCGTGTTACAGTCTCTTTATCTGAACAGAAGCTCTTTAATTTCACAAGATCTCAACTGTTGAGAGTTGGTATCAGTGACTGTGCCATTGGATGTCTGTTTAGGAACTGTTGGCCTAGCCCAATCAGCTCAAGGGAGTTCCCTATCCTTTCAACTATGGTTTTTATAGTCTCTGGCCTTAAGTCAAGGTCCTTGATCCATTTGGAATTAAATCTTGTACATGGTGACAAGTACGGGTCCAGCTTTAATCTTCTGCATGTGGAGATCCAGTTTTGCCAGCACCATTTGTTGAAGATACTGTTCTTTTTCCATTGGATTCTTTGGGCCCCTTTGTCAAAGACCAAATGGCTGTCATTTTGTGGGCTTATATCTGGGTCTTCAACCCTTATCCATTGATCTGTATGTCTATTTTGGAGCCAGTACCAGGCTCTTTTTACAACTATGGATTTGTAGTATAGACTAAGGTTTGATATGGTAATACCTCCAGCAGTGTTTTTGTTACTCAGGATTGTCTTTGCTATCCTGGGTCTTTTTTGCCTCCATATGAATTTTGAGATTGTTTGGTCAACTTCTTTGAAGAATTGTTTTGGGATTTTGATTGGTACAGCATTGAATCTGTATATTGCCTTTGGTAGGATGGTCATTTTTACAATGTTGATTCTGCCAATCCAGGAACATGGGAGGTCTTTCCACCTTCTGGTGTCTTCTGCTATTTCTTTCTTTAGGGTTTTAAAGTTTTCATTGTAAAGGTCCTTTACCTCCTTGGTTAGGTTTATACCAAGGTATTTCATTTTTTTAGGGATTATAGTGAATGGGATGGTTTCTCTCAAGGCTTTTTCACTTCTTTCATTCTGGGCATATAGGAAGGCCTCTGATTTTTGCACATTTATTTTGTATCCTGCCACCCTGCTGAACTTCTCAATTAGTTGCAGGAGCTTCCTGGTGGAGTTTTTGGGATCACTCAGGTATAAGATCATGTCATCTGCAAATAGGGATAGCTTGACTTCTTCCTTGCTGATTTGAATCCCTCTTATGTCCCTTTCTTTTCTTATGGCTTTGGCTAAGACTTCAAGTACAATATTGAATAGAAGTGGTGAGAGTGGACAGCCTTGTGTATTTCCTGATCAAAGTGGGAATGCTTCCAATTTTTCCCCATTGAGCATAATCCTTGCTGTGGGCTTGTTGTATACAGCTTGTATTATATTGATAAAGGTTCCTTCCATTCCTACTGTCTCTAGTGTTTTGATCATAAAAGGCTGTTGGATCTTGTCAAAAGCTTTTTCTGCATCTATCGAGAGTATCATGTGGTCTTGGACTTTGGACTGGTTTACATGATGAATTACATTTATTGATTTGCGTATGTTGAACCAACCTTGTGTGCCGGGGATGAAGCCTACTTGGTCCCCGTGAATGATCTTTTTGATCTGTTTTTGAATCAGATTTGCTAAGACTTTGTTGAGAATCTTTGCGTCTGTGTTCATCAGAGAGATTGGCCTATAGTTTTCTTTTTTTAAGTGAATCTTTATTAGGTTTTGGGATTAAAACGATATTAGCTTCATAGAAGGAATTTGGTAGTGTTCCTTCCTTTGCTATTTGATGGAACAGTTTAAGGAGTATTGGTGTTATTAACTCCTTAAATGTCTGGTAGAACTCTGTGCTGAATCCATCTGGTCCAGGACATTTTTTGATGGGAAGATTCGAGATTACTTCCTCAATTTCCTTATATGTTATAGGACTATTTAAATAATTCACAACTTCCTGATTCAATTTAGGTAAGTTGTGTTTACTTAGAAATTCATCCATCTCTTTTGTGTTGTCAAACTTTACAGAGTATATGTTTTTGAAATATGATGTAATAATTCTCTGGATTTCTTGGGTATCAGTAGTGATAACTCCATGTTCATTTCTAATTTTGTTAATTTGGGTTTTCTCTCTCTTGCTTTTGGTTAATTTAGCTAGGGGTGTATCAATCTTATTGATTTTTTCAAAGAACCAGCTTTTTGACTGGTTGATTTTTTCTATCATTTTCTTAATCTCGATTTCAGATATTTCTCCCCTTATTTTGCTAATCTCCTCTCTTCTACTACTTTTGGGATCAGATTGCTCTAGTTTCTCTAAAGCTTTAAGCTGCATTGTTAAGTTGTTTATTTCTGATGTTTCCATTTTTTTGATGTAGGCATTAAGAGCTATGAACTTACCTCTTAGAACAGCTTTCATTGTGTCCCAGAGATTTTGGAAGTTGTATTTTCATTATCATTCACTTTCAGGAAATCTTGAATTTCCTTTTTAATTTCTTACTGAATCCAGTTCTTATTCAGCATCATATTGTTAAGTTTCCAGGAGTTAGTGTATTTTATCTTGTTTGTTGTGTTGTGGATGTCCAGCTTTAGGCTGTGGTGGTCTGATAGGGCACAGGTTAGAATTTCAACTTTTTTGTATATGTGTAGATTCGTTTTGTGGCCCAATATGTGATCTATTTTGGAGAAAGTTCCATGTGCTGCTGAGAAAAATGTGTATTCTTTGGTGCGTGGGTAAAAACTTCGATAGAGATCTGTAAGGTCCATTTCTTTCAGGATTTGATTAAGTTCCAAAGTGTCTCTGTCAAGCTTTTGACCTGTTGATCTATCCCATGTTGAAAGGGCGGTGTTGACATCCCCAAGAATTATCGTTTGGGGGTTGATTTCTTGCTTTAGATGCTGTGGGTTTTCTTAATGAATGTGGAGGGGCCCGTATTGGGTGCATATATGTTCAGTATTGTGAAGTCTTCCTGGTGAGTTGTACCTGTGATTAAAATGTAGTATACATCTGTGTCTCTTATAATTTTCTTTGTTTTGAAGTCCACTTTGTCTGATAGCATAATGGCTACCTCTGCCTGTTTTCTGCTTCCATTAGCTTGTAGAATTGTTGACCAGCCTTTTATTTTTAGGGCATGCCTATCTTTTGTAGTGAGATGGGTTTCCTGCAGGCAGCAGATTGATGGATTGTGATTTTTAATCCAAATTTGTAATCTGTGTCTCTTGATCGGTGAGTTAATTCCATTAACATTTAGTGTTATAATGGAGAAACTATTTTTAATTCCAGACATTTATTATGTTTAGTAGTTTTTATAAGTATATTGCTTCGCTTTTAATGGTGTTATACTTGCCTTCTGTTCTCCTGGATATGCCTGTTTTTTTCTTCAAGCTTGAGTATCATTTCTAGCATTTTTTGAAGGCCTGGTTTGGTGGACATGTATCCCTTCAAGTTGTCTTTGTGCTGGAAGATTTTTCTTTCTCCCTCGATCATGATGGATAGTTTTGCAGGGTAAATCAGCCTGGGTTGACATTTTTGCTCATGCAATACTTGAAGTATGTCTCTCCACACTCTTCTTGCTTTTACTGTTTCAACTGAGAAGTCATTTGTATTTTAATAGGTTTACCTTTAAAAGTGACTTGTTTTTTCTCCCTTGAAGCTCTCAGCACCAGTTCTTTATCTTGAATGTGGAGTGTTTTAACTATTATTTGCTGTGGGGTGCTTCTGTTTTGGCCATATCTGTTTGGGGTGCGGAATGCCTCTTGTATATGGATGGGCCTTTCTTTTTTTATATGAGGAAAGTTTTCCTTGATGATCGTTTGAAAAATTTCCTCAGGGGTGGTATTTTGAGATTCTTGCTCTGGTATTCCATGAATACGCATGTTAGGCTTCTTCAGGGTGTCCCATATCTCCTGGATATTTCTCTCAAGTATCTTTTTGGCTTTAACAACCTCTTCCATTGAGCTGGTTAGTACTCCCACTTTATCTTCAAGGTCTGAAATTCTGTTTTCTGCTTCATTAGTTCTGTTGATAAGACTCTCTGTAGAGTTCTGGGTTGAAGATAACTTGTCTTGTAGCTCAGTTTTAAACTCTGCTTAAGTCTGCTTTAACTGCTCTATGCCAATTTTTATTTCTTGCACTGTTTTTCTCAACTCTTCCAAGTGTCTGTTGTGTTACTCTTCAAAGGGATTGATTCGATTATTTAATTCCTCCCGAATTTCCTCTTTCATAGTATTGAACATGGTAATGATCATATTTTGAAAGTCGTTATCCTCAGTGAGGCTTTCTTGGCCTTTTTCTGCGGGTTTGTTCTGGTTGGAGTCTAGGTCGCGGTGAAGCCCGGGTGGACCGCGTGCGCGTCCTGGGCGGCGGAGTGGGGGAAGGGAGGATGGGGCCTCGGCGGGGTGCGCTATTTAACCTGGGGATAGCTGGGACGGGCCTGGGCCCAGAGGGGGTGTCCTCCTCCCACGCCCTGCCCTGCTCTGCCTGGATGGTGGGAGGAACTGCGTCCCTTGGGCTGCCTGTGGTTCTGGGAGTGGGCGGGGGGCCGAGTCTGGAATATTTTCTACCATCATCAGTGACACTAGAGGGTCCACCTTGTCAGGCAGAATCTTATGCAGCGCATAGCTGTCATTACTTAGAGCAACCCGGCAATTAGGGATAATGTCACTGATGTCACTATTCTTGTCCACATCAACAGCAAACTTGCCTTCAGGATGTACGTTGACTAACACTTTTTTCTTGTTCAGGGCCTGGACTACCTCCCCAACATAGGAGCCCTGTTCCTGCAGCAGCTGGAGGTCTTCCTGCAAGAGATGAACTTTTGCACTCAGCTCATTCCTCTGTGCCTGTAACCTCTGGAGATTTTGGCTCTTATCATTTACAATCAGGTGATGTTCTTCAGTCTTGGACAGATAACACTGGCAGAGTCTGTCGCCTGCCTTCCCCTCTCCCAGCACTATTTGCTGAAGTCCATCAAGTGCCATCGTCTCCTGTCTTCAAACTGTCTGCATCCAGCAAGAATTGTTGAGTTGTTACCTTGTCAATGTTGGAGCATTGCTCTTCTACCTTTGTTATTCTACTTGGATCATTTTTTCCCCTAGCTATTAACAATATAAAACTTTGGGTTTCTTTCATAATCACAACTATTTTGTCACAGTTGGGCACAGGTGTCAACTTGACAGTTGAGGGTTTGAGCTCTGGGCATATTTGTAGAGAATTAGCAGTTAAGCCCAGAGTGAACCTGAAGGAGATTTTCTAGTTGATGGGGCAGATCCAGCCCATGGTGGGTGGGACTAGGCCCTGAACAGGTGAATAAAATAGAGAGAGCTGGTTGAGGAGACAGGCATCCTTTTGTATACTTAGCCAGACATGCTGGTCTGGCAAGTAAGGATTGTCCCTCTCTCAACCATTACATAGAGATGGTGTGGCCAGTTCCCTCAGCCCTGGTGTTGGTGCATGCTCTCCCATCAAGCTGGACTGAGAACTGTAACCGGCCTGTCGTAAGGAAACAAACCCTTTGTTCCCTTAAGCCATTTGATGGCCATTTATCAGCAATCATGCAGGCGAACTGCATCATATTTACATTCTTGTTTTTAATTTCTTGTTTTTGACAGTTTTTTACAATGAATTTTTGTAATTTTTCTCCCCATACTACCCTACTTTACCCCTCTTCTTTCTCTGAGATTTTTTTTCCCAACAATTTTCCTTTCCAACTTTCATGTCCTTTTTAGTGTGTGTAACTCACTCAGTTTAGTAAGCATGTGCTAGTATGTGGCTGGGCACTTGTTGCAGCATACATGACATATCAGTGGTATCATCACTGAAGTATGTGGATACTCTTTCCCCAGCAGTACTAACCATCAATGCTCACTCATAGAGAAGTGGAGCCACATAAGCTCTTCCCCCATCCAAGAGGTAATGTTGATAAAGCTGATCTTGTATAGGTCTTATACAGATAAAAGCAGCTGAAGTAAGTTCATAGATGTAGCAGTTTTATGTCCAGGAGACACTGTTTGACAGTACTCCCCCTACCCGATGACATTTTCTCTAACACCTCTTCATCTGATGGGTAGGGTGACGTTTGTGGAACATTTAGAAGTCCTATTTAGGATTAAGTGCTTCACAATGACTTACTATTGTCAGCACTTTGACCATAAACATTTTTTCGGATACATTCCCAGTGACTTCCTGGGATATATATATTTCTTTGTTCCTTGACGCAGTGCTCTGATTTGTCTGTTCTCTTGCTAGGTTCCCATAACTAATGTGGATGGTGGCTGATGTTTGTAATTTCATTAAGTTTCTCAGTTTCTTTCTGATGCTGTCTCACTGCTTCCTGTCACATGCTAAGAGCTGAAGTCTGCTCAGAACTCCTCCTGCATCATCAGGATCTCTCAGTCTTTCAACAGTGAGAACCCAGAGCCTCTGCCTGTTGGGCCCTCTGGGCCCAAGGAGAGACTGCGCTCTCGTTCTAGCTCTTCAGCTAGCAGACACAGACCTGGCATCCACGGTGGTAGGACTACTGAGGAGCTGGTGTAATTGGATCCTGTCACCAGCCTGACAGAAACCTCTACTCATCATTTCCATCCATCAAGAGCTCCAGGAGTTCAAAATCTCCTGAAGCTTCCTTATCACATATTTATAAGTAGCCCTTTTTTCAGCACCACTGAACAATCCAGCTGTTTTCAAATACCAGTTTTATGTTATTTTCATTATTACTCGGCATTTTGTTTTCTAAATAACTTTTTTATCTTTATTATTTTAATGTTTATATATATATATATAAATGTAATGACTTTATAGTATTTTAAACCCCTAGTCCCAAAACCCATCCCCTCTCCTTCCCCATTATAATCTTTCAACTTCCCTGCCTGACTTCCTCCTATTTTCAAGGATCCACTGCGTTTCACCTAGTCTGTGATGACATATGCCTAACATGGGTCATGCTCCAGCAAGCATCCTAGATCTGTGGATATACCATAGAAGAAAGCAGCATCCTTTACTTCCCCATCAGCATTATTCTTTATCAGTCTATCAGAGAAGCATGGAGCTTCTTGAGATCTTTCTGATCCTATGGTGAGATATTGATAAAACAGTTCCTATGCAAATCTTGTGTAATTATACATATCTTCCATGACGTCTTGTATACCACAACTACGTCCAGGAGATAATGCATGACCAACTACCTTCCCACCTCAGGCTCTTACAATCTTGTCGCCTCCTCTTTCACAATGTTCCCTGGGCCTTGGAGTGGAGGTGGGTGAGGTTTATATGTCCTGATAAGGAACAAGTAGTGTGCAGGCCCTTATTTTCTATACTAAATAACTTCTTGACAGGGCTAAGAAAATATTTCAGTTGGTAAAGTGCTTGTCAGGACAGAGTTATGATCAAGGTCCCAGCTCTAGAACTTATGCAAAAAGAAGAAGAAAAAAACCCAGGCATATAATCCCAGAGGTGGATTCCTGAGGCTCTCTGGTCAGAAAGCCTAGTTTCTTGTTGAACTCCAGGCCAATGGGAGATTCTATTTAAAAAAAATCTCAAAGAACAAAACACAAGGGAGATGTGTCTGAAGCTGTAGCCTCCATATACATGCACACATGTCCCCTTATTCCCCCACCCAATATTCAAAAACGTGTTTATATCATCTTTTAGCCTTCAGAAAAATGAAGCTAAAAGTACTTTGAGATACCTTCTCACTGCAGCCAAAATGGCTAACAGCAAGAAATCAAAGGACAACAAATGCTGACCAGTATGTGGGGGAAGTGGGGCCCTTATCTCTGTTGGTGGAGTGTGAACTGATGACACCACTATGCAATTCAATTTGAAAATTCCTTAAACAAAAAATTAGAAGAGAACTACTATATAACCTAGGCATACCACTCATTGGGTCACACAAAAAGAAAGAAAGAAAGAAAGAAAGAGAGAGCGAGCGAGAGCGAGAGTGAGAGAGAGAGAGAGAGAGAGAGAAAGAAAGAAAGAAAGAAAGAAAGAAAGAAAGAAAGAAAGAAAGAAAGAAAGAAAAGAAAGAAAGAAAAAAGAAAGAGAAAAGAAAAGATATGTAGACTGGGGACTAAGTGGGAATAATTGGGAGGAGAGAGGGGATCAATGAGAGTGAGATGTGAGATGGGGACAAGAGAGGATAACAGGGTCAATATGATTGAAATACATGTACAAAAGTGACATAATGAAGTCTATTATATATAATTAATACATCCTAATATACTTAAATTTTTTTCATTAGTCTTTCCATGTATCTTGCAGTTTCTTATTTAACCCCTTTTTCTTTAATTTCCACTTTTTGTGACTTTTCCAGTTTCAGTACTGTTGTTTTCTAATTTTGATCTGCTTATATTTACTGAAGCTTGTTTTGTGGCCCAATATACCATTTATTCTGGAGAATATGTCAGGTACTCTTGAAAACAATGTCAGGTACCCTTGAGAAGAATTTATATTGTGCTGTTGTTGGGATAATCTACACATGACTCTGAGTTATTTATAATGCTGCAAAATTCCCTATTTTTTTCAAATTAGAAAAAAAGAGAAAATTCCCTATTTTTAAAGTTAACACTTTTCAATTTTTGGTCAACCATTGTAATAAATGGTGTTTTGATGTATTCAAATATTGTGGTTGAATAATGTATTCAATTATTGTGTTAAATTTTTTCAAATCTATAAATGTTTAATTCATGGTTTAGGACTTGTTTTTTGTTTGTATATACTTATTTATTCATATTATTTATTTATTTACAATTTGTGACTATATAATGATTATCTGTGGTAAAATTTTATTCTGATTACTCCCTCCTTGGCTCATTTTTGGTTATTATTTGGAAAAAATTTCAATTCCAGCTTATTTGTGCCTTTGGATCTAGGGTGAGAATCACATTTAGACAGCATGCAGTTATGATCATTTCTTTTTATTTGTCTTTCCAATCTATACATTTTGATTGGTGCGTTTAACCTGTTTGTTATTAGCCAGCATGGTGGCATATGGCTATAATCTCAGCACTCAGAAAGCTGAGCCAGAATAACTATGAGCTCAAGGTCATCTTAACAAGCACAGGGAGATACTTTCTCTGGAAAAAATTGCTACATGCACTTAAAGTTTACCTCACAAAAGTTTTTTACTGTTTGCTATTTGTTTTTGTCACCTCATGAGTCATGACTTTTTCTCCCTTCTTTTCTCCTTCACTGGGATCTGGAGCTAAGTAAGTAGGCTAGGCTGGTTGACCAGGGATTCCTCAGGATACTCCTGTCTCTGATCACCATGAGCAGGATTACAGGTGTGCATGACCACACTTGACTTTTTCCTGTGGGCAATGATGATAGAACACAAATCTTCATGTTTGCACAACAAGCACTTTACTAACCGAGCTATCGCCCCACCCCCATTGGTTCTTTTCTTTGCTATTTCTACGACTCCTTTTCTGTCTTCCGCTTTTGAAAATTGAATATAATATTATGTAGTAAACATATTTTCTGGCTATGTTCACTTGAAATCCTGTAACCCTCCTATACATTTTGATTGGCATGTTTAACCTACTTACTGTTGGCCAGCATGGTGGCATATGCCTATAATCCCAGAACTCAGAAATATGTTCATACATTTCTGGAGTCTAAGGAGTTTTTCAGTTATTAATTCATTGGATAGTTTTTCTATGGTCTTATTTTTTCTCCTCTTCAGATACTCAAAAACACAGACAGTTGTTAATTTGTGTCCCAGAGGTCTTGAATACTTTCTTGTATTCTCTACTATTTCAACTATTTTCCTGATTGGAAGATTTCAAGATACCTGTATTCATGTTCATATCTTCTTCCTTTCACTTGATCTAGCCTGTTGTTGAAGCTTTCAAATTATTATAATTATGAGCTTATTTTATTTAATGTGTGGGTGTTTTCATTTCTAATATTTCTGTTTGGATCTTCAAAAATCTGTTTGTTTACTTTCCCATTCTTTAAAAAATGTTTTGTTTGTTTGAAGAGAGGGCGAGAGAAATAGAAACTAAGAGAAAGAGAGAGGTATGTACATGCATAGCATGACACATTGGTAAGATCAGAGGACAAGTTCTAGATGTCACCTGGTTTTCTCCTTCCACTTTTGGACTGCTTACCTGTGTGTACCTTACCTGATGAGCTCTCAGTGGCCCTACTTTCTCATTCTTATCATACACTGTTTCCACAATTTTGTTCATCTATATTTATACTTTGGGAACTCACTGAGCTTTTTTCTAATCATTATCTTTAACTTCTCTATCAGATATTTTGTCTAATTCAATTTCTCTGGAGCTTCTTATGAAAATATTGTTTTTTTCCAGGAATTCTTTTATTTTTTATTCTTCTTGCTCAAGATTTGAACAGGTACTTCTGTTTGATCAGGTACCTCTACCACTTTTATGGGGAGGCTTCCACAGTATGTGGCTCTGTCTTCAAGATGTGTCTAGAGTATATCTGACATTCAATTTGTTTCCAGCTATACTCATAATGTTGTGTTCCTACAAGGTTTTCTTGAGTGTAGTTAGTGATATTGGACACAACATATTTTGCAGCAGAGATGAAGATACCTTCTATCTTCATCTAATTTCATGTGAAATTAGAGTAATTTATCTTGTACCGTTAAAAAGATACAAAATCAGGGGCTGGAGAGGTGGCTCAGTGGTTAAGCCTCTGTCTTGCAGGCAGAAGGTCCTGAGTTCGGATCCTAGACCCCACGTATAGACGCCGGGTAGAAGCGGGGGGCGGCCTGCGTTTCTGGTCCTGGTAGGGCGGAGCCTGTGAATCCCAGGGCAGAGTAAAACAAGAGGAGGTGGAGGCGTCCATGGTGGTTCCCGAATTCGTCCGTGGTTCTACACACACACACACACACACACACACACACACACACACACACACACAGGCACACAGGCACACACGCATACATGCTGCACAATTGAATAAATAATAATAAAATAGATACAAAATCAGTAATGAGCATAAGTTGTGCACTAGAGAAAAAAACTGAAGGAATCTTCTGAAGAAAAAAAGAATGTGGTACAGGGGTGGGGACACATGAAAAGCTAAGAGAAGTTTGGGTATAGTTAGCGATGGGTATGGGATACTCACCATGCTGCTGTTCCTTTAATGGAATTGTTGGTCTCAGTTGCATAAAAGAGGCTTCATCATGCTTTGATGCTGGCAAGAACTCCCTGAAAGTTTCAGCAATGATGAAGGTCTTAAAGCATTTGCCCTCAGACCAGAAGACATTGTACAGGCCCAGATGTTACATGGGGATAAACAATGGTGGAAGAAACAACAATATTTCTGTGGAGCTCACACCCAAACCTGACAGCTGTACCTGCCCATACATGGTGCACCAGCAGGATATTGTCACAGTCTTCTTGGTCTTGTTGGCAGCAGCATATGCCTGAGTATGAGCTGCAGATGCCTTAGTTTGATTAAAAATATATTTTTTGATCTTATCTGTATAAATCCTCACCATACCTCAGAGAGTGAAACTGAATTATAATGTAGGGTTGAATTGACAGTTTGTGAGAACTCTTGACTTTCATATGATATTACAGTTATTTTCTCTGGAAGGCTAACAGAAGCAAAATGGATCATGATCAAGCTAAGTTATGCATTAGTGAAAAAAATCAGTAGAATTCTTCTGAAGAATAAAATATCATCTTTATAACTGATGTGTGATAATTTGACATCCAGTATTAGGAAAAAGAATATGAAGCTTGCCACCCGTACCTCTTTAGTTTTGTAGGAAACTTCCTTTGTTGACTTTCCATTGTTTGAATCCATCTCAGAGACTGACTAGCCATGTACAGTATTCCATTTTAGTGGGACACCTATCTTTTAATGGGTTCACAAAATTTGTCAGGGATATATAGTACTTCATCCACCACCACCTTTTTTCAGACAGAGTTTGACCCATATAGCCTGACTGACCTAAAACTTGATATGGAACCCAGGTTTGCCTCAAACTCAGAATCTTCCTGCCTCAGACTACTGAGTGCTGGGTGTACAGGCACATGCCATCATGCTAAGCTACTTCGTTGACTGCTATTCTAGCACTATTTAGGTGGTGGTGGTATTGGTGAGAGATAGAAAGAGAGAGCTTTGTGAGTATGTGTGTGTAGGAATGTAAGTATGCATGCCACAACATATGTGTAGAACTCAGAAGACAACAGCAAATGTTCTTTTTTTGTTCTAATTTGAGACTAATCTCTTAATGGCTACTGCATAAACCAAACTGGTTGGCACTTGAGCTGCTGGGGATTCTTTGGCCTCCTATTCCATGTAAGTGTGCTGAGATTACAGATGTTTATGCCTCTTTGTCTGACATTTACATGAGATCTGGGAATCTTAATTCAGATCATAGGGTCTGTGTGGCAAGTGCTTTTCCTGGCCCATCATTGTTTATTCTTATGATACAAGTTGGGGAATTAAACCTGGTCTAAAACATTACTTTGGTAGGGGGCAGAACTGAGTAAGATGAACAGGCAAAGTTGAGTGAAAAACAATTTTATTTCCTGGAGGGTCTCTAGAATCAGTAGAAGTAACAGAGCCCAGTTTCAGTTCATGCTAGAAAAGTTTTGTTTGACTGTCCTAGGCATTACCAAATTGAACATCTTCTGTTTCATTTCTTTCTCTCTTGCTTTCTTTTTTTCTTTCTCTCTCTTTCTTTTTTCTTTCTCTCTCTCTCTTTCTTTCTTTCTTTCTTTCTTTCTTTCTTTCTTTCTTTCTTTCTTTCTTTCTTTCTCTCTCTCTCTTTCTTTCTCTCTCTTTCTTTGTTTCATTCTTTCTCTTTCTTTCTGAAACCTTTACTTATTTATTTGAGAGAAAGCAAAGGGGTAAGGAGATATGTGCTATGCATGCCATGACACATGGGTGGAAGTTAGAGGACAACTGTTGAAAGTTAGTTCTTTCCTTCCACCATGTGGGTTTCTGGGGATTGAACTCAGGTCCCCAGAATTGTGAAGTGGGTACCTTAACCACTGAGTTATTTCACCAGTCCTCATTTTCTTTTTTAAGATTTTTTTTGAAACAGGATACCATGTAACCTATATTGGCATTGAACTTGCTGCACAGCTCAGGTTGGCCTTAAACTTCCGATTCTCTTGCCTCCCAGATTCTGAGATTACAGTGGGGCACTATCTTACCTAGTTTGAAGGAAATTCCTATCACAGATCTGGAAGCTACCTTCTGGAAATATTATAGGAAAAGATTCTGTTATTGCCAGAATATCTAAAAGTTTATTGATGGCAGTATTATAAAATTCTACTATTAAATATTCTAGACAAAAGCCACAATGTAGCACAAATCATACATGTAACAACAAGAATATAATTATTAGCATAGTCATATATTCCAGAAAATAAATTTTTGTTTCTTTAATAATTATTGTAGACTTGAGAGAGTAATCTTATTTTCACCTCTCCCAAATATTATTTACTGAGCTAGTAAGCAGTCCCATAAAAGGAGTAGAAATAACTATGCTACTTCCTTAGAAAAATGAGCAGATATAAAGGTTAACACACCACTTATCAGCATTGCTGACTGATGAAATGAATGCAGAGAAATCTATTTTAGGAAGTCTGAAATACTTTTTTGCAGATGTCATTCCTGTAAGGCAGTGTAAACTCATCTCTGTTGGACTAATCTCCTCCCTCTCTCATTTCTTTAGATTCTCACCCTATCTTTTCATTGTTTAGTCTATACTATTTGCTGTTGTTGATGATTGGCTCAGTGTTTCTCTGGAAAGAAGCTGGCTTTAACCTTAGGTGGTCTAACTTCTAGGCTACTATCTTGTTATTAGGCCAATGTTTAGTTGTTTGATTTTGTTCTGTGGCCTTGTCTTGTGGTGGTCTAAGGTTTTGGTTGATAGTGAGTCAATTATCAGTCTGTGAAGAAAAAATTCTGCTTCTAAACTTTCTTAATTCTTCCTCACCGACTTTGATTGACTATTGTATCAAAAGGCAGTGAGGGAAACTTAACATTATGACATTGCAAGGAAACCTTTACATTATCCTTTTTAAGCACCTGCTGTGTTGTAATTGCTAGCATCCTTATATTCCCTATTAGACCATGAACTGGGGTGAGGGGAGCTCTGTCTCCTCTCTGCTTCACTCAGTGTTTGGTGCACAGTAGGTTCATGAGCAAAATGTATTGTGATATGCCAACGAGAAGGATGCTGTTGCTAAAGAGATTAACACTTGTTCCCCAGAGGCCTGTGCATTAAAAAGAATCTGGGGGCTGGAGAGGTGGCTCAGGGGTTAAGCCTTTGCCTTGCAGGCAGAGGGTCCTGAGTTCGGATCCTAGACCCCACGTATAGATGCCGGGTGGAAGCAGGGGCGGCCCGAGTTTCTGGTCCTGGTAGGGCGGAGTCTGTGAATCCTGGGGCAGAGTAAACAAGGAGGTGGAGGTGGTCCATGGTGGTTCCCGAATTTGTCCGTGGTTCTACACACACACACACACACACACACACACACACAAATTGAATAAATAATAAAAAATATGTTTTAAAAATAAAAAGAATCTGATAACTTTGCATTGTGTCTGTCTTGAGCAAGGATTTGGCAAGACCTTACTCATCCTAGACTCAAGGGTATAATAATGCTAATTTGTTGGCAGGACTTTCATTTGAGAAAAGTGTCCTATGTTTCCCTAGTCATGTAAGACCACTTTGAGAATATCCCAAATGCAAAGCGGCATCCAGAGAGCACTGCAGCTAAGGTTTAAGCATTTCCAGTTAGAGCTCGCATCACACTTTGGCTCTTCCCAGTCATGTTGATTTTGAAGATCTATAAAATGCAAAAGTTATGGGGCCAATGAAGAAAACATTGGGAGGCCAGGTGGTGTGTGGCTCAGTTGGAGGCCCTGTAAGTAGTTCCTGTAGCTGTGATGACAAAGCCAAAGAAGCATTGAAGATTCGAGGAATGAAGAGATACAAGGACAGGAACAGCTGTTGAAGGAAACTGCAGGCAGTATGCACAACCAGTCAGTCCAACAGTACCCCTGTGGACTGCATTCAACACTCACGGTAACCTGCATACTCTGGGGAACTCACTTGTGCCCTGTTATCATGTTAAGGATGTTAGACAGAGAGATTTAGGATTACATGTCTTTCCTCTTTTTAATGCCCTTCTTTCTTTTTAGAATAGAACTATTTATCTTGGACCACTGTGCCTTAAAAGTATGTAACTTGCAAATTTGATTTTTATAGGCAAGCACAGCTATGTTTGCCTTGGGTCTCAGAAGATTTGAGTTTGGATTTGGACTTTCGAGCCATGCTAGTTGAAAACATGACTTTTCAGTACTCATGGACATGGACCAAATGAATTTTCATTGGATATGAACCTTCAGAGGTCAGGAGCAGAATGCTAGTATGTACTTGAAATGTCTCTCACTGAGGGTATGACAAAGGGGATTGTGCGATCCTACCCCTTCCTTTGTACTTTTGTATTTCCTAGCCACTTGGAGGTAGTCACATTTTTTTCTGTTATGTGCCACCTGCCCTGATGTGCTGCTTTGCCTCAGATAACACCTTCCATCATACTCCACTATAATCCATACACTTACAGTGACACATCATTGTTACTGAAAACTTACAGTTTATCTTAGAGTTTACTTTTGGTGGTCAATATTTTATGGATAGGGACAAAGTATAATGACATGTATTTGTCATCATGGTATCATACAAAGTATGTTTATTGTCCTGAAAATCCTCTGAGCTATACTTATTCATTTATTATTCCACAGTGCTCACTAGCAACTGCTGATATTTCTGCTATCTGCAGAGATTTCCCTCTTCCAAGTGTTGTACAGTTAGAATAACATCACATAGAAATCTTCAGTATCGATTTCCTTTACATAATAATGTCCATTTAAGGTTCTTTGTGATTTTTATGTCTTGATAATCATCTCTTTTTAGTTCCAAATACCCTCTTCTTCAAATAATAAAAATTTTCTTGTATATGTGTATACACATACATTTGTTCATGCAAACATATATAGTGGCCAGATATTGATGCTGAGTGTCTTCTATTGATTTGCATCTTATTTTTCTACATTTTATTTATTATTATTATCATTGATTATGTATGTATGTGTGCATTGTGTGTCTGTGAGTATGGGTGCATGCATGCCTCAGTGTGCATGTGGAGGTGAGAGGACAACTTTTAAGAGTCATTTCTTTCTCATTCCAACTCATTGAGATGGGGTTTCTCTTTTTTTTTATTAATACATTTTTATTATTATTTCAGCTCATACAAACTTATTAGGTACACCAGTTCCCTCCCTCCCTCCTCCTCCCCCCGTACCCCCTGCTCCCCCTCCCCACCCCCCTCCCTCCCCATCCCCCAGTGCCTCCCGCCCCAATTCCCAGAGAGTCCTTTCTTGTGCATGTCTGATTTTCCTCTGGGCCCTCCTCTCCGATGACGTACAAGGACCCAGTGGCCTTTCCATGAACCCTTTCCCGTGTTCCCCTTAGGTATAGGAACACTGCTGTGGCTGCCAATCCTTTGCCTCCAAGGATCTTGGTGCCTTTAGCAGATGCTAGACTTTGTGAGGTCAACAGTGTGTTGGACAATGCGCAGGGCATGCAAAGTCCAATTATGATTGCTTCAGCCCTAACTAGTATGGAATATCTTACATATCATTGCTCCTCCCATCCTTTTGCTCTTACACTCTTACCGCCCCCTCTTCCACAAATTTCCCTGAGCTTCAAGATGGGGACAGATTAAGCTGGCCTAGTTCTGGTAGTTGATATAGAGGCTCTGAAGTTCTGGATTGTGGTTTGTTGATTTTCTTTTGCAGTTTTGCTGCTCCTGCAATGCCCTTCACCCCATCCTGCTGGGCATTGTATGTTACCCCCTGGCCAGAGACAAAAAGCTGTTAAACTAGAGTCTTGTGATAAAAGCACATTCAAAGGTAGATGAATAAAAGTGGGAAACCACAGTGAGGGAGGGGTCTATCACCCATTTGCAAAATGGTTACTTTTTATCTGCCAGACTATATGCCCTCCTCTTCTGGTGAAATCACACCCCCTCAGTAGTAAATGATCAGGAACAAAAGTCTGTGAACTTGATCAGATGTCTCATTACTTATTTGGGTCCTTGGTGGAGGCCTATTTTCCCTGCTGTAACATGGTCCCTTCTCTCCTTGTTTCTGGTGTGGCCCTCCTACCCCATCCCTCCTGTTCATAATCCTTGCAATTACTGTCTGTAGGTGGGCTGGGTGGGTTTGGTACTAGGAGCCACCTATTAGGGAGTACATACGGCGCTTAATTTTCTGGGTCTGGGATACTTCACTCAATATAATTGTTTCTAATGACATCCATTTCCCACCAAATTCCAGTAATTCATCCTTTTTGATGGCTGAGTAGTACTCCATTATATAGATGTACCACCTTTTCCTTATCCACTTGTCAACTGTTGGACATTTAGGTTGATTCCATGACTTTGCTATTGTAAACAGTGCTGCTATGAACATGGTCGAGCTTGTGCTATTGAGGCGAACCTCTGCTGCATGGGGGGTTATTCCCAAAAGTGGGATAGCAGGGTCATATGGCATTTCAATCTTTAATTTCTTTAAGAATCTCCAGATGGCTCGCCAGAGTGGCTGTATGAGCCTGCATTCCCACCAGCAATGTAGCAGAGATCCCCACTCTCCACATCCCCTCCAGCATTTGTCGTTGTTTGTATTGTGTATTTTTGCCATCCTGACCGGGGTGAGATGATATCTCAGGGAAGTTTTGATTTGCATTTCCCTGATGGCTAAGGAAGTGGAGCATTTTTTAAGATATTTGTTAGACATTTTAATTTCATCCCTGGTAAAGTTTCTTTTAAGTTCCAGGGCCCATTTTTTAATTGGGCCATTGGTTTCCTTGATGCTTAGTTTTCTAATTTCTTTGTGCACTCTGGACAGTAGAGCTCTGTCAGATATGTGGTTAGTGAAGATTTTCTCCCATTCTGTGAGTTGCCTTTGAGCTCATGTTACAATCTCTTTATCTGACCAGAAGCTGTTTAATTTCACAAGATCCCAACTGTTGAGAGTTGGTAGCAGTGACTGTGCCATTGGATGTCTGTTTAGGAAATGTTGGCCTAGCCCAATCAGCTCGAGGGAGTTCCCTATCCTTTCAACTATGGTTTTTATAGTCTCTGGCCTTATATCAAGGTCCTTGATCCATTTGGAATTAATTCTTGTACATGGTGACAAGTACGGGTCCAGCTTTAATCTTCTGCATGTGGAGATCCAGTTTTGCCAGCATCATTTGTTGAAGATACTGTTCTTTTTCCATTGGATTCTTTGGGCCCCTTTGTCAAAGACCAAATGGCTGTCATTTTGTGGGCTTATATCTGGGTCTTCAATCCTTATCCATTGATCTGTGTGTCTATTTTGGAGCCAGTACCAGGCTGTCTTTATAACTATGGATTTGTAGTATAGACTTAGGTTTGGTATGGTAATACTTCCAGCAGTGTTTTTGTTACTCAGAATTGTCTTTGCTATCCTGGGTCTTTTGTGCCTCCATATGAACTTTGAGATTGTTTGCTCAACTTCTTTGAAGAATTGCTTTGGGATTTTGATTGGTATAGCATTGAATCTGTATATTGCCTTTGGTAGGATGGTCATTTTTACGATGTTGATTCTGCCAATCCAGGAACATGTGAGGTCTTTCCACCTTCTGGTGTCTTCTGCTATTTCTTTCTTTAGGGTTTTAAAGTTTTCGTTGTAAAGGTCTTTTACCTCCTTGGTTAGTTTATACCAAGGTATTTCATTTTTTTAGGGGTTATAGTAAATGGGATTGTTTCTCTCAAGGCTTTTTCACTTCTTTCATTTTGGGCATATAGGAAGGCCTCTGATTTTTGCACATTTATTTTGTATCCTGCCACCCTGCTGAACTTCTCAATTAGTTCCAGAAGCTTCCTGGTGGAGTTTTTGGGATCACTCATGTATATGATCATATCATCTGCAAATAGGTATAGCTTGACTTCTTCCTTGCTGATTTGAATCCCTCTTATGTCTCTTTCTTGCCTTATGGCTTCAGCTAAGACTTCAAGTACAATATTGAATAGAAGTGGTGAGAGTGGACAGCCTTGTCTAGTTCCTGATCGAAGTGGGAATGCTTCCAATTGTTCCCCATTGAGTATAATCCTTGCTGTGGGCTTGTTGTATACAGCTTTTATTATATTGATAAAGGTTCCTTCCATTCCTACTGTCTTCAGCGTTTTGATCATAAAAGGCTGTTGGACCTTGTCAAAAGCTTTTTCTGCATCTATCGAGAGTATCATGTGGTCTTGGACTTTGGATTGGTTTACATGATGAATTACATTTATTGATTTGCGTATGTTGAACCAACCTTGTGTGCCGGGGATGAAGCCTACTTGGTCCCCGTGAATGATCTTTTTGATCTGTTTTTGAATCAGATTTGCTAAGACTTTGTTGAGAATCTTTGCGTTTGTGTTCATCAGAGAGATTGGCCTATAGTTTTCTTTTTTAAGTGAATCTTTATTAGGTTTTGGGATTAAAATGATATTAGCTTCATAGAAGGAATTTGGTAGTGTTCCTTCCTTTGCTATATGATGGAACAGTTTAAGGAGTATTGGTGTTATTAACTCCTTAAATGTCTGGTAGAACTCTGTACTGAATCCATCTGGTCCAGGATATTTTTTGGTGGGAAGATTTGAGATTACTTCTTCAATTTCCTTATATGTTATAGGACTATTTAAATAATTCACAACTTCCTGATTCAATTTAGGTAAGTTGTGTTTACTTACAAATTCATCCATCTCTTTTGTGTTGTCAAACTTCACAGAGTATAAGTTTTTGAAATATGATGTAATAATTCTCTGGATTTCTTGGGTATCCATAGTGATAACTCCATGTTCATTTCTGATTTTGTTAATTTGGGTTTTCTCTCTCCTGCTTTTGGTTAATTTAGCTAGGGGTGTATCAATCTTATTGATTCTTTCAAAGAACCAACTTTTTGACTGGTTGATTTTTTCTATCATTTTTTTAATCTCGATTTCAGATATTTCTCTCCTTATTTTGCTAATCTCCTCTCTTCTACTACTTTTGGGATCAGATTGCTCTAGTTTCTCTAAAGCTTTAAGCTGCATTGTTAAGTTGTTTATTTCTGATGTTTCCATTTTTTTGATGTAGGCATTAAGAGCTATGAACTTACCTCTTAGAACAGCTTTCATTGTGTCCCAGAGATTTTGGTAAGTTGTATTTTTATTATCATTCACTTTCAGGAAATCTTGAATTTCCTTTTTAATTTCTTCCTGAATCCAGTTCTCATTCAGCATCATAGTGTTAAGTTTCCAGGAGTTAGTGTATTTTCTCTTGTTTGATGTGTTGTGGATGTCCAGCTTTAGGCCATGGTGGTCTGACAGGGCACAGGTTAGAATTTCAACTTTTTTGTACATGTGTAGATTTGTTTTGTGGCCCAGTATGTGATCTATTTTGGAGAAAGTTCCGTGTGCTGCTGAGAAAAATGTGTATTCTTTGGTGCGTGGGTGAAAAGTTTGATAGAGATCTGTAAGGTCCATTTCTTTAAGGGTTTGGTTAAGGTCCAAAGTGTCTCTATTAAGCTTTTGACCTGTTGATCTATACCATGTTGAGAGGGCGGTGTTGAAGTCCCCAAGAATTATCGTTTGGGGGTTGATTTCTTGCTTTAGACGCTGTAGGGTTTTCTTAATGAATGTGGAGGGGCTCGTATTGGGTGCATATATGTTCAGTATTGTGAAGTCTTCCTGGTGAATTGTACCTGTGACTAAAATGTAGTATCCATCCGTGTCTCTTACAATTTTCTTTGGTTTGAAGTCCACTTTGTCTGATAGCATAATGGCTACCCCTGCCTGTTTTCTGCTTCCATTTGCTTGTAGAATTTTTGACCAGCTTTTATTTTTAGAGCGTGCCTATCTTTTGTGGTGAGATGGGTTTTCTACAGGCAGCAGATTGATGGATTGTGATTTTTAATCCAAGTTTGGAATCTGTGTCTCTTGATCGGTGAGTTAATTCCATTAACATTTAGTGTTATAATGGTGAAACTATTTTTGATTCCAGACATTTATTATGTTTAGTAGTTTTTATAAGTATATTGTTTCGCTTTTAATGGTGTTATACTTGCCTTCTGTTCTCCTGGATATGCCTGTTTTTTTCTTCAAGCTTGAGTATCATTTCTAGCATTTTTTGAAGGCCTGGTTTGGTGGACATGTATCCCTTCACGTTGTCTTTGTGCTGGAAGATTTTTATTTCTCCCTCGATCATGACTGATAGTTTTGCAGGGTAAATCAGCCTAAGTTGACATTTTTACTCATTCAATACTTGAGGTATGTCTCTCCAAGCTCTTCTTGCTTTTAGTGTTTCCATTGAGAAGTCATTTGTTATTTTAACAGGTTTACCTTTAAAAGTGACTTGTTTTTTCTCCCTTGAAGCTCTCAGCACCAATTCTTTATCTTGAATGTGGAGTGTTTTGACTATTATTTGCCGTGGCGAGCTTCTGTTTTGGTCATATGTATTTGGGGTGCGGAATGCCTCTTGTATATGGATGGGCCTGAGACGGGGTTTCTCTTGTTTCTGCTATATTAAGTACTCCAGACTAGCTGGGCTGTGAACTTCCAGGTCATTCTCCTGTCTTCTATCTTCTTGTAGGAGTATTACGAAGATTACTGATGTGAGTCACTGAATCCAGCGTTTTGTGGGTTCCAGGACCAAACTCAGATTGCCAGGCTTGTGTAACACATATTTTCACCCACTGGGCCATCTTGCCAGTCCTCTGCCTTATCTTCTAAGACATAGAACTCAGCAATTTGCTAGAATGGTAGAACAGCAAGCTCCTGGGTTCCCCCAGTAACTACCTCTCTGTGCTGGGATTTCAGGTCCTTGCTGGCACCTGCAGTCTTTTACTTGGGTGCGGAGGATCTGAATTCATGTCTTCATATTTGCAGAGCAAGCACTTTAACCAGTGACATAGTGCCTTGGTTCCTTAATTTTCCTTATCAATAATAGAAGCAAACACAGATAAATGCATAAAATCTAATAAGAGTAGAAATCAGAAAGAAAAAAACACACTTGTCTCACTGACATTTGTCCTTCTGAACAAAAGCGCAGTTACTTTCTTTCTTACAAAATGGTATGATGTATATGTTATTTTTCCTAGAGTTCTTTTCTACTCACAATATCTTATGAATATTACAGTATACATTTATCATGACTTTTATTTAATATTTTGAATACATAATAAATTGCTCTGTTCAAATTCAATGACATAAAAGTGTGAATGGTGAATGACAGAATTTGGCTTTTATCAATATTCCCTGTTCACTCATTTTCTAATCTCTTGTTCTTCCAAAGATAACAGTTTTTTATTGGTAATTTTGCTTACATTTACAATTTGTTAAAAGTGCAATTATAAACAAGAAATTATGTGCCAATTTCTTTCTCTTACTTTAAAACAGCTAGATATAGCTAGCTGTGTTAGTTTCATCTTCAAGTTACTGAACAAATACAGGACCAAGCAACTTAAGGAAAAAAGGGGTTTTATTCTTTTTTTTCTTTTATTGTTTATCACTTTCAGATATAAGTGAAATGAATTTATGTGTTTTCACTGCTTACTACCCAATCTCATCTCCCCATGCCCCAACTCCTGACCTACTTCATATTTTCTCCTTTTCAGCAAGTCTCCCTCTTTCTTTCTTTTTGCATGTGTGTCCCACTGGGTTTCTTCTGGGATGCCTCTACTGGCAAGTTCCTGAGTACTTGCTGAGGCATGAATGACTTATCAGTAGGTAAATCATTAAGTAAAGAAGCTCTTTTTTTCCTTTCTGGCATTAATCTTCGTCTCTCAGGGAGGTGTAGTGTTTCTTGAGATCTTCCATCATTCATGGTGGAATGTTGACAGGCCAACTATTGTGCAGGTCTTGTGGAAGTGGGCATCACTGCAGTGGAATCTTGGGTGCAGCAGCCCTATGGTGACCAAAGGCTAGTGTGTGGCAGCAGTCCTCTCTACCTGCAGGCTCTTATATTCTTACCACCTTATCTTCTACAAGGTGCCTGGAGCCTTGAGATGGGGGTGATTTGGATGTCCTTTTCAGAATTGAGCACTCCACAATTACTTATTCTCTGTATTTTGGCCAGGTGTAATTATCTGTATTAAACATCTTCCATTGTAAAATAATGCTCTTGGTCAAGGACTGAGAACTTCTCTAATCTATGAGTATGATAATAAATGTTTAGATGGAATTTTTCAAGAGGCTCCACATCTCCCTGAGAGACCACTAAGGTTGATGTTGGATAGGGTGGAGCAAGGGAAGCTAATTTCCTCAATGGTACTCCCAGTGATATATCATCTATGCTCCATCAAGTACCTAGACACATGCCTATAAAGGCAACTCAGGTAAAACTCAGTGGACACACACACACACACACACACACTCACACACACACACACACAAAGACATTGAATGAAAGCTGATTGGAAAGAAAGAGGTTTGTATTTGGAAAAGAAGAGGGATGGGATTGGGTAATAAGGGGTGAAATGACATAAATTTATTGCACTCACATATGAAACTTTGAAAGAATAAAAATAAATTAATAAAAAACAGACCATTGATATGCAAAGATAATCATTTTTAGAGTTGCATCTTTAGTTATAAAAGTGCCTTATACCAACTTCTTTTGTGATTTATGGATTATCCTTGAAAGCAGTTGACTGGAATTACGTGTGCTGATGGTTGGACAAGCAACTGTCTTGTTCTCTTTAGCATCATTGTACAGTAGTCAAAAAGTACTTAGGTACAAAGATGGTAGAGTCCTGTCAATGATATGTTAGAATATGCTCAGAAGGCGGCCAAGATTTTTTTTTAAGCTTAGGTACATGACAACATAGAGAATCACATCCTGGAAAAACCATCACACGGTATTAATGGTTTGAGAGTATTTTGCATGGGGAAACAAGTTGTTTCTTGTAGATGTGTGTACTAAACACTCCTGCTGGCAATACATTATGTCCTCAAAGTGCAGAAATCCCCCTGTAGTTCTAAATGGCAGGCAAACTTAGATTTATACCAGAGGCATATGGCCAAATTTCACTTGAGGCATGTTTTTCTAAATCAATATTCCCCTTATTGTTTATGAGGGTTGAGATTTGTGGAGAGCAGATAAGTTAACTTCACAGCGATTTTAATCCCCCTAGTACTTTTGGTTCCTCTGCCAAATTAATGCGCCTCGGGTCTACTATTGGGGAAAGGGTGGGGCAGGATGTGGAGAAACTTCAGCAGAACTTTCATTTGTTGATGATCCCTCCAGGTGCCTGATATTTGAAAGTATTCCAAGATCGCTATCGAGTTTGGAAGTTCTTTCAGTATTTGACAAACAGAGCCTCCCTCACCCTGCACAATAGCCACACAATGATCTTTCAGACACCTTGGGAATAGTAAATAATCAAATACATTAAAATGTTTTGCTATTCTTTGACAATTCAAAAGAAGAAACAATTTAAGTCTTTCTGGCAGGTTTATTTTCTTGTAAATGATGTTGAGAGGAAGCTGGAAGGCTGCCACTAGCTCTTTAACCTTAATCAAGATTATATAATATGTAAGTCTATGAAGGCTTTCAAAATAACGCTATGGCTGACTTGGCTTTCTGTGCTACTTTATTCTGTTTGGGGGTAGCACTTTTATCTCCATTGTTGATTAACTGTGGGTACACTTCTAAAATTCAATATCCAACATTCTCCTTGGACTAAACAGGCTTTGGTATTATTTTAGAATTTGATGTGGATCCTAACTTAAGCATCTAGCACTATCATATCTCCAGTAAATATTTGACACTTGGAAGGGAGTAAATGAATTCTAGAAGACAGTATCTTGATGGTATGCTGCCCCATCACACTCCCCGTATTACTACTACTATCATTATTCCATGCTTAGCTTCTGGAAAAGTTCTCAGATTACAATTGGCCATGGGTAGAACTTCAAGGGTAGGATAGATTGCATCAAATGCACCTCAGCCACAGAACAGTTCTTAGGTATTCCTGTACTGTGCAGAACAGTGAATTAGGTCCCAATAGAAGCTTGTGGTTCATAGTGGAAGTAGCAATCTGGGTACTGTGGGGAGTGACATGATATTGTGCTAGGACTGCATGAACTTAAGGTGCCTACCTACTTCTGAGTGATAAGGATCAATTTCCTCAGGCCCTTGCACTTCAACAGATTCTTTTTTTATTCTTTGACAATTTTATTCATGAACTCAACAACTCTGTCATTTTCTCCAGATCCCATCCCCTCCTCCCACTGGAAACCTTCCCTTAATCAGTTTCTCTCCTACTTGGATGTCTTTTTCCATGTGTGGCTCACTGAGTGTCATCTGTGTTGCTTACATTGGCATGTGCCTGAGCCCTTGATAAGTGAGGATGATATATCAGTTGGGTATACCACCAAGGAAAGTAACTCCTCTCCCCCATCAGCATTAGTGCTCAATTGTCTTTCAGGGAGGTACGGTATCTCTAGAGATCGTCCCCCTTTCATGGTGAAATGTAGACAGGCTAAATCTTTTACTGATGTTGTGGAAGTAAACACAGCTGCAGGGAGTTCATGAATGCAGCAGCTCTGCAATGTCCAGAATATAATGCCTTGTAGCACCTGTCCCTTCTCTCTAGCTCTTGTATTCTCACTACCCTCTTTTCTGTGATGCTCCTTGAGCTTTGTGATAAGGGTAAGTTAATGTCCTGGTTAGTGCTGAGCAGTCCACAGTCACTTTTTCTTGACACCTCAGTCAATTGTGATTCTCTGTATCAAACACTTTCCATTTACAAAAGGAAGCTTCCCAGTTGAAGACTGAGAGCTGCTCTAATATGTGGGTATAAGGATAAGTATTTAGATGCCATTTTGATATCATGTCCATAAACCCATAATAATTTGTTTTTTCCCCTGAGACCTATAACTTCCCAATCTACAGTTCTTGGTCTGACATATAGTTTACAGTACCAGGCATGTATTCCTACTAAAGAGTGGGCCTTAAATCTAAAAAAAAATTGATTGCCTGCATAACTTTCATGCCACTATTGCACCACTGGGCACCTCTTGCCAGGGTGATTGCTACTGTATATTGCAGAAATCACATCTGGATGACACTGTTGACGACTTTTCACCCACAGCAGCCTCCATATTACTTTCTGGTACTATGAAAGCTAGTAAGCAAGGAAGAAGCTTCTGGTTGATCAGACTCTTGAAGAAGGAAGAGTTAGATGTTCGGGGAAAGGAAGAAGTCCATGTCAACTAGGCAACACACACACACACACGTACATATATGTATATTTTTTTTGAGAGAGAGAGAGAAAAAATGTTGATCCATTTGGAAATTTGGAGCCTTGTTAAGGGAGTAAAGAAGACGAGGGAAATTGGCAATGACTATTCTTGTGAAGCATGACTGTATGGTTTCCAGTCATATAGTCAGATATCACTGCCAAATTAAAAGCCGCTTGAAGTATGCAATGAATGAACTTTGAGAAGCTGAAGAAGCAGGGAAGGTAGAAAGCTCATAAGAAGCAGATATAGATACTAAAAACAAATCATCTGGAGCTACTTAGTATAGAATAACTGCTCAATAAATCTCAGAATCTCTTTCAACAATCAAAAAAAGTAAATAATTTTCTATACCTTTAGTTTAAAAACTTAGAAGCATATAAAACAGAGTTTAGAAAAGGTTCCCCAAAATGTTAAAAATAAAGATTTGCTCAAGGGTTCCATATGGCAGAGGTTTTATTTTACTTATTCTACATTGTGGAAATGTACATTTCTTGATATCTTACATGTATCTTTTTATTCAAATGTGATTGGTTGTGTACCTTTTTCACCCAGAATATCATATGAAGACCCACCATAGCATTGTTGTAGAGCTATGGTATAGGAAGTCTTATCAGATTGGATTAGGAGAGACTCCACTATGTACTAGGGTCTGTGGGCTTTGTTGCTTTTCGGAGTCTCAATATGTAGTCCATGTTTACTTGGAACTTGCTATGTAAGCAAGAGTGGCCTTGAGCTGGCATCAAATCTCTTGCTTTAGCCTCTTGAGTACTACATGCAAGTGCCACTACTCAGCAAGGATACCATTTATTTTAGAGTAGTGGCACTTGCATGTACCTTTCAGAACTTACATTTGTATTGATGTCTGCTGATACTTTATTGCCCTTTGGATTTATAATGATGGCCCTCAGCTTAATACATGTTTTGAAAGGAGAGCTTAGTTACTGGAATTTTGGCTAATGTTTATTTTGTTTTTGTGTCACTTACAACTAAAAACTTTATTGAACCAGCAGCATCTAAATAATGTTTCTTCAGGAAAGTGTATAAAAGCTGTTGCTGTCAAGCCCTTTGAAAGCATGTTTAGGTGAAAATAGATAGTTTGCTACTTATTATTTTTTTCAGTGCTGACTCCCAGGATCTTGTCTTGCTGGTAGTGTTTGCTGGATCTTATTTATCCCGTGAACCCTAAGTTTATATGGTTCTAAGTTTTCACCATACAATTTGTTGCTTCCATTTTGCCAGTACTTATTTCAAGTTAGTGATGCTTTACCACAATTGAGAGGATATGAGAATAATTGACCTCATGCCCCTTTCAGTACTCTATTCTTTGTGTATATAGTTTTCATAAATCCCCCAGCTTGTCCCATAAGACTATGAAATCACTGGATCACAGCAACAATAAGCACAGTGGGGTGAGAATTAGCTGGTGATGTACTCCATGTACTAAAACAAAAATATCCTTATTTGGTTGTTTTGGTTGTTTGTTGTTGGGTCTTACACCGTATTTCAAGTTGACGCTGAACTTGAGATGTTGCCCAAGATGGCATCAAACTCATGGCATTCTCTTGCTTCATTACTTTGGGTAATGTCCAGTAAAAATATTTATGTGAAATCTTATATCTTCCTCTATCAGTGGAATGATAGCAAAGTGTTTGATTTCAACTGCGCTGCATGTCTGCTTGCTTTCCTCATATTTAAGTATGATGTTATTGCTAATAAAGTTACAATAAACTTAAAATATTTCTGTAGATTGAGTCAAATATTTGAAACTTTGTGGATTAGAGAGGTGTGTATGTTTCCCTTTAATAATGATGGTGCTATTTATAAGATCAGTTGGGGAATTATTTGGCTAAACTGCATGGTGCATGCTATGAATTTCTTAATTAAGATGGAAGGGACTTTGTAGAATCAAATTGATACTGCATAGAACAGTACTTCACACAGTTTAAGTAAAATATTATTTTGTAACTATTTCAGTAGAAACGCTTAATAGGAAATGAAATGAATGAATGATTTTGAAAGAATTATAACTCAAGTGAGATTTCATGATCGGAAATAAAAGTTTAAGTTATCCACATGTAAGAGATAACTGAAATTATTTTAACAGGTGAGATGAGAGGTAAAATAAGCAAAAAATAACAAAGGATTGAAAATGAAGTTGGAAGTAATGTGTAGAGACAATCCTTTTCAATAAGTAGAATTAGCTTAGAGGAAAAAACTGACAAGAAAATCAACTTCATGTAATATATAATGCAAAGAGGAAACCCTTTGAAAAGGGCCTCATTAGCATCATATGCCAAAAGATTGAAAAGACAGAAAGCAGAGAAGAGGCTGTGAATATGGTCATCAGGACTATAATAGTGGGTACTGGCTGCTTTGGAGGACAGTATCAGATACTATGCAGAAAGATGGCTCACTGGACATTTATGAGATGAAAAGGAGAGGAATCTATTTGTTGGAAAACTTGGTGCTCTGGGGATGTAGTTCAATAGTACAGCACTTGCCTAGCATATGAAAGGCTTTATGTTTCATCTCTAGCACCTTGAAATAAATGTATAATTATAAACTAACACTTCATTGAGAGCAGGAGAACAAAACAGAATAAAATACATTAGATTTGTTTGGATTTTAATTCCCTTCATCTTCTGATTTATGAGTTATCTAAAAAAAAGGCTTGACAATTATAACAGGACTCTGCATGATCTGCGCAATGACCAACATATCATTGACCTCTCAAAGTCTAGCATGGACTAAAGGCACTAGGATCCTTAGAAACAAGGGATTAACAGTCACAATAGTGTTCCTATACTTAAGGGAAACACAAGAAAGAGTTCTAGGAAATGCCACTGAGTCCTTACACCTCATCAGAGAGGAGGACACAGAGGAAAGTTTGATATAGTCATTAAAGGATGCTTCAGAGATGGGGGAGGAGGCACTGGGAGAAAGGGAGGGAGGGGGGAAAGGAGGGGACAAAGCGGGGAGGGAACAGGAAGGTCCAAGGAGGGGTGGAGGGAGGGAGGGGACAGGGGTTCCTATTACGTTTGTATGAGCAGAAAAAAAATGAGAACAAAAAAGGCTTGAAATATCAAAATATTTCATTTGCAAATATTTCCTTTGAAAATACATGCAAGTGCATGAATAGATATTTCTATGACTAAATAAAAAATTGGATCTTATGATCCAGAGTAAAAGGGAGACATGAGACTAGAAATCCATTGACAGTTCTTGCATCCTCTATATTAAATATCTCCAAAGCGTAAGCAATGAGTGACAAAAGCTATCTCAGTCTATACTCAATTGTCTTTCAGGATGAAGATACACATGCTTCTTTATGTTGTTTTTATATTTATCTGTTTATTTTAAATTTTTTGAGAGAGAGAAAGAAAGAAAGTGAGAGAATACACATGCCATGTAGCACATATGTGGAGATCAAAAGACAGCTTTAGAAAGTCAGTTCTCTCCTTATACCATGTGAAGGCCTGAGGTCACCAGGTTTTTGAGCAAGCACCTTACCCCCTGCACTATCTTGCTGACCCTGATCTTTATTTTAATACTATTTTCTGTTTCATATACATAATACGTGTTCATTATACAGGATGTGGGAAATACAGATGATGTAAAGATATAAAGAAATTAAAGTCTACCACAGAGTAAAAAAATCGCTATTACCTTAAGTAATATTATTTAGTGTTTGCAATAGTTGATACATTCATACAACTGAAAATTAAGTACATATGTACATATGCAAAATAATGTATATTGTGAAAAGTCTTGACCTTCGTTTTTTATCTGCTCAGTTCTCACCATGTAATTGGAGCCACTATACATAATGGGTTATGTGCCTTTGCTTCTCAATGCAAATGCAAGCAAATGGCTTTTATTTTTCATTTTTAACTTTCAAAAGGCAATGAATTCTATGTTCTGTTATTTTCTTGGCTTTTGTTGTTGGTTGTGGTGTTTCCTCTATAGCCCAAGCTGACTTGGAACTTGCTGTGTAGCTCATTTATTGTATTATGGGTATGGAACACCAGTTTTACTCACATTTTTAAAATATGTGTGAGTGATATGGATGTGTGTGTTCACAAGTATATGAGCAAACACGTATGAGTATGTTCATGTGAATATGTGTAGAGGTCAGAGGTGGACGGTAGGTGTCTTCCTTGATTGTATTCCACCCTATATATTGACGTAGGATTTCTCACTTGAACCCAGAGCTCACTGATTGTGTAAGTTACATAACTATCTTGCTCATGAATCTCCTGACTCTGTTTCCTGAGAGTGCAAGCAGGCTGCCCTATCTGCCCAACATTTACCCTGGGGGCTGGGAATCATGTCCACACACTTGCATACCAAGTGCCTTATCCACAGAGCCATCATCCAAGACCCTACTCAGCTGTTTTTTTTTTTTGATACATCATTATTTCTTGACCACAGTACATTACTGCATCAAATACTTCCTCATCTTTGCTTGCAGCTGTAGCATGTTCCATCTCATGCATTTGCTTCAAGCTATTTAACTTAGCCTCTGTTGTTGGATATTTTGATTTGGTTAAATTATTTGTTATTCACCATGTTTTTGGGACTCACACCACCATATTATTCCATGTTCACTCTTATACAACCTTACTCTTCACTAGGAAACAAAAGACTTTTGACCCTCACTTTCGAAATCAATCTCCGGGTGTCTCCTATGTATGAACAGATAATCTCTCATCCTTCATTAAATACTGGTTAATAGGGAAATAGGTAGGTAATGAGGCCAAAGGATCTTTCAGCAAACCCTTGACCCTTGGCAGAAAAATAACCGACTATGTTTTATTTTACAAAGTATGGTTCTTTTTTCCTCCATTTTCCAGACAAGGAAACAGCTTTACTGCAGTGTTCTTACTTCCATAAAGGCGTGTAGTTGAATCAGAGATCCCATATCTTCTGGTAGTCCAGTGTTGTTTTGTCTCTTTTCCTAAGTATCTCTTCTCCAATACCTTGTGAGACTGTTAGTTTGCTTATTCTTGTGTGTGTGTGTGTGTGTGTGTGTGTGTGTGTGTGTGTGTGTGTGTGTGTGTGAGAGAGAGAGAGAGAGAGAGAGAGAGAGGAGTGGCATTGTGTGTGACTGTGAAGATCCAAGGGTGACTTCAGCAATCATCCTGGATTGTTTTCACCTCCATTTTGTTTCATCCTGGGATTTCCCAGACTCCACCTTTCAGAGTCAGAAGTGCAGGCACCTGTCATGTCTCCCTGCTGTTTTTGTGTGAGATCCAGTATTGAATTCAGATTCTTCTGATTGTGAGGCACTCTTAACCCCTAAATTCCATCTCTCCAGCCCCATCTTGTTTGCTCTTAAGTCCCTATCAAACATTTCCTGAAAGGAGCTCCATTCTAAATTAATTTCAAGCAATGCTTTAAATAAGGATTGATAATTTTATGGGAAAAAGAGTAGATGCATGTGAGACACAAGCCACAGGACACAGGACAGATATGTAGTGTATATGTGTGTGTGCATGTGCATATGCATGTGTGTATGTCTATCAGGTGGAAGTATTACTGTAGAAGCAACCAGAGGAGCTATATTGTCTGAGTGAAGAGACATATGCAAAAGGATATCTCATTTGTCTTCTGAGTTTTATTTGGTATGGATACAGCAGAAAGTTGCCTGTTTATCTGTGTATCACACTGACATGAAAAAACTATGATGTGGAAACTTTTGAGGAATATGTCTCCAATTTTGGGGCTTTGTCATCCTTTTCTGAGTTATGTGTTTTTCCACTGATCACGATGGACTATCAACTTTGGTGCTATTATCACACCATCATCTGTGAAGTGTAATCTCACTTTAAACGATGAGACAAAGCTCCTAAAAACAGAAGTCCAATCCTTTATTTGCTTATCCACTCCCCTTAGGGTCTACTTTCCTTTATTTCAAGCTTCTACTGCACCTAGATTCCATACCCCCTAACTCTTGAAAAAGAACCTAGAAATGCCTTAACCCTTCCAACGTGATATTTTATTGATCTTTCACAGGAATTATTATCAGTACTTGAGTTCCCTCTTTGATAAATGGATGTAGTAGCGGAGTTCTCCATTCTGAGCTTCTATTTCTTGGTAAAGCCTCAAATAATAGGGAAGAAAAAATGTAGTTAGTAAGCAAAAGGATGCATCTCCTCTTAAACCTGAAATTAAAACAGCTCCTTTTTCTCTGACTTGAGGAAAGCGCTACTATACAGCCTAACAAATAAAAGGAAAACCAGCCTCTTGAGTATGTTGTGCTAATGTCTGTCCGCTTGAACAAGAGATGCCTGGCCTGAGGTGGAAGATAGGTTCAATTGGGCTGAGGTCAGCTATGGGTCTTCAGAGTTCTCAGATTCTGGGAAGGAAGAGGAAGAAGGCTTTTGAAAACAACAATCCCCTTTTGGAGTGAGGAGGAGTTTCTTCCTCTTTGGCTGCAAATTATGCTTTGACAAATTTAAAAACAAACCACACCATATTTAATACATTTGCCAGATCTTTCTGCCAAAGCAAGATTTTCTTCTCGTGTGAAACTGGAACTGAAAACTACCTTTTTGTAGTGATAATGATAACTGTCCCCATCTCTTTGTTTCCCCTTTCTTTCTCCCCCACTTACCTTGAGAGTTGTCAGGATGCTTTTATGAGTCTTAGACTGTTTTAAAATAGTCCTGCTTGACCTTGTTAAGGAATTAGGTTACCCTGTCATCATATCTAAAATAAATTTCTTCAGGCTTCCTTTAAATGTAAATTTCAAGAATGTTCCCCCCAATATGGTTTGCTTTCAGACAGGGTCTCACTGTGCAGTTCTGCCTGGTCTGAAACTCACTATGGTGGTCTGAAAATTAAAATTGAAGGCAATGATGAAATCTTCTTCCTACCCCTAATGCTCTACTTCCTAGCAACCCACTAGCAGCTACTTAGCAAAGTTTGAGGTCATAAAAGAGGGACCCCAGGAAGGGGTTCACTCTCTAAGACCTCCTCCTTCAGACCTCCACCAGCATGCAGCCCATGGCAGCTCTCTTCCTTCTCATGTACCTTCTGACTTATCTCTTATGCTCCCACGCTCTCCCGTCTTAAGCCAAGCCACAGTTTCCTTGGCTCTAAATTCTAATAAATGTATATATTTAAAAGTTTCTTCCTTGGGAGAGAGGAGACCATGTCACAGCAGAGAAAATAGGCCTCCATCAAGGACTGCAAATAAGTAAGGAGACATCTGGTTAAGTTCACAGACTTTCAATCCTGATCATTTACAACTGAGGGGGTATAATCTCACCAGAAGGGGAGGGCATATAGTCTGGCAGATAAAAAGTAACCATTTTGCAAATGGGTGATTGACCCCTCCCTCACTGCGGTTTCCTACTTTTATTACATCTACCTTTGAATATACTCTTATAACAAGACTCTAGTTTAACAGCTTTTTATCTCTGGCCAGGAGGTGATATCTAATACCCATCAGGATGGAGTGAAGGGCATTGCAGGAGCAGCAAAACTGCAAAAGAAAATCAACAAACCATAATTCAGAATTTCAGAGACTCTATATCAACCACCTAGGACTAGGCCAGCCTAATCTCTCCCCATCCTGAAGCTCAGGGAAATTTGTGGAAGAGGGGGCAGTAAGATTGTAAGAGCACAAGGATGGGAGGAGCAATGATATGTAAGATACTCCACACAAGTTAGGGCCGAAGCAATCTTAATTGGACTTTGCATACCCTGCGCAATGTCCAATACACTATTGACCCCACAAAGTCTAGCATTTGCTAAAGGCACCAAGATCCTTGGAGGCAAGGGATTGACAGCCACAGTAGTGTTCCTATGCTTAAGGGGAACACAGGAAAGGGTTCAGGGAAATGCCACTGGGTCCTTGTACATCATCAGAGAGGAGGGCCCAGAGGAGAGTCTGGCATGCACATTAAAGGATTCTCTGGGGATTGGGGGGGGAGGCACTGGGGATGGGGAGGTAGAGGTGAGGGGAGGGGGAGCAGGAGTGTCGGGGGGAGGAGGAGGGAGGGAGGGAACCGGTGTACCTATTAAGTTTGTATGAGCAGAAATAATAATAAAAATGTTTAAAAAAGTTTCTTCCTTGGGTTAGTTTATCTTTGTTAGTGGATCTCCATATTGTCCTTTCTTTAGCTGATCTCAAATAAACTATGAAACGTGGCTGAATTTAAATGTCACATAATCCTTCCAAAGGATATGAAGGTAGATGCAGACACTTGTTCATGGAGGCAACTAACTGACACCTACAAAAGTATTAAAGATATTTACATGTCATGAGGTTCTCTGTTGTACACGATCAGAAATTAATTATATTTCAGGTCAATGAGACATTAAGTTAATCAAATACAGAAAGGCTATGTTAGGAAAAACAAAAAGTAGAGTCATAAGAGAACTTAGTTTAGCAAAGAAATGAGATGTGCAAGATACAGATAAGTTTGAATTTCTATCTCTTTGCATTTTTAGATCTGAGAACACTAAGTTCCTATGAAATATTCCATTTATGGCTTAGATTTTTGAGAAGGGAGTACTAAAAGCAAAAGCATATATTAGTAACCATGGGGCTTTTGCTGATGGAGTTGCTATCATTGCAGTAGACATAAAGGCAGATCCCTGGGTAAATATTTGGGTGTAATATTTGTTCATCTGTTCATTTATATGCTGCCTAGAATCACTCAGATGACAAGTAATGAAGCATTCATAGTTATTAGTTAGTTACAACCCTGTTTGTGTGAGCCACACCTTTCAACATGTCTAATAAGAGCAATGTTGGTATGATGAGAGTAGAAAGCTCTTAGCACCGATTTGCCCCACTCTTACAGAAATACTAAAGCAATAATTTACTAGAAATGTCCAAAATAATTTTATAGGAACTTTTGTGTACATTCGACCACAAACAAATTCAATGCAGTAGAAAACTTTGTGGAACTTTTAACTCACCATTTTCTACCCTCCTGAAGTATGGTTTTACAGAAATAGTAGTTGAAAGTTTAGTTCCATTTTATGATTTTGAGAGGGCAGAAGAGCCAAATTTGCAATGTAATTTACCTGTGCTCTAAAAGATTGGTTATTTTTCAGTTAACCCAGAAGTTAGAAAATATCTTGGGACAAATGAAGATGAAAACAGAGCAGAGAAAGCAGTACTGAAAGAGAAATTTACAGTAGAAATGACCATGTTAAAAGAAAAAGAACTCAGTAACTTAGCTTTGATGCTTTTTGGAATGAGAACAAGAATAAATTAAACCCAAGATTAGGGGAAGGAAACACTCAAGATCAAAGCAGAGATAGGCAAAATGAAGGCTAGAAATGTAATAGTGAAAAATGACAATAGGTAATCAACAAAGTTCACACAATATAATAATGAATTTATAATGAAACTTAAAAGTGTGATATACTGTATTAGCAAAATAAAGCAATAGACTGCATAGTTATCTCAGTAAATGCAGAAAAAAAGCATCTTCAAAATGTAACACCTTTACTATGATAAAAGGACTTAACAAAATGTGGACAACAACATAGGTAAAATGTCAGGTAGATGCCTAACATTTTGTCTGAATTATTGAATTAAGTTTAGGGTAGAAGCTGTTAAAATACTGAATACAGGAACAGCTACTTTTTATGATTCAATTAATATTTTATTATTATTATGGTTTTATTTTATTTATATATATTTTTTATTTTTCTCCCACATTTTATTTTTTTCCTAATCATACAAGCTCAATAGGTACCCCCATCCTCTCCTTCCCTCCTTTCCTCCCCAGTACTCCCCCATTGCACTCTCCCCCTTCCCCCTTCCTTTCACTTCCTCCCTCCCTCTCCCTTTTTTTTTGGGTGAAGCCAAACTTCCCTCTGAGCTTTCACCCTAGTGAAGGTTCAGGATTCAGTGGCCCCTTCTTGGGCTCCCTGTTACCATGGGAACTCTATTATGACTGTTTAATTCCTTGCCTCCAAGGATCCTACTGCCTGGAGCCTTCTCCCCTGTGATCCATGCTAGACTTTGGAGGGTCATTGACAAGTCAGCCATTGTGCAGGTCAGACAAAGTCCAATTCTGGCTGCTGCAGCCCTAACTTGTGTGTAATATCTTACATATTGTTGGTCCTCCCCATCTTTAGGCTCTTACAATCTTTCTGCTCCCTCTTCTTCAAGGTTTCTTGAGCTTTAAGATAGATAGAGATTTGGCTGGTCTGGTTCCAGGTGAATAATGTAGGGTCTTTGGTATTCTGAATTATGGTTTGTTGTTTTTAGTTTTGCTTTTCCTGCACCACCCTTGGCTGCATCCAGATTGGTATCGAATGTCACCTCCTAACTAAAGATAAAAGATTGTTTAAACAAAGATCTTAATGTAAGAGTAGACTGAAAGGTAGATGGAATAGTAGTAGGACACAATGTGGGGGGGTCAGTGTCCCATTTGCCGGATGGTTACCGTCTATCTGTCAGTCCCTATATCCTCTCTGATTGGTGAGATCAAACCTATTTAGTCACAAGTGACCAGGAAGGGAAGTGAGAGTGAGATGCACAAGATGTTTCACTACTTACATGCAATACTTGACTGTGGCCTATTTTCTCTACTGAAGCATGATCCCCTATCTCCTTTCTTTTAAGGTCCTCCTTCCCCTTCCCTCCTGTTTATAATCCTTTGTGAATACAGTGGGTATTATAGAGATTTTTCTTTGAATATGTCATTAAGTGGGTTTGGAACTAGGATCTACCTATTAGGGAGTACATAGTGTCTAACTTTCTGTGTCTAGGATACTTTACTCAATATAATTTTTCTAATTCCATCCATTTTCTGGAAAATTTCATTAATTCATTTTATTTGATGGTGGAGTAGTATTCCATTGTATAAATGTGCCACATTTTCATTATCCATTCATCAACTGTTGGGTATTTGGGTTGATTCCATGACTTTACTATTGTAAATAGTGCTGCAATAAACATGGTTGTTTGGGTCACTGTAGTGAATTTTTGCATTATGTGGGATTATTCCCAGTAGTGGTATAGCAGGATCACATGGCATTTCAATCTTTAATTTTTTAAGAAATTGATAGACGGATCTCCAGAGTGGTTGTATAAGCCTGAGTTCCCATCAGCAATATATGAGAATTCCCTTCTCTCCACATCCTCTCCAGCATTTGGTATTGTTTGTGGATTTTTGCCATCCTGACCAGGGTGAGATGATATCTCAGGGTAGTTTTGATTTGCATTTCCCTGATGGCTAGGGATGTGGAGCATTTTTAAAGATATTTGTTAGACATTTTAATTTCATCCCTGGAAAAGTTTCTTTTGAGTTGCACAGCTACTTTTAACTAGCAGTCAGTTGTAGCCAAGTCCAAGGTTTCAAGAAATGAGCAGAATTTAAAATTTATGACAGATTTTTCAGTTTGTTTCTTCTTGTATAGTAAGTTTAAAAAAATTTGAAGAGGCCATTGTCCCGTATATAATGTTGTATCTTGGCTTTCCAAATCAAAACCATGATGTGAAATTTGTGTGTAAAGGTGTATGTGCCGCCATCTTTAACTCCCTGCTTTGTCTTATTATATTTGTTTTTTTCCTCAGCAACTGAAATTATTAACTTTATTTCATGTCAACCCATTTTCTGTCATAGAGAAATGATCAGAATGTAGATAGGTGATTTGAAGAGCTGCCTGACTCCCAGCTCATGACAGCCTTATGCAAAGATCGCCTCTGCTCTGCCCTGGAGAGCCTGTGACCATGAGCTCTGTAGATGCTAAGCAAAGTCAATGCTTCCCTGGGGACAACCCACTGAAGTGAGGAAGATCAGCATAGTGCATCCAGATTTTATTGCAACAATGTTTTCATATCTAAGACTGTATTAATATTTTGAATAAGATTTTAAGAAATACATGTCAAATCTCATGGAAATTACCATCAGACAAAAAATTATGTGGAGAAAATCAGAGAATATACAACTGTTTTGTTAAATATTTTTCATGGACAGTCCTGGATAAATTGTGTAATTTTGTTTCATTATAATACAGGGTAGAGGGTGAGACACATGGTGTTTTTCATTACTGGCTTTGATGGTAGTTGAGAGTGGGAATGGAGAAGGAAGGGTCAGGCGAGCGGCCAGCCACAGAATTTTCTGGGGTTTTGTGGAAAAATACCTACAAAAATAAATACCATTTGGGATTACTTAATAAACATCATAATACACAAATAAATTCAAATTTATAGATGCACAACAAATATTAATTTAGTAGAATGTCCCATGCAATAGTTAGTACATACTTACACTGAATGCTTATTTTTAGTTGATTTAAAATACAAAGTTAACTGTATTATGCATTTTTATTAGCTAAATCTAGCAGTCTACAGATTCTGGTTTCAGTAGAGCCTTCTAATTTTTTTGGCAAAGTGGAAATAATGCTATTTAACACCTATAGAGACCATAGTATTTCAAGAAAGAAGCATAAAATACCAACTCATTTTAAGTTCACATCAATCCTGGAAAGTAGGCAGAGCTAGTATTTATTTTTCGTGTGGAAACTTATGTCCAGAAATGTCAAGTGAATTGTTCAAAGTACTATTCAACAGCAGCAAATATAGGTTTTTCTAAACCAGAACAGTCTCAAAGTTTAATGTACATAGGAATTACCTGGAATATTTTTTAAACTGAAATTCTGATATAGCAGTCCTGGACTGGAGGCCAAGTTTCCAAGTGATGCTGATATTATTGGTCATCAGAGAGCTTTGAGTACGAAGCCCTAATATTTCCAAGCAATTTTTTTATTAATACATTTTTTATTATTATTTCAGCTCATACAAACTTAATAGGTACACCAGTTCCCTCCCTCCCTTCTCCTCCCCCCGTACCCCCTGATCCCCCTCCCCACTCCCTCCCTCCCCATCCCCCAGGGCCTCCTGCCCCAATTCCCAGAGAGTCCTTTCTTGTGCATGCCTGATTTTCCTCTGGGCCCTCCTCTCCGATGACGTACAAGGACCCAGTGGCCTTTCCCTAAACCCTTTCCCATGGTCCCCTTAGGTATAGGAACACTGCTGTGGCTGCCAATCCTTTGCCTCCAAGGATCTTGGTGCCTTTAGCAGATGCTAGACTTTGTGAGGTCAACAGTGTGTTGGACAATGCGCAGGACATGCAAAGTCCAATTATGGTTGCTTCAGCCCTAACTAGTATAGAGTATCTTACATATCTTGCTCCTCCCATCCTTTTGCTCTTACACTCTTACCGCCCCCTCTTCTGCAAATTTCCCTGAGCTTCAAGATGGGGAGAGATTAAGCTGGCCTAGTTCTATGTGGTTGATATAGAGTCTCTGAAGTTCTGGATTGTGGTTTGTTGATTTTCTTTTGCAGTTTTGCTGCTCCTGCAATGCCCTTCACTCCATCCTGGTGGGCATTGTATGTTACCCCCTGGCCAGAGACAAAAAGCTGTTAAACTAGAGTCTTGTGATAAAAGCACATTCAAAGGTAGATGTAATAAAAGTGGGAAACCACAGTGAGGGAAGGGTCTATCACCCATTTGCAAAATGGTTACTTTTTATCTGCCAGACTATATGGCCTCCACTTCTGGTGAGATCATACCCCCTCAGTAGTAAATGATCAGGAACAAAAGTCTGTGAACTTAATCAGATGTCTCATTACTTATTTGGGTCCTTGATGGAGGCCTATTTTCTCTGCTGTAACATGGTCCCTTCTCTCCTTGTTTCTGGTGTGGCCCTCCTACCCCATCCCTCCTGTTCATAATCCTTGCAATTACTGTCTCTAGGTGGGCTGGGTAGGTTTGGTACTAGGAGCCACCTATTAGGGAGTGCATATGGCGCTTAATTTTCTGGGTCTGGGATACTTCACTCAATATAATTGTTTCTAATGACATCCATTTCCCGGCAAATTCCAGTAATTCATCATTTTTGATGGATGAGTAGTACTCCATTGTATAGATGTACCACCTTTTCCTTATCCACTCGTCAACTGTTGGACATTTGGGCTGATTCCATGACTTTGCTATTGTAAACAGTGCTGCTATGAACATGGTCGTGCTTGTGCTATCGAGGTGAACCTCTGCTGTATGGGGGGTTATTCCCAGAAATGGAATCGCAGGGTCATATGGCATTTCAATCTTTAATTTCTTTAAGAATCTCCAGACGGCTCGCCAGAGTGGCTGTCTGAGCCTGCATTCCCACCAGCAATGTAGGAGAGTTCCCCTCTCCCCACATCCTGTCCAACATTTGTTGTTGTTTGTATTGTGGATTTTTGCCATCCTGACCGGGGTGAGATGATATCTCAGGGAAGTTTTGATTTGCATTTCCCTGATGGCTAAGGAAGTGGAGCATTTTTTAAGATATTTGTTAGACATTTTAATTTCATCCCTGGTAAAGTTTCTTTGAAGTTCCAGGGCCCATTTCTTAATTGGGCCATTGGTTTCCTTGGTGTTTAATTTTCTAAGTTCTTTGTGCACTCTGGACAGCAGAGTTCTATCAGATGTGTGGTTAGTGAAGATTTTCTCCCATTCTGTGGGTTGCCTTTGAGCTCGTGTTACAATCTCTTTATCTGACCAGAAGCTGTTTAATTTCACAAGATCCCAACTGTTGAGAGTTGGTAGCAGTGACTGTGCCATTGGATGTCTGTTTAGGAAATGTTGGCCTAGCCCAATCAGCTTGAGGGAGTTCCCTATCCTTTCAACTATGGTTTTTATACTCTCTGGCCTGATATCAAGGTCCTTGATCCATTTGGAATTAAGTCTTGTACATGGTGACAAGTACGGGTCCAGTTTTAATCTTCTGCATGTGGAGATCCAGTTTTGCCAGCACCATTTGTTGAAGATGCTGTTCTTTTTCCATTGGATTCTTTGGGCCCCTTTGTCGAAGACCAAATGGCTGCCATTTTGTGGGCTTATATCTGGGTCTTCAATCCTTATCCATTGATCTGTGTATCTATTTTGGAGCCAGTACCAGGCTGTCTTTATAACTATGGACTTGTAGTATAGACTTAGGTTTGGTATGGCAATACCTCCAGCAGTGTTTTTGTTACTCAGGATTGTTTTTGCTATCCTGGGTCTTTTGTGCCTTCATATGAACTTTGAGATTGTTTGGTCAACTTCTTTGAAGAATTGTTTTGGGATTTTGATTGGTACAGCATTGAATCTGTATATTGCCTCTGGTAGGATGGTCATTTTTACAATGTTGATTCTGCCAATCCAGGAACATGGGAGGTCTTTCCACCTTCTGGTGTCTTCTGCTATTTCTTTCTTTAGGGTTTTAAAGTTTTCATTGTAAAGGTCTTTTACCTCCTTAGTTAGGTTTATACCAAGGTATTTCATTTTTTCAGGGGCTACAGTAAATGGGATTGTTTCTCTCGGGGCTTTTTCACTTTTTTCATTCTGGGCATATAGGAAGGCCTCTGATTTTTGCACATTTATTTTGTATCCTGCCACCCTGCTGAACTTCTCAATTAGTTCCAGGAGCTTCATGGTGGAGTTTTTGGGATCACTCAGGTATAAGATCATGTCATCTGCAAATAGGGATAGTTTGACTTCTTCCTTGCTGATTTGAATCCCTCTTATGTCCCTTTCTTGTCTTATGGCTTCAGCTAAGACTTCAAGTACAATATTGAATAGAAGTGGTGAGAGTGGACAGCCTTGTCTAGTTCCTGATCGAAGTGGGAATGCTTCCAATTGTTCCCCATTGAGCATAATCCTTGCTGTGGGCTTGTTGTATACAGCTTTTATTATATTGATAAAGGTTCCTTCCATTCCTACTGTCTCTAGTGTTTTGATCATAAAAGCTTGTCAAAAGCTTTTTCTGCATCTATCGAGAGTATCATGTGGTCTTGGACTTTGGACTGGTTTACATGATGAATTACATTTATTGATTTGCGTATGTTGAACCAACCTTGTGTGCCGGGGATGAAACCTACTTGGTCCCCATGAATGATCTTTTTCATATGTTTTTGAATCTGATTTGCTAAGACTTTTTTGAGAATCTTTGCGTCTGTTTTCATCAGAGAGATCGGCCTATAGTTTTCTTTTTTAAGTGAATCTTTATTAGGTTTTGGGATTAAAACGATATTAGCTGCATAGAAGGAATTTGGTAGTGTTCCTTCCTTTGCTATTTGATGGAACAGTTTAAGGAGTATTGGTATTACTAACTCCTTAAATGTCTGGTAGAACTCTGTGCTGAATCCATCTGGTCCAGGACATTTTTTGGTGGGAAGATTTGAGATTACTTCTTCAATTTCCTTATATGTTATAGGACTATTTAAATAATTCACAACTTCCTGATTCAATTTAGGTAAGTTGTGTTTACTTAGAAATTCATCCATCTCTTTTGTGTTGTCAAAGTTCACAGAGTATAAGTTTTTGAAATATGATGTTACAATTCTCTGGATTTCTTGGGTATCAGTAGTGATAACTCCATGTTCATTTCTGATTTTGTTAATTTGTGTTTTCTCTCTTTTGCTTTTGGTTAATTTAGCTAGGGGTGTATCAATCTTATTGATTTTTTCAAAGAACCAGCTTTTTGACTGGTTGATTTTTTTCTATCATTTTCTTAGTCTCGATTTCAGATATTTCTCCCTTTATTTTGCTAATCTCCTCTCTTCTACTACTTTTGGGATCAGATTGCTCTAGTTTCTCTAAAGCTTTAAGCTGCATTGTTAAGTTGTTTATTTCTGATGTTTCCATTTTTTTGATGTAGGCATTAAGAGCTATGAACTTACCTCTTAGAACAGCTTTCATTGTGTCCCAGAGATTTTGGTAAGTTGTATTTTCATTATCATTCACTTTCAGGAAATCTTGGATTTCCTTTTTAATTTCTTCCTGAATCCAGTTCTCATTCAGCATCATATTGTTAAGTTTCCAGGAGTTAGTGTATTTTCTCTTGTTTGATGTGTTGTGGATGTCCAGCTTTAGGCCGTGGTGGTCTGATAAGGCACAGGTTAGAATTTCAACTTTCTTGTATATGTGTAGATTCGTTTTGTGGCCCAATATGTGATCTATTTTGGAGAAAGTTCCGTGTGCTTCTGAGAAAAATGTGTATTCTTTGGTCGTGGGTGAAAAGTTCGATAGAGATCTGTAAGGTCCATTTCTTTAAGGGTTTGATTAACTTCCAAAGTGTCTCTGTTAAGCTTTTGACCTGTTGATCTATCCCATGTTGAGAGGGTGGTGTTGACGTCCCCAAGAATTATCGTTTGGGGGTTGATTTCTTGCTTTAGACGCTGTAGGGTTTTCTTAATGAATGTGGAGGGGCCCATATTGGGTGCATATATGTTCAGTATTGTGAAGTCTTCCTGGTGAATTGTACCTGTGACTAAAATGTAGTATCCATCCGTGTCTCTTATAATTTTCTTTGGTTTGAAGTCCACTTTGTCTGATAGCATAATGGCTACCCCTGCCTGTTTTCTGCTTCCATTTGCTTGTAGAATTGTTGACCAGCCTTTTATTTTTAGAGCGTGCCTATCTTTTGTGGTGAGATGGGTTTCCTACAGGCAGCAGATTGATGGATTGTGATTTTTAATCCAAGTTTGGAATCTGTGTCTCTTGATCGGTGAGTTAATTCCATTAACATTTAGTGTTATAATGGTGAAACTATTTTTGATTCCAGACATTTATTATGTTTAGTAGTTTTTATAAGTATATTGCTTCGCTTTTAATGGTGTTATACTTGCCTTCTGTTCTCCTGGATATGCCTGTTTTTTTCTTCACGCTTGAGTATCATTTCTAGCATTTTTTGAAGGCCTGGTTTGGTGGACATGTATCCCTTCAAGTTGTCTTTGTGCTGGAAAATTTTTCTTTCTCCCTCGATCATGACTGATAGTTTTGCAGGGTAAATCAGCCTGGGTTCACATTTTTGCTCATTCAATACTTGAAGTATGTCTCTCCAAGCTCTTCTTGCTTTTACTGTTTCTACTGAGAAGTCATTTGTTATTTTCATAGGTTTACCTTTAAAAGTGACTTGTTTTTTCTCCCTTGAAGCTCTCAGCACCAGTTCTTTATCTTGAATGTGGAGTGTTTTAACTATTATTTGCCGTGGCGAGCTTCTGTTTGGCCATATCTGTTTGGGGTGCGGAATGCCTCTTGTATATGGATGGGCCTTTCTTTTTTTAGATGAGGAAAGTTTTCCTTGATGATCGTTTGAAAAATTTCCTCAGGGGTGGTATTTTGAGATTCTTGCTCTGATATTCCAGGAATACGCATATTAGGCTTCTTCAGGGTGTCCCATGTCTCCTGGATATTTCTCTCAAGTATCTTTTTGGCTTTAACAACCTCTCCCATTGAGCTGGTTAGTACTCCCACTTTATCTTCAAGGTCTGAAATTCTGTTTTCTGCTTCGTTAGTTCTGTTGATAAGACTCTCTGTGGTGTTCTGGGTTGAAGATAACTTGTCTTGTAGCTTAGTTTTAAACTCTGCTTGAGTCTGTTTTAACTGCTCTATGCCAGTTTTTGTTTCTTGCACTGTTTTTCTCAACTCCTCCAAATGTCTGTTGTCTTCCTCTTCAAAGCAATTGATTTGATTATGTAATTCCTCCCTGATTTCCTCTTTCATAGTATTGAACATGGTAATGATCATATTTTGAAAGTCGTTATCCTGGGTCAGACTTTCTTGGCCTTTTTCTGCGGGTTTGTTCTGGTTGGAGTCTAACATTATGGGATTAATTTCTTCAGTGTGAAATTTGTTTACTTGAGTGTTGCTTCTCATGGATTTGCACTTTGACTTTGGTATTGTCGTTTTAACTCTTCAGATCTTTCAATTTCACTAAACTGAATTATTTGGTCTGGGGTTCTGGGGGTGGGTAGGGACAGAGGTTACCTACCCAGGTCGCGGGGTGAGGCCCTGCTGGACCGCGCGCGTGCGTCCCGACCGGCGACCGGCGGAGCGCGGTGGTGTGAAAAGGAGGATGGGGGCGTCGGCGTGGAGCTATTTAACCCGAGGGCAGCTGGGGCGGGGCCCGGGCGCAGGGGGAGGTCCTCCTTGTCCCTCGGCCCTGCGCTCTGGCTGGATGGTGGGAGTCGGAGCCGGGTCCCTCTGGGCTGACCTGGGGTCCTGGTGGGCTGGCTCGGGCGGAGACTTACCTAGGTCGCGGGGTGAGGCCCGGCTGGACTGCGAGCGTGTCCCGACCGGCGGAGCGGGGTGGGGTAAAGGGAGCAATTTTTTTTTTTTATTTTTCTACTACCTTATTTTATTTGTAAGTAAATCATACTTGGTTTAGTCTTCATAGTTGAGTAAGGTAAGTATAGCATAGCTAGACAACATAGTCTTATAACAAGAATTGGAGATTATTTTCTAGATAGAATAGCACCAAAATGTTTCCTTGTGAATCACCTTTCCTTTTTTTCTTAAACAAAGCTGCTGTCTTTAGAAGAAAAGCTCACCTTGAGACTTCCTGAATTGAATGCCATTTGCACTGGAATTAAGGTCAACAATTGGCAAATGGGATCTTGTGAAATTATATAACTTCTGCTCAATAAAAGAAACTGTGGATCTAGCAAAAAGGCAGCCTTCAGAATGGGGAAAAAGTCTTTGCCAGTTCTATATCCACAGAAAATTAGTGTTCAGGATATATAAAGAGCTAAAAAGAAATAAGCGTCAACAAAGAAAATGACCCAATTAAAAAAATGGGGCACTAATCCTAGTTACAAACCCACTTAATGACATACTCAAAGGTAAAGCTCTGAAATACCCACTATAATTGCAAAGGATTGTAAATAGGAGAGAAGGGAAAAGACCTCAAAAGAAAGGAGACAAAAGAACACACTTCAATTGAGAAATTAGGCCACAGTCATGTATTGCTTGTAAGCAGTGAGACATTTGGTACAGCTCACTCTAACTTCCTTCCTGTTCACTTGTGACTGAATAGGTTTGATCTCCCTAGTCAGGGAGAGTATAGTGACTGGCAGTTAGATAGTAACCAACCTGCAAATGGGAGACTGACCCCTCACTGCTGGGTCCTACTCCTATTCTTCCATCTACCTTTGACCTTTGAGCCTCTTCTTATATTAAGATCTTCATTTAAAAGTCTTATCTTTGGTTAGGAGATGACCTTAACAAACAATCAGGATGCAGCCAAGGGCAGTACAGGAAAAGCAAAACTGAAAATAGCAACAAACCATAGTTCAGAACACCAAAGACCCTATAATATTCACCTGGAACTAGACCAGCAAAATCTCTCCCCATCCTAAAGCTCAGGGAAACTTGTGGAAGAAGGAGTCGCAAGATTGTAAGAACCTAAAGATGGGGAGGACCAACGATATGCTGGAGAAGCCAAGATGTAGGCACACTATGATTAGACGCCTGACCTGCACAATGGCTGACATGTCAACAACCCCCCCCCCAAGTCTAGCATGGATCACAGGGGCGAAGGTTTCAGGCAGTAGGATCCTTAGAGGCAAGGGGTTAAAAAGTCATAATAGAGTTCCCATGCTAGTGGGCAGCCCAAGAAGGGGCCCCAAGCTATGCCACTGAGTTCTGAATCCTCACTAGAGTAGACGACTCTGAGGAAAATTCAGCACCCACATAAACAGATGCTCTGGAGGATGGGAGGGAGAAAACAGGAAGCACCAAGAGAGGAGGAGGGAAGGAAAATAGGTGAGAGAGAGGGGGCAGGGTGGAAGGGGAGAGAGTAGAATTAGGGACAATGGGGGAGGGAGGAAGGGGGAAGGGAGAAGAAGGGAAGTACCTATTGAGCTTGTATGATTAGGCAAAAAATAAATGCAATAAAAAATTGGCCACTAACTAAATAGAGAGTTCTTAGAAGAAGAAATACAAATACCTAGGAAATATCTTTAAAAACATTCCTCCTCATTAACAATCAATGAAATGCAAATCAAAGCTACTATGAGATACCATTTTACTCCAGTCTGCATGGCTAAAGCTGAAATAATAAAAAAGCTACTAACAAATGCTGTAGGAAGGGAACCCTCATCCACTCTTGGTGGGAATGTAAACTAATGCAACCACTCTGGAAGTCAATGGGGAGGTTCCTCAAAAATTTGAAATTAGAGTTACCTTATAACCCAGCTATCACTTATGGTCATATTCTCAAAAGACTCTCCATCCACCACAGAGAAACATGCATTTCAATATTCATTGCAGCCCTAGTAAGGAAATGGAAACAGCTTAGATGCTCATCAACTGATGAATGGATGATGAAATATGGTGCACATATATAACGGAATATTGTTCAGCAATTAAGAAAGATGGAATCATGAAGTTCACAAATAAATGGATGGAGTTGAAAAATTATACCAAGCGAGATAACTCAATCTCAGAAAGACAAGTGCCACATATGAATACTAACATTAAACATCCAGATTTGTTCAGTTAGCAGCCTGTAAACCAGAAACTTGTTTTGCAACAGTTGGTGGTCAGTAGAGAATAAGTGATTGTGGATCACTTAGCTCCAGATGGGACACATCCAACTCTGATCCTTTAAAGATTAGGGAGTTTAAATTTTTTAAAAATGAAGCTACTAAAACAGTACAAAAACATGGAGTGATGAGTGAAAACTCTCAAGGCTTTTGAGTAAAAGTCATGAATATCTTTAACTTATGAGTAACTATTTGTAGTATCTTTTAAAGAAATTATGTATATACTCACTGTATATGTATATATGTATAGTTCTTGTATGTACAAGTGTAATTCTTTGTAACATTTTAAAATTTGGCAATATGTACTGTGTATCTCTCCAATGAATACATATGATGTTGCTTTACTCCATTTTTTACCTTAAAGATACGTGTATCAACATTATTTAGCCTTATTGTACAGCTAGAAATATAAAATGATAATAAAAAAGAAAAATATGTCTTGAATGAAAGAACTAATGAATGAATGAACAGCTTCCAAAAAGAAAAAAAGAAATGAAAGAAAACCTTGCCTCGAGTTTTTTAACCTCTCTTGGGAGTCACTGACTTAGATAAAGCAGGAAGTAGAATTTTCTTCATACTTTCCTTTTCTTCCCTTATAAGCGGAGATGCTTAGTATTAGGTGTCATTTACCCATGCTATTTTGCTTTCATGCCTTTTCTTACACTTCCATTTATTATGTCACCCCTTCCATTTCAGCAGCACAACTTTCCATATCCTCAAAGACTTGCTGTAGAGCTTGCGCAGTGTTACATATTTGTAGTCTCAACAATTGCTCTGGAATCTGAAGCGAGAGGATTGATTAAGCCCAGAAATTTGATGAACAACATAGCGAGACCTGCTCTTCTCCCACCGAAACCCAACAATTTTTCAAACCAGTAAGATTTTAGACTTCTGGACAAGTCTAAAGTAATATTTAATTTGTTTTCCCTATGAATTCCCATATCACTTTGTTTGCTTTTCTCCCTAGGTAGTTGAACTGGCGAACTTCATAAACATGCCCCTCCTAAAAGCTTGAATGTCTACCATTACCTTCTAAACTCGTTCTACCATTCCTTAGAAACTGTTTGTGACAAATACTGATCAGATAACTACCTTTTAATTTGACTTGTTAGTATGAATGAGATTTTTTTATGTCCCTTCTCCTTCAAGGAGGGATAGATAGGTCATGATGAATGATTATCATAATTTAGGTTAGAACTTAGGTTATGGGACAAGAGACACTAAACAGGTAGAAAGAGCAGACAAGATATCTATCACATTTGTGGAACAATTACTTTGGTGCTCCCAGTTTTAGAGATGACTGGGAGGAGAGTTTGAAAAACAAAAACCAGTAATTCCTTCCTTTCAATTTAATTGCTAAGGTTTTTCTTTCTCGCGATCCTTTTACAAGAACACATCAATTGATTTCCTGACTGAAATATTTGGCTTGAAATTTCTGTAAGAGTTAGAAAATTTGAAAGTGATCAGTGAGTGGGAGGTGAGAAGGGAAGGTTAGGGTGAAACCTTTGGAGGAGAAGATGTAACATGGCAGGTAGGGTGAGGGATGGAATAATGGAAAAAATACCTAGGGGAAATGAGGGGGATGTCATGTAGGAGGGGCTGAGGGACTAAAAGAAAAACCTTAAGACTGTGAGATGGAACAGATAGGAACCTCGTCTGTTATTAGTATGTTAAAACATTGATTTCTTAAAAAAGGAATAAGAATGGACAGCCCCTATGCAGAGGAGCACAGAGAGAGGAAAACAGAGCAAAACAACAACAACAAATGCCTGGGTTGCTCCACCTAGAATCCAGTGACAATTAAAACTATGCTAGAAGTAATAGGTATGTGATAATCTTTGATAAGTTGTTGGTCAGAGAGGTCTCAAACCTCCTCCCCAAATAGTATAGGCTTTTACCCTTGGTCTTGGTTGCCTTCCAGAAACTGACAGTACAATTCTATTACTGAAGGTGAAACACACATGGATCACAGGATACGAACAAAGCACTAACTAGAAATGGTCTGGAAGCTTCCTCATTGCTGGAGAGCTTACACAATAACAGAAAGTATTATGGAAGTTTCCTGGAAAGAGAAACAATCAGAGATATCGTCAACCTGTGACATCTGCAAATTGTAATAGCAATCACCATGGAAATAGGTAACTATCAGTATAATAGTGGCATTAGCATCAAGGAGACAACCAAAAGCATTCTGATCAGATTTAAGACCTACTTGTCAGAATGGAACACATTCCTGTTACTGAAAACTAGAACAAGAACCTGTGAAAGGGAAGGAAATAGGTCCTGAGGGAAGAGGCTATGAATGTTTAGCTAGGAAGACAGTATACTAAAGTACTTTGTAAATACCTGCTATTATACCCATAGATTGGAAGAGCACTCAGCACTCAATCTAGGTGCTTTGTTCTAAAAGCACAACTTGTCAAAATGCAGAAAACAAAGGTCTGTGGACTGCTTTCTCTAATCAGAACATCTAAATCATATCCATTCCTACCCCAAGGCTAGAGAACATTGTGGAAGAGGCGTTGACATGATTATAAAAGTCTGAAGTGTTAATGTGGTGGGGCAGACATCATCTCTCAGACATGGAATAGTTGTGATATGCAAGCTTTCATGGCAGATGGGTATACATACAAAAGAATTTCATAGAAACTGTCTTATCAACACTTCACCATGAAATCGGAAAGATCTCAAGGAACTCCACACCTCTCTGAGAGACTGATGAGGACTAATGCTAATGGGAAAGTAAAGGAGAATGCTTTCCTCAATGGTATATCCACTGATCTTGGATGCTTGTTGGAGCATGAATCTTATCAGGCATGTGTCATCAAAGACATAGTAGAAACATAGTGGGCCATATTAGCAAAAAGATTTGAAAATATGGAGTCTGACAGGGGAGATGAAGAATTGTAAGAGGAAAAGAAGGGGGATGTGATTTGTCATTAAAGGGTGAAAGTATTAAAAATTCACTATATTTATGTATATAACATTTACTAACACCAAGGGAAACTTGGAGCTAGTAGCCACAGTTTATCACAGAACACAGCCAAGGTATCGAAAGTGATTTGTCAGAGATATAGGTTGAGGCTTCATCAACTCTTTCATGATTTTGAAAGTGACCATCTGGATGAGGTCAGTCAGGCCAAACAGACTGTAACGGTTACTCTTTACTATTGCTATGAGAGAACACCCAAAGTCAAACAACTTATGGGAGAAAGGGAGATTTACTCACCTTAGGATTCCAGAATGAAGATACATGGCGGAGACTGCATGGCTGGGTGCCTGAAACTGGCAAGAAGCAGGCTAAGTCACAGCAGACCTTCACATGGCTGGAGCATTCCTGGAGCATCTCTCTTCTTCTATATTATGTGGTTCCTTTTATGCGGTCCATTACTGGGAGGTTCCTATGAGATCTATGGAGGTTCTGATGGGATCTAGGGCTGGTATAATCTTTTCAGGCATTCTCAGCTGATCTTTCCAGGTATGGTCTCAGCTGATCTTAGTTAATACCAGGTGTGTCAAGTTGACATCCTTTAACTATCACACAGACAGAAGAAGAGGATACCATTCTATCCTCGAAAAGCAAAGGCAGGCGGGAAAAGGAGATGGGAGTGAGGCCAGTGGGTTCAGAGCAAACTGAGCTGACAACCTTATCAAGGAAGCTCAAAAAACAAAGTAGTTCAAGAAATCCTATTTGGAGGAAGTTTAATGCTGGGTCCACTGACATACCATCCTTGCTCCAGCAAGCACCCATGCACATGTCATTAATGTCACCAATCTATGACTTAATAAGCCTCATACACAGAAGGACATAAGAGAAGGAAAGAGACTGGTGGGGAAGAAGAAATGTAATCAGAAAAAGGAGGGGATTGGGATTGGATAATTAGGATTGAAGATGACAGAAATTCATGTGCAGTTTCTTAAAGAATATGAGTAAAGGGTTATAGAGGGATGTAAGTAAAGAGTATAAATAAAAAACCCCAATACACCAGTGTATATTGCATCTAAATAAAATTTAGAAAAGACATTAATAAATTTTTTAAGCACCAAGAGAAGAGGAGGGAAGAAAAAGGGGTGAGAGAGAGGGAGTTGGAAGGGAGGGAAAATGCAATGGGGAATAATGGGAAAAGGGAAGGGGGAGGGAAAAGGGGTATCTATTGAGCTTGTATGATTAGGCAAAAAAAGTAATAAAAAATGTCAAAATAATAGTGGCCAAGATAAAATTAGAGTGTGTCAAAGAGTTGTGGATGTAGCTCAGTGGTAGAGGACATGCCTAGCATATTCAGAGACCCAGGATTTACACACACACACACGCACGCACACACACGCACACACACACATGCACACACACAGGATATATTGATTGAGCAATGAGACATTTTTGAAAGTTGCTTCTCCTTTTCGTTTCCAACTTATCATATTTATAGTAGGCCTCTTAAAGAGGCCCATCTTTGGTTTACTCTCCTGAGGAAGTGAAATGTTTTCTAGCATTGATTGAGACAAAAATCTTTCTGGTGGAAGTTAGAAATTGGAAGAATGCCTTGAAGATACAATTTAAAATGCACATAGTTGATACCAAGATTTTAAGAAGATACAATATAACAAATTACCTATGCAATGGAGCATTTATATTAACAGAATATTCTGGTGTAGAGTTCAACATGCTGATTATAGCTTCAGTTTGTACTCTAGAGTTCTACATTGCTGCGCTATATATTTTGAATTTGCTTAGCTAACTTTTATTATTGCACAAGCTAATTCTTTGTGATAATATGTAATTCCTACTTGCTCTGTTTGTTAAGTTGACTGATACAGACTTTCAAAAGCATAACTGTCCATGGGTGATAGATCCGGAACTAGACCTCAAAAACAGAGACCCCACCTGATAGATCTGAGGTGGGAAACAGATCTCAGAGACCCTACTGACTATGCTAATAGGATCTGATAGGAAAAACAGAAACTGGACAGATTCCTAGTTATTCCAGGATGAATGGAACCAACCAGTCAAACCAAAATTCCTTCCCCTTGATTCCAAATATTAAAAGCTCCCTCATTGGAGTTTTGGAGCAGCTTCCCGAATAAACTTCAGTCTTTGGGAATGAAGCTTGGGTTCATGTTCTATCTCCTGCCCTACCTCCTTCTTTTTCTAACAATGGGAATATAAATAGCCTTCATACTTCTCTTATAATTTTAAATCATTTCCCATAAATTGTGCCCCATGTTTAAGCCACAAGAAACTCATCATTAGACTGTGAATGAACACTTCAACATGTCCACGTTGTTCTTTCTTCTCTTGTCTTTGTCTACTAAACTTCTATGCATCTTTAAGATGAGCTTTTGCTCCCTACTCTCCGCCTCATGCAAAGTTAAATACTTCCTTCTCTGCACATTCACAACATTTTTCTATTATACATGTGTTAGATGATTGAAAGCAAAAGTTATGAGGAAGTGAATACAGCAGTTCCAGAAGAATATTTCTATGAGGTAACACTAAGTACCACATATTACATACACTATGATTACGCTACAGAACAATGGGGTCACATTAGGAAAAAATTTTCCTAATCAAGCCAAGTATGTAGAAAGGTACATAAAATTGTATGTTGAGGGACTAAAATAAACAAATTAGGTTTTCGCTAAAACTGACATTGTAATTGCTTAGACCAATTAATAAGCTTCAACCTGACATTGTAACCTGTTTGTATGTTTGCAAATTCAAGAGAGATCATACATGCCAGGGCATCAAGCTAACCCTTGGAATTGAAAGTTTACTTGAAGGAGTAAGTAGTGAGACATCTGTTTAAGCTCACAGACTTTCCTTCATGATCATTTGCAACTGAAGAGATTTGATCTCACCCGTCAGGGAGGGCATAGAGACTGGCAGATAGATGGTAACCATCCTGCAAATGGGAAACTGACACCCTCCTCACTGCAGTCTCTTACTCTTATTCTACCTCTGAATCTACTCTTATAGTAAGACTCTATTTTAACAGCCTTTTATCTCTGGCTAGGAGGAGACCTCCAATACCCATCAGGATGGAGCTAAGGGCAGTGCAGGAACAACAAAACTGGGGAAAAAAAAACAATGAACCATAATTCAGAATGTCAGAGACCCTACATTAACCCTACAGAACCAGCCCAGCCTAATCTCTCTCCATCCTAAAGCTCAGGGAAATTTGCGGAAGAGGGGGCGGTAAGATTGTAAGAGCCTAAAGATGGGGAGGAGCAACGATATGCAAAATACTCCACACAAGTTAGGGCCGAAGTAACCATAATAGGACTTTGCATGACCTGCACAATGACCGACATAGCACTGACCCCCAAAGTCTAGCATGGATCACAGGCACTAGGATCCTTAGAAGCAAGGGATTAACAGTCACACTAGTGTTCCTATACTAAAGGGGAGCACAAGAAAGGGCTCTAGGCAATGCTACTGAGTCCTTACAACTCATTAGAGTGGAGGACCCAGAGGGAAGCTTGACATTCACATTAAAGGATGCTCCAAGGATGGGGGCGGGGAGAGGGGGCACTGGGAGAAAGGGAGGGAGGGGGGAAAGGAAAGGAAAAAGGGGGGAGGAGCAAGGGGGCCCAGGGAGGGGTGGAGGTAGGGAGGGGACCAGGGTACCTATTAAGTTTGTATGAGTGGGAAAATAAATTAATTAATTAAAAAAAAAGCCAAAAAAAAAAAAAGAAAGTTTATTTGAAGGAAAAAAACAAAAGGGATGCCTTCTTATCCTTATGGGGAACAAAGTGATGAAAAGGAATTCTACCTTTAAGGAAAGTCGCAGAGTACCTTTCCAATCCATAAATAAGAGAAAGTGTGAAAGTGTGTATGTGAATGTGCATACTTGTGTGTGGGCATGCACATGTGTATGTAGAGGCCAGAGGTACATATCACATGCCTTTCTCTATAATTCTTGTTTTTTTTAGACAAAATCACACACTGAACCTTGAGCATCGTGATCAGTTAGACTGGCTGGCCAATCAACTCCAGAGATCCACCTGTGTCTGCTCCTCCCCACACCAGGGTTACAGGTAAGGGCCTCAGTCTTCTGAGAGCTAAGATTACAGGGTATGTCACTATGTCCAGTTTTGTTCTTCTCTTTTTTGTTATATATTCTTTTGTGGTTAAATTGCTAATTCTAATAGTGTGTTTTGCTTATTGCTTACTTTCCTACTATACATTTTGTCTTTATGCTTACCATGAAGCTTAAAGACGTATTGATTTTAAAAATCATTTTGAAATGATACATCTTGACATGATGATAAAGACATGAACAAGAACAGAGCAAAGTAGTTAAAAATAATCTACATTTACAATACATTTCCCCATTGTTACTTGATTTGATTATATATTATTTATCTTCCCTGTATGTTAATATGTTAATGTAGTAGGCAGTATAGTAATTGATAATTACTTTGGCTTTCAGCCTCTATATTAAAGACATGAAAATTTTACATTCCATGTTTATGATATTAGATCATTTTCAATTTTTCTATATAATACCTTTAACTTGTGAGTTTTATACTTTTCTACATTCTTTTTTTTGCATGTATGTCTGTGTGTCTCTATGGAGGATCAAGGGTGACTTCAGGAATCACTTCAGATTGCTTCTACCTCCTATTTGCTTTGTTCTGGAGTTTCCAAGGCCCCACCTTTCAGAATAAGAAGTATAAGCCAGCGCCTGGCATTTTTAAATGGGGTGCAGGATCTGAACTCAGGACCTTCTGTTTGTGAGGCTGTCAACCCCACAGCCATCTCTCCAGCCCTTTCTTTTTTTTCTAAAATTATTATTATTTTTTTACTTTCTTCTTTTTTTTTCCTCTCCGTGTCATGGTTTGAAATGTGTTCCCCACAAGCTCACGTTTGGGAAGGATGTGGCACTTTTGGGAGGTGGAGCCTTGTTGGATAATGGCAGTCACAGGGGGAAGCCTTGAGGTGGGTTAGTCCCACCCTATCTTCTGTAAAAGTCTGCTTTTGCAGCAAGTAGTCTTGCATCTCTCAGCCTCCTGGATGGATGGATGTCCTGGCCTCTTCCAGCTTCTGCTTCTAGCCATGCTGTGTCCGCTTCTGGAACCATAAGCTGAATAAATCTTCCCTTTTCCCTTAAATTACTTGACTTTGTGTGTTCTCTCACAGCAACAGATAAGAGTAACTTGTACAACCCTTAATCCCCATTCCCATCCCCCCTCCTTTTCCCCTGACAACCATTCATCTCTCTTGTTATGCTCCCTCTTATTTACGTTTTTTATGTGTGTGTGTATGTGTGTGTCTGTGTGTCTGTATGTCTGTGTGTATCAGATGGCACTGTGTGTGCCTGTGGAGGCCCAGGAATCAACCTGGGTTGCTCTATCTCATTTTTTTGCTTTACTTTGTAGTTTCCTAAACTCCACCTTCCAGGGACGGAAATACAGGCTACCACCATTTCTGCTGGGCATTTTTATATGGCATCTGGGATTTGAACTCAGGACCGTCTGCTTTTGAGGCAGAGGTTTAACCCCTGAGTTATCTCTCCAGCTCATTCCCTCCTATTTTCAGGTCTTTTTGTTGTGTGACCCACTGTTCTTCATCTAGTTTGCCTTTGATGTTATATGCCTAAAACAATTCATGCTCCAGCAAGTATCAAAGATCAGTGGGTTATACCATTGAGGATATAGCATCTTCCTTTTCTTCCCTATATGTATTAGTTCTCATAAGTCTCTCAGGGTGATGTGGGGTTTCTTGAGATCTTTCTCCTTTGCTAGTGAGATGTTAATAGGACAGTTCCCATGCAGTTCTTTTGAAAGTACACATATCTCCTGAGAAATCATGTATACCTCAGTCCTGTCATACCAACGAAATAATATGTTTCACCATTGTCCCACTTTAGGCTTTTACAATCTTACTGTCCTCTCTTCTGTGATGTTCCCTGAGTTCTTAGAATAGGGGTGGGTGTGACTTAGATGTCCTGATTAGGGTCAAGCAGTCCACAGTCACTTGTTATCTACAATTTGACCAGCTGCGTTTGTCTATAGTAAGCACCTGTTGCAGGTGGACACTTTGAGACTGCTAAGTGCTCCTCCAATCTATGGGTATAACAACAGGTGTTTAAAAGGCAGTTTGATATAGTGTCTTCATAGCTAAACTTTTTTGGCTGCTTTTCCCCTGGGACTTATGTTCTCCCATTTCATAGGTTCTTATTCTAGTTTATAGGAATGTGTTCCCATTTGACAAGTGGGCATTAAATCTAATCAGAAAGTTGTTGGTTTTCTTCTTGATAGCCATGCCACTATTAACGCAGTCACCTCTCACCATGGGATTGTTATTGTAACTTCATATTCCACAGATTGATGAGACTTTTGTAGCTTCCATAGTAGTTTATGATATGGTGTAAGCAATTTAGCAAGGAGGAAGCTTCCAGACCAGTTCCAACTGGTGTTTTATTGTCCTGTGATCCATGTGTGTTACATGTTCAGTAATAGGGTCTTACTGTCAATTTTTGGAGGGCAAACAAGAGCAATGACTTGCCATTGGGGGACCTTCAGGAACCCTCTGGGCAACAACTTATCAGAAAGCATTATATATCTGTTATTAATAAATATTGCTTAATTGTCTCTGGGTTATAGTTGGAGCAGCCCAGGATATATATTTTTTTTGTCCTATCCTCTCTGTGCTTCTCTGTATAGGGACTTTCCATTGTTTTTCTTATTTATTTTTTTATTTTTTTAAAGACTTTAAAAATTTTTTTATTATTATTATTTATTCAATTGTGTGCATATGCGTGTGTATATGCGCACGCGCGTCTGTGTGTGTGTGTGTGTGTGTGTATGTGTATAACCACGGATGAATTCGCGAACCACCATGGACGCCTCCACCTCCTTCTGCCCCGGGATTCACAGGCTCCGCCCTACCAGGACCAGAAGCGCAGGCCGCCCCCGCTTCCGCCTGGCGTCTATACGTGGAATCTGGGATCTGAACTCAGGACCTTCCACCTGCAAGGCGGAGGCTTAACCCCTGAGCCACCTCTCCAGCCCCTTCTTATTTATTTTTTAAGCTAAATTTTTTTGACATTTTTATCTTATAGGAGATTCCTTTCTGGCCGCATTTCACATTCTCATAGGTTTTCTATTATTACCTTGTTTCCTTTGACACCCACCCAAGTGTTTTCACTCACCATTCCTTCCCTCACTTAAGCACCAGTAATATCCAATATCTCCTCCTCCCAAGTCTTCACCCTTACCTTACCTTTCTTCCCTCCCAATCCTTGGTCTCTTTAAGTTTTCTAGTTGTTACAGGAATTCTAAGCCAAATACTTAGGTAAGTTGTTTAATCCTAGCATCCACATATAAGAGAAAACATGCAGTATTTGTTTTCTTGTGTCTGAGATACCTCACTCAATATTATATTTTGTAGTTCCATCCATTTGCCAGAAAATTTCATAATGTCATTCTTGTTCATGGATGAATAGTATTCCACTGCCTATATGTAACATATTTTCATTACTCATTCCTCTAGTGATGGGCACATTGGCTGATTCAAATTTCTTACTATTGTGAATAGAGCAATGAACCTGGATGCACAGGTGTCCTTATAAGATGTAGAGTCCTTTGGGGATATTCCCAGAAGTGGTATAGTTGAGTCATACGGTATTTCTATTTTTAGCTTCCTGAAGAACTTCCATACTGATTTCCAAGGTGGCTGTAATGAATAGGTGTTTTCTTTTCTCTACATCCTCACCAACATTCATTGTTATTTGTGTTGTTGATCTTAGCCATTCTAAATGGGACAAGATAGCATGGCAAGGTAGTTTTAATTTGTGTTTTCCTAATGACCAGAGAAGCTGAGCATCTTTAAAGATATTTGAATTTCTTTTTATGAGAAGTCCCTTTTTAGTTCCAAGCCTTTTTTTTTTTTAATGGATCATTTTCATTCTTGGTGTTTAACTTTTTGTGTTTTTTGCATGCTCTGGACAATAATCCTTTGACTAATTCATAGATAACAGAGATTTTCTCCCATTCTGTGCATTGTGTTTTTGCATAATTAAGTTTCCTTTGCAGAACAAGAGCTCTTTAATTTCATTAAGTCCCACTTGTTGATTAGTGGTATTTATTCTTGGGTATTTGTGGTCCTGTTCAGGAAATTCAATTCAATTCAACTCAAGTCTGCTCTATACTTTTTCTTCTAAAAGTTTTAGAGTTTCTCCCTTAACATTGAAGTCTTTGATCCATTTGGAGTATTGTTGTGTAAGGTGATAGGTAGCAGTAAATTTTCATTTATCTAAATGTTGATATCCAAATTCCCAACATCAATTCTTTTTTTTATAATACATTTTTATTATTATTTCAGCTCATACAAACTTAATAGGTACATCAGTTCCCTCCCTCCCTCCTTCTCCCCCAGAACCCCCTGCTCCCCCTTCCCTCACCCTTCCCTCCCCATCCCCCCGTGCCTCCCGCCCCAATTCCCAGAGTCCTTTCTTGTGCATGCCTGACTCTCCTCTGGGTCCTCCTCTCCGATGATGTACAAGGATCCAGTGGCATTTCCCTGAAACCTTTCCTGTATTCCCCTTAAGCATAGGAACACTACTGTGACTGTCAATCCCTTGCCTCCAAGGATCTTGGTGCCTTTAGCAGATGCTAGACTTTGTGAGGTTAATAGTGTGTTAGACATTGCGCTGGGCATGCAATGTCCAATTATGATTGCTTCGGCACTAACTTGTGTGGAGTATCTTGCAAATCATTGCTTCTCCCATCCTTTTGCTCTTACACTCTTACTGCCCCCTCTTCCGCAGATGTCCCTGAGCTTCAGGATGGGGAGAGATTAGTCTGGCCTAGTTCTAGGTGGTTGATATAGAGTCTCTGAAGTTCTGGATAGTGGTTCGTTGATTTTCTTTTGCAGTTTTGTTGCTCCTGCAATGCCCTTCACTCCATCGTGATGGGCACTGTATGTCACCCCCTGGCCAGAGAGACAGAAAGCTGTTAAACTGGAGTCTTATTATAAGAGCACATTCAAGGGTAGATGTAATACTTATACACAAAAATGGAATCGTAGGGTCATATGACATTTGGAAATGGGAGGGGTCAATCACCCATTTGCAAAATGGTTACTTTTTAATCTGCCGGACTATATGCCCTCCCCTTCTGGTGAGTTCATACCCCCTTAGTTGTAAATGATCAGGAACGAATGTCTGTGAACTTAACTAGGTGTCACATTACTTTCTTGCAGTCCTTGATGGAGGCCTATTTTCTCTACTGTAACATGGTCACTTCTCTCCTTGTTTCTGGTGTGGCCCTCCAACCCCATCCCTCCTGTTCATAATCCTTGCAATTACTGTAGGTAAAACATAGATTTACCTATGAGTGTCTCAAGATGGGCTGGGTGGGTTTGGTATTAGGAGCCACCTATTAGGGAGTACATACGGCGCTTAATTTTCTGGGTCTGGGATACGTCACTTAATATAATTGTTTCTAATGACATCCATTTCCCGGCAAATTCCAGTAATTCATCATTTTTGATGGCTGAGTAGTACTCCAATGTATAGATGTACCACAGTTTCCTTATCCACTCGTCAACTGTTGGAAATTTGGGTTGATTCCATGTCTTTGCTATTGTAAACAGTGCTGCTATGAACATGGTCGAGCTTGTGCTATCAAGGTGAACCTCTGCTGTATGGGGGGTTATTCCCAAAAGTGGAATCGCAGGGTCATTTGGCATTTCAACTTTCAATTTCTTTAAGACTCTCCAGACGGCTCGCCAGAGTGGCTATAAGAGCCTGCATTCCCACCAGCAATGTAGCAGAGTTCCCTTCTCTCCACATCCTCTCCAGCATTTGTTGTTGTTTGTATTGTGGATTTTTGCCATCCTGACTGGGGTGAGATGATATCTCAGGGAAGTTTTGATTTGCATTTCCCTGATGGCTAAGGATGTGGAGCATTTTTGAAGATATTTGTTAGACATTTTAATTTCATCCCTGGTAAAATTTCTTTTAAGTTCCAGGGCCCATTTTTTAATTGGGCCATTGGTTTCCTTGGTGTTTAGTTTTCTAAGTTCTTTGTGCACTCTGGACAGTAGAGCTCTATCAGATATGTGGTTAATGAAGATTTTCTCCCATTCTGTGGGTTGCCTTTGAGCTCGTGTTACAATCTCTTTATCTGAACAGAAGCTCTTTAATTTCACAAGATCCCAGCTGTTGGGAGTTGGTAGCAGTGACTGTGCCATTAGATGTCTGTTTAGGAACTGTTGGCCTAGCCCAATCAGCTCGAGGGAGTTCCCTATCCTTTCAACTATGGTTTTTATAGTCTCTGGCCTAATATCAAGGTCCTTGATCCATTTGGAATTAAGTCTTGTACATGTTGACATGTACGGGTCCAGCTTTAATCTTCTGCATGTGGAGATCCAGTTTTGCCAGTACCATTTTTTGAAGATGCTGTTCTTTTTCCATTGGATTCTTTGGGCCCCTTTGTCGAAGACCAAATGGCTGCCATTTTGTGGGCTTATATCTGGGTCTTCAATCCTTATCTATTGATCTGTGTATCTATTTTGGAGCCAGTACCAGGCTGTTTTTACAACTATGGATTTGTAGTATAGACTAAGGTTTGATATGGTAATACCTCCAGCAGTGTTTTTGTTACTAAGGATTGTCTTTGCTATCCTGGGTCTTTTGTGCCTCCATATGAACTTTGAGATTGTTTGATCAACTTCTTTGATGAATTGCTTTGGGATTTTAATTGGTATAGCATTGAATTTGTATATTGCCTTTGGTAGGATGGTCATTTTTACGATGTTGATTCTGCCAATCCAGGAACATGGGAGGTCTTTCCACCTTCTGGTGTCTTCTGCAATTTCTTTCTTTAGGGTTTTAAAGTTTTCATTGTAAAGGTATTTTACCTCCTTTGGTTAGGTTTATACCAAGGTATTTCATTTTTTTAGGGGCTACAGTAAATGGGATTGTTTCTCTCAAGGCTTTTTCACTTCTTTCATTCTGGGCATATAGGAAGGCCTCTGATTTTTGCACATTTATTTTGTATCCTGCCACCCTGATGAACTTCCCAATTAGCTCCAGGAGCTTCCTGGTAGAGTTTTTGGGATCACTCAGGTATAAGATCATGTCATCTGCAAATAGGGATAGCTTGACTTCTTCCTTGCCGATTTGAATCCCTCTTATGTCCCTTTCTTTTCTTATGGCTTCAGCTAAGACTTCAAGTACAATATTGAATAGAAGTGGTGAGGGTGGACAGCCTTGTCTATTTCCTGATCGATGTGGGAATGCTTCCAATTTTTCCCCATTGAGCATAATCCTTGCTGTGGTCTTGTTGTATACAGCTTTTATTATATTGATAAAGTTTCCTTCCATTCCTACTGTCTCTAGCGTTTTGATCATGAAAGGCTGTTGGATCTTGTCAAAAGCTTTTTCTGCATCTATCGAGAGTATCATGTGGTCTTGGACTTTGGACTGGTTTACATGATGAATTACATTTATTGATTTGCATATGTTGAACCAACCTTGTGTGCCGGGGATGAAGCCTACTTGGTCCCTGTCAATGATCTCTTTGATATGTTTTTGAATCCGATTTGCTAAGACTTTGTTGAGAACCTTTGCGTCTGTGTTCATCAGAAAGATCGTCCTATAGTTTTCTTTTTTTTTAAGTGAGTCTTTATTAGGTTTTGGGATTAAAATGATATTAGCTTCGTAGAAGGAATTTGGTAGTGTTCCTTCCTTTGCTATTTGATGGAACAGTTTAAGGAGTATTGGTATTATTAACACCTTAAATGTCTGGTAGAACTCTGTGCTGAATCCATCTGGTCCAGGACATTTTTTGGTGGGAAGATTCAAGATTAATTCCTCGATTTCCTTATATGTTATAGGACTATTTAAATAATTCACAACTTCCTGATTCAATTTAGGTAAGTTGTGTTTACTTAGAAATTCATCCATCTCTTTTTTGTTGTCAAACTTCACAGAGTATAAGTTTTTGAAATATGATGTTATAATTTTCTGGATTTCTTGGGTATCAGTAGTGATAACTCCATGTTCAGTTCTAATTTTGTTTATTTGTGTTTTCTCTCTTTTGATTTTGGTTAATTTAGCTAGGGGTGTATCAATCTTATTGATTTTTTCAAAGAACCAGCTTTTTGACTGGTTGATTTTTTCTATCATTTTCTTAATCTCGATTTCAGATATTTCTCCCCTTATTTTGCTAATCTCCTCTCTTCTACTACTTTTGGGATCAGATTGCTCTACTTTCTCTAAAGCTTTAAGCTGCATTGTTAAGTTGTTTATTTCTGATGTTTCCATTTTTTTGATGTAGGCATTAAGAGCTATGAACTTACCTCTTAGAACAGCTTTCATTGTGTCCCAGACATTTTGGTAAGTTGTGTTTTCATTATCATTCGCTTTCACGAAATCTTGAATTTCCTTTTTAATTTCTTCCTGAATCCAGTTCTCATTCAGCATCATAGTGTTAAGTTTCCAGGCGTTAGTGTATTTTCTCTTGTTTGATGTTTTGTCGATGTCCAGCTTTAGGCCGTGGTGGTCTGACAAGGCACAGGTTAGAATTTCAACTTTTTTGTATATGTGTAGATTCGTTTTGTGGCCCAATATGTGATCTATTTTGGAGAAAGTTCCGTGTGCTGCTGAGAAAAATGTGTATTCTTTGGTGCGTGGTTGAAAAGTTCGATAGAGATCTGTAAGGTCCATTTCTTTCAGGGTTTGATTAAGTTCTAAAGTGTCTCTGTTAAGCTTTTGACCTGTTGATCTATCCCATGTTGAGAGGGCGGTGTTGAAGTCCCCAAGAATTATCGTTTGGGCATTGATTTCTTGCTTTAGACGCTGTAGGGTTTTCTTAATGAATGTGGAGGGGCCCGTATTGGGTGCATAAATGTTCAGTATTGTGAAGTCTTCCTGATGAATTGTACCTGTGACTAAAATGTAGTATCCATCCGTGTCTCTTATAATTTTCTTTGGTTTGAAGTCCATTTTGTCTGATAGCATAATGGCTACCCCTGCCTGTTTTCTGGTTCCATTTGCTTGTAGAATTGTTGACCAGCCTTTTATTTTTAGAGCGTGCCTATCTTTCGTAGTGAGATGGGTTTTCTACAGGCAGCAGATTGATGGATTGTGATTTTTAATCCAAATTTGTAATCTGTGTCTCTTGATCGGTGAATTAATTCCATTAACATTTAGTGTTATAATGAAGAAAATATTTTTATTTTTAAAATTTTTTTTATTATTTATTCAATTGTGCATATGTACGTATGTATGTGCGTGTGTGTGTGTGTGTCTGTGTGTGTGTGTAGAACCACGGACGAATTCGGGAACCACCATGGACGCCTCCACCTCCTTCTGCCCCGGCATTCACAGGCTCCGCCCTACCAGGACCAGAAACGCAGGCCGCCCCCGCTTCCGCCTGGCGTCTATACGTGGGAGGGATCTGGGATCCGAACTCAGGACCTTCTGCCTGCAAGGAAGAGGCTTAACCCCTGAGCCACCTCTCCAGCCCCGAGAAACTATTTTTAATTCCAGTCATTTATTATGTTTAGTAGTTTTTATAAGTATATTGCTTCGCTTTTAATGGTGTTATACTTGCCTTCTGTTCTCCTGGATATGCCTGTTTTTTTTTTTTTCACGCTTGAGTATCATTTCTAGCATTTTTTGAAGGCTCGCTTTGGTGGACATGTATCCCTTCAAGTTGTCTTTGTGCTGGAAGATTTTTCTTTCTCCCTCGATCATGATGGATAGTTTTGCAGGGTAAATCAGCCTGGGTTGACATTTTTGCTCATTCAATACTTGAAGTATGTCTCTCCAAGCTCTTCTTGCTTTTACTGTTTCGACTGAGAAGTCATTTGTTATTTTCATAGGTTTACCTTTAAAAGTGACTTGTTTTTTCTCCCTTGAATCTCTCAGCACCAGTTCTTTATCTCGAATGTGGAGTGTTTTAACTATTATTTGCCATGGCGTGCTTCTGTTTTGGTCATATCTGTTTGGGGTGCGGAATGCCTCTTGCATATGTATGGGCCTCTCTTTTTTTAGATGAGGAAAGTTTTCCTTGATGATCGTTTGAAAAATTTCCTCAGGGGTGGTATTTTGAGATTCTTGCTCTGGTATTCCATGAATACGCATGTTGGGCTTTTTCAGGGTGTCCCATAACTCTTGAATATTTTTCTAGAGTATCTTTTTGTCTTTAACAACCTCTTCCATTGAGCTGGTTAGTACTACCACTTTATCTTCAAGGTCTGAAATTCTGTTTTCTGCTTTGTTAGTTCTGTTGATAAGACTCTCTGTGGTGTTCTGGGTTGAAGATAACTTGTCTTGTAGCTCAGTTTTAAACTCTGCTTGAGTCTGTTTTAACTGGTCTATGCCAGTTTTTGTTCCTTGCACTGTTTTTCTCAACTCCTCCAAATGTCTGTTGTGTTCCTCTTCAAAGCGATTGATTCGATTATGTAATTCCTCCCTGATTTCCTCTTTCATAGTATTGAACATGGTAATGATCATATTTTGAAAGTCGTTATCCTGGGTCAGGCTTTCTTGGCCATTTTCCGTGGGTTTGTTCTGGTTGGAGTCTAACATTATGGGATTAATTTCTTCAGTGTGAAATTTGTTTACTTGAGTGTTGCTTCTCGTGGATTTGCACTTTGACTTTGGCATTGTCGTTTTAACTCTTCAGATATTTCAATTTCACTAAACTGAATTATTTGGCCTGGGGTTCTGGGGGCGGGCAGGGAGTGAGCTTACGTAGGTCGCGGATGATGCCCAGCTGGACCAGGCGTGCGTCCGGGCCGGTGGAGCAGAGTGGGGAAGGGAGGATGGAGGCGCCGGCTGGAGCTATTTAACCCGAGTGGAGCTGTGGCGGGGCCCGGGCGCAGGGGGCGGTCCTCCTTGTCCCTCTGCCCTGCACGCGGCTCCGGCTGGATGGTGGGTTAGGAGCTGGGTCCCTTGGGCTGACCTGGGGTTCTGGTGGGCGGGCGCGGGCACAGCTTACCTAGGTCACGGATGAGGCCCGGCTGGACCGCGCGCTCATCCGGACCGGCGGAGCGGGGTGGGGAAGGGAGGCCAACATCAATTCTTGAAGATGCTTTCTTTTCCCCAGTGTGTGTTTTTTGTGAAAGTACCATGCTGTTTTTATTTCTATGGGTGTATAGTATAGCATAAATCCTGTATGGTGATACCTCCAGCAATGTTTTTATTGCGCAAGTTTTGGCTAATTAGAACATTTTACTCTTCCATATGAATTTTGAGACTTACTTTTTTCCAGTTCTGTGAAGAATTGAATTGGAATTCTGATTGAGATTTCATTGAATCTGTATATTGCCCTTTGTAGGGTGGTTGTTGCAATTCGCTTTCATGGTTATGAATAAATGACCATCAAATGTCTTAAGGGAACAAGAGGCTTATTTTCTCTTATTGTTGGTTACAATTCTTAGTAGAGCTTGATGGGAGAGTATTCACCGACACCAGGACCCCATCATGGTTCATTGGCCCATGGTCCATGGTCACCAACACTGGCCATATCATCACCACATAATGGCTGAGAGAGGAATGATCCTTATTTGCCAGATCAGCATGTCTAGCCAAGTGTACACAAGGATGCCGACTCTCTCAACCAGCTCTCTGTCTTTTATTCCAGGGCCTAATCCCACACACCACAGGCTGGGCCTTCCCCATCAGCTAGACAATCTCCTGCAGGTCCGCTCTGGGCTTAACTCAACCATTAATTCTCTACAAATGTGCCCAGAACTCAAACCCTCAATTGTCAAGTTGACACCTGTACCTAACTATGACAGTAATCATTTTCATAATATTAATTCCACCAACCCATGAGCATGGGATATCTTTCTACCTTCTATATCTTTTTTAGTTTCTTTCTGAAGTGTTTTGTAGTTTCCATTGTATAGGTCTTTGCCGCATCCCTATCCAACTAATCTGGTAGAATATGTCTCAGTTTGGAAAAGATGGATTCAAAGTAACATGTTTTGGGATAAGGACATGGCTTTATTTAAGAGAAGTAAGGAAAAATATGGGAATTGTTAGGCCTTGGTGTTTCTCCCCAGCTCAAGCCTAAAGCCTGTTCCCTGGGGAAGGTCACAGTAACGCCCATGAACAGGGGCTGGACACTCTCTCCTAGAAAATTCGGGTTTTGCCTGAGGCAGGAAGAATTCTGGGAATTAGGAGTGCCCTTTACCTAGGTTTTGTTTTTTTGGGATAATTCAAGTTTTGTCTCTGGCAGGAAGAATTCTTCTGGGAATTAGGAGTGCCCTTTACCTCCTCTTAGGGCTTTTTGGAACTAGCTTCCTGCTCTCTGATCTAGAGAAGAAGCCTGCTTTTTAAGTTTTAGTCAAATACTAAATAGAGATTTCATGTCTAGTCACTTACAAAAAGTAGACTTGTTAGCCAGAATGTGTGCACTGATTTTAAGGAAATTAGAGAATAACTTGTAGAGTCTTAAAACATAGGTGGGTAAAATTCCCACTTATATACTAACTCAGAAATTCCAGAAGTATAAGACTATGCTATCAGTCCACTAGAATCTTAAAAGAAGCTGTGATACCCTCTTACCCTGGCTGAAGGACAAGGAAGAGACCATCATGCCAGAAAGTCTAGATGCCAAGACTGCCCCTGGAGATAGTATTTGCAATCCAAACTGGGAGAATCCATATCAGAAGCAAAGGGGGCCATGTCTTTCCTATCCCAAACAGCACTCTTATGAGACCATTCGAGTGCACTCCCACTAATGATCGCCTCCGCCCCAAAAGAGATACCCTTGGCATATGGGGTCTGACTGGACCCCAGGTTTGGAGTATGCATGGTTCACAGGTGGGTCATCTAACTGGAGGCAATACACTTCTGGAATTCCTCAAAGAAAGACATAAGCAACCTTACTATTAAAGGAATAGAAGGATGCTATTATAGGAGAAGTTATTCTTTTAATAATTATATTGCTTAAGTGTTTTCTTCAGTGCATAGCTCAGTAGTGCTCCATTGACAGAACCAGCTATAGCTTATGGGCCTTGAGTATCCAAACCATGGCCCCCTTAGAGATGTGGTTCAAGCTTGGATAGTAGACACTGCATGAGCTGCATACATCTTCCCAAGTTAGAACCTGCTGCCATGCCTGGTGCCCATGTCGACCTGCATGACTGAGAGTATCAACCTGGAGAGGACAACAGCCAAAGCTCATGCTGGGACTTATGGGGTGTTGGGGACTCCTATAGTTAATTGTAAAATATGTTTCTTGCTGAAATCAAAAAGAGATCATTCTGCCTCTGTGTATTTTAAAAAAGCAGTCTCTGTTAAAATGTAGGCTCTACCCCATAGCTATCCAGAATGATTCCCTTAAGTGCCTTTACCCTAAGGCAATGGGTTAGGTTCTTGAAAAAAAGGGTCCACCCTGAAGGTGATTTTGCTGATTGGAAAATTATATGCAACATTCTTTACCCCAAAATTTTCTGTATAAAAGCTGTCACGAAAGTTTCAATAAATGGGTTCAGAATTCACTCAGCCTAAAGGGAGTTGCGTGTGTTTCTGTTCTCCACTCAGTCCTGGGGAGCCCTGGTCTCGAGGCCGAGACTCTGGTCTGCGGCAGGTCTTGGTTAAATTTATTACAAAGATTTTATTGTTTTGAGACTATGGTGAATGGGATTGATTCTCTCATTTCTTTCTCAGATTGCTTATAAGAATATTACTGATTTATGTATGTTGATTTTGTCACCTGCCACTTTACTGAATGTTTATTAATTCAAGGAGTTTCTTAAATAAGTCACATAGATCTCTTATGTATAGAATCATACCATCTAGAGATAGGGATACTTTAAGTTCTTCCTTTCTTTTTGTGTCCCTTTTATCTTCTTCCCTTGCCTTATTGCTCTGGCTAAGTCTTCAAGCACGATATTGAATAGGAGTGGTAAGAGTGGACAGTCTTGCCTTGTTACTGATCTAAGTGGGAATGCTTCAAGTTTTTACCCATTTAGAATGATGTTTGCCTTAGGGTTGTTGTATATAGCCTTTATTATGATGAGATATGTCCCTTTCGTTCCTATTCTCTTCAAAAATTTCATCATGAAAAGATGTTGAGTCAAAAGCCTTTTCTGCATCTATTGAGGGAATCACATTGTTTTTATTTGAGTCTGCTAATACTATAGATCATATTTATTGATTTACTTCCTGTAGTATTTGTTTGATGAATCTGGGTGCTCCTGTGTTTGGTGTTAAGGATTATTAAGGATTGTAGTATGCTCCTGCTGTAATGTCCTCTCAACTAGAAGGTAAAAACCATCTGTATCTTTTATGGTTTGCTGTAGTTTGAAATCCACTTTGTTGAATATTAAGATAACAACTCCTGCTTCTTTCCTTTTCCATTTACTTGGAGTACCTTTGACCATCCTTTCTTTTAAAAATTTTTTTATTTCCACTCATACAAACTTAATAGGTACACCGGTCCTTTCCCTCTCTCCACCCCCACCTACCTGTGCCCCCCTCCCCACCCCTTCCCTCTCCATCTCCCAGTGCCTCCCTCTCCCATCCCCGGAGCATCCTTTAATGTGCATGCCAAACTCTCCTCTGAGTCCTCCTCTCTGATGAGTGCAAGGACCCAGTGGCATTTCCCAGAACCCTTTTCTGTGATCCTGTTAAGCATAGGAACACTACTGAGGCTGTCAAAACGTTCCCTCCAAGGATCCTAATGCCTTTAGCAAATGCTAGACTTTGTGGGGTCAATAGTGTGTTGGACATTGAGCAGAGCATGTAAAGCCCAAATATGGTTACTTCGGCCCTGTGTAGAGTACCTTGCATATTATTACTCCTCCGATTCTTGTGCTCTTACAATCTTACCGCCCCCTCTTCCACAAATTTCCCTGAGCTTCAGGATGGGAGAGATTAGGCTGGCCTAGTTCCAGGTGGTTGATATAGAGTCTCTGATGTTCTGGATTATGGTTTGTTGATTTATTTTTTCCAGTTTTGCTGCTCCTGCAATGCCCTTCACTCCATCCTGATGGGTATTGGATGTCACCCTCTGGCCAGAGATAAAAACTTGTTAAATTAGAGTCTTGTTATAAGAGCCCATTCAAAGGTAGATGTAATAAAAGTAGGAAACCGCAGCGAGGGAGGGGTCAATCACCCATTTGCAAAATGGTTACTTTTTATCTGCCAGACTATATGCCCTCCCCTTCTGGTGAGATCATACCCACTCAGTTGTAAATGATCAGGATCAGAAGTCTGTGAACTTAACCAGGTGTCTCATTACTTACTTGCAGTCCTTGATGGAGGCCTATTTTCTCTGCTGTAACATGGTCCCTTCTCTCCATGTTTCTGGTGTGGCCCTCCTACCCCATCCCTCCTGTTCATAATCTTTGCAATTACTGTAGATATTACTGAGATTTAACTTTGAGTGTCTCTAAGTGGATTTCATACTAGGAGTCACCTATTAGGGAGTACATACGGCGCTTAATTTTCTGTGTCTGGTATACTTCACTCAATATAATGGTTTCTAATTCCATCCACTTCCTGGCAAATTTCATTCATTCATCATTTTTGATGGCTGAGTAGTACTCCAATGTATAGATGTACCACAGTTTCCTTATCCACTTGTCAACTGTTGGACATTTGGGTTGATTCCGTGACTTTGCTATTGTAAACAGCGCTGCTATGAACATGTTCATGCTTGTGCTATTGAGGTGAATTTTTGCTGTATGGGTGGTTATTCCCAAAAGTGGAATCACAGGGTCATATGGCATTTCAACTTTTAATTTCTTTAAGAATCTCCAGACGGCTCACCAGAGTGACTATAAGAGCCTGCATTCCCACCAGCAATGTAGAAGAGTTCCCTTCTCTCCACATCCTCTCCAGCATTTGTTGTTGTTTGTATTGTGGATTTTTGCCATCCTGACTAGGGTGAGATGATATCTCAGGGACGTTTTGATTTGCATTTCCCTGATGGCTAAGGATGTGGAGCATTTTTGAAGATATTTGTTAGACATTTTAATTTCATCCCTGGTAAACTTTCTTTTAAGTTCGAGGGCCCATTTTTTAATTGGGCCATTGGTTTCCTTGGTGTTTAGTTTTCTAAGTTCTTTGTGCACTCTGGATAATAGAGCTCTATCAGATATGTGGTTAGTGAAGATTTTCTCCCATTCTGTGGGTTGCCTTTGAGCTCGTGTTACAATCTCTTTATCTGAACAGAAGCTCTTTAATTTCACAAGATCTCAACTGTTGAGAGTTGGTATCAGTGACTGTGCCATTGGATGTCTGTTTAGGAACTGTTGGCCTAGCCCAATCAGCTCGAGGGAGTTCCCTATCCTTTCAACTATGGTTTTTATAGTCTCTGGCCTTATATCAAGGTCCTTGCTCCATTTGGAATTAAGTCTTGTACATGGTGACAAGTACGGGTCCAGCTTTAATCTTCTGCATGTGGAGATCCAGTTTTGCCAGCACCATTTGTTGAAGATGCTGTTCTTTTTCCATTGGATTCTTTGGGCCCCTTTGTCAAAGATCAAATGGCTGTATTTTTGTGGGCTTATATCTGGGTCTTCAACCCTTATCCATTGATCTGTGTGTTTATTTTGGAGCCAATACCAGGCTGCTTTTACAACTATGGATTTGTAGTATAGACTAAGGTTTGGTGTGGTGATACCTCCAGCAATATTTTTGTTACTCAGGATTGTTTTTGCTATCCTGGGTCTCTTGTGCCTCCACATGAATTTTGAGATTCTTTGGTCAACGTCTTTAAAGAATTGCTTTGGGATTTTAATTGGTATAGCATTGAATTTGTATATTGCCTTTGGTAGGATGGTCATTTTTACAATGTTGATTCTGCCAATCCAGGGACATGGGAGGTCTTTCCACCTTCTGGTGTCTTCTGCAATTCTTTCTTTAGGGTTTTATAGTTTTCATTGTAAAAGTCTCTTACTTCCTTGGTTAGGTTTATACCAAGGTATTTCATTTTTTTTTTTATTTCAGCTCATACAAACTTATTAGGTACACCAGTTCCCTCCCTCCCGGTATTTCATTTTTTTAGGGGCTATAGTAAATGGGATTGTTTCTCTCAAGGCTTTTTCACTTCTTTCATTCAGGGCATATAGGAAGGCCACTGGTTTTTGTACATTTATTTTGTATCCTGCCACCCTGCTGAACTTCTCAATTAGTTCCAGGAGCTTTCTGGTGGAGTTTTTGGAATCCCTCAGATATAAGATCATGTCATCTGCAAATAGAGATAGCTTGACTTCTTCCTTGCCGATTTGAATCCCTCTTATATCCCTTTCTTGTCTTATGGCTTCAGCTAAGACTTCAAGTACAATATTGAATAGAAGTGGTGAGAGTGGACAGCCTTCTCTAGTTTCTGATTGAAATGGGAATGCTTCAAGTTTTTCCCCATTGAGAAATGGATGTCATTAGAAACAATTATATAAAGTGAAGTATCCCAGACCCAGAAAATTAAGCGCCATATGTACTACCTAATAGGTGGCTCCTAGTACCAAACCCACCCAGCTCACCTAGAGACACTCAAAGATAAATCTTTGTAATACCTATAGTAATTGCAAGGATTATGAACAGGAGGGATGGGGTAGGAGGGCCACACCAGAAACATGGAGAGAGGGGACCATGTTACAGCAGAGAAAATAGGCCTCCATCAAGGACTGCAAGTAAGTAATGAGACATCTGATTAAGTTCACAGACTTCTGATCCTGATCATTTACAACTGAGTGGGTATGATCTCACCAGAAGGGGAGGGCATATAGTCTAGCAGATAAAAAGTAACCATTTTGCAAATGGGTGATTGACCCCTCCCTCACTGTGGTTTCCTACTTTCATTGTATCTACCTTTGAATATGCTCTTAAACAAGACTACAGTTTAACAACTTTTTGTCTTTGGCCAGGGGGTGACATACAATGCCCATCAGGATGGAGTGAAGGGCATTGCAGGAGCAGCAAAACTGCAAAAGAAAATCAACAAACCACAATCCAGAACTTCAGAGACTCTATATCGACCACCTAGAACTAGGCCAGCCTAATCTCACCCCATCCTGAAGCTCAGGGACATTTGCGGAAGAGGGGGCGGTAAGATTGTAAGAGCACAAGGATGGGAGGAGTAATGAAATGCAAGATACTTCACACAAGTTAGGGCCAAAGCAATCATAATTGGACTTTACATGCCCTGCACAATGTACAACACACTATTGACCTCACAAGGTCTAGTATCTGCTAAAGGCACCAAGATCCTTGGAGGCAAGGGATTGACAGCCACAGTAGTGTTCCTATGCTTAAGGGGAACACAGGAAGGGGTTCAGGGAAATGCCACTGGGTCCTTGTACGTCATCAGAGGAGGGTCTAGAGGAGAGCATGACATGCACATTAAAGGATTCTCCGGGGATTGGGGGGGGAGGCACTGGAGGGTGGGGAGGAAGGGGTAAGGGGAGGGTGAGCAGAGGGGTTGGGGGGAGGAGGAGGGAGGGAGGGAACCAGTGTACCTATTAAGTTTGTATGAGCGGAGATAATAAAAATGTTAAAAAAAAGTTTTTCCCCATTGAGTAAAATCCTTGCTCTTGGCTTGTTGTAGACAGCTTTTATTATATTGATAAAGGTTCCTTCCATTCCATCCTTCTCTAGGGTTTTGATCATAAAGCGGTGTTGGATCTTTTCAAAAGCTTTTTCCATATCTATGGAAAGTTTCATGTGGTCTTGAACTTTGGACTGGTTTATATGGTGAAATACATTTATTGATTTGCGTATGTTGAACCAACCTTGTGTGCCTGGGATAAAGCCTACTTGCTCCTTGTGGATAATCTTTTTGATATGTTTTTGAATCTGATTTGCTAAGACTTTGTTGAGAATCTTTGCATCTGTGTTCATCAGAGAGATTGGCCTATAGTTTTCCTTTTTAAGTGTATCTTTATTAGGTTTTGGGATGAAGACAATATTAGCTTCGTAGAAGGAATTTGGTAGTGTCCCTTCCTTTGCTATTTGATGGAACCGTTTAAGGAGTATTGATGTTATTAGCTCCTTAAATATCTGGTCGAATTCTGTGCTGAATCCATCTGGCCCAGGAAATATTTTGGTGGAAAGATTCGAGATTAATTCCTTGATTTCCTCATATGTTATGGGACTATTTAAATAATTCACCACTTCCTGATTCAATTTAGGTAAGTTGTGTTTACTTAGGAATTCATCCATCTCTTTTGTGTTGTCAAATTTCATAGAGTATAAGTTTTTGAAATAAGATGTTATAATTCTCTTGGGTATTAGTAGTGATAACTCTATTTTCATTTCTAATGTTGTTAATTTGTTAATTTGGGTTTTCTCTCTCTTACTTTTAGTTAATTTAGCTAGGGGTGTATCAACCTTATTGATTTTTTTTTTTAAAAACCAGCTTTTTGACTAGTTGATTTTCTGTATCGTTTTCCTAATCTCGATTTCAGATATTTCTCCCCTTATTTTGCTAATCTCCTCCTTTCTTCTGCTTTTGGGATCAGATTGCTCTAGTGTCTCTAAAGCTTTAAGCTGTGTTGTTAAGTTATTTATTTCTGATGTTTCTATTTTTTTGATGTAGGCATTAAGAGCTATGAACTTACCTCTTAGAACAGCTTTCATTGTGTCCCAGACATTTTGGTAAATTGTATTTTCATTATCATTCGCTTTCAGGAAATGTCGAATTTTACTTCCTGAATCCAATTCTCATTCAGCATCATAGTGTTAAGTTTCCAGGAGTTAGTGTATTTTCTGTTGCTTGTTGTGTTGTGGATGTCCAGCTTTAGGCTGTGGTGGTCTGATAAGGCACAGGTTAGAATTTCAACTTTCTTGTATATGTGTAGATTCATTTTGTGGCCCAATATGTGATCTATTTTGGAGAAAGTTCCGTGTGCTGCTGAGAAAAATGTGTATTCTTTGGTGCGTGGATGAAAAGTTCAATAGAGATCTATAAGGTCCATTTTAGTAAGGGTTTGATTAAGTTCCAAAGTGTCTCTGTTAAGTTTTTTACCTATTGATCTATCCCATGTTGAGCGGGCAGTGTTGAAATCCCCAACAATTATTGTTTTGGGGTTGATTTCTCACTTTAAACGTTGTAGGGTTTGCTTAATGAATGTGGGGGGTCCGTATTGGGTGCATATATGTTCAGTATTGTGAAGTCTTCCTGGTGAATTGTACCTGTGACTAAAATGTAGTATCCATCTGTGTCTCTTATGATTTTTTTGGGCTTGAAGTCCACTTTGTCTGACAGCATAATGGCTACCCCTGCCTGTTTCCTGGTTCCATTAGCTTGCAGAATTTTGGACCAGCCTTTTATTTTTAGGAGGTGCCTATCTTTTGTTTTGAGATGGTTTCCTGCAGGGAGCAGATTGATGGGTTGTGATTTTTAATCCAAGTTTGTAATCTGTGTCTCTTGGTCGGTGAGTTAATTCCATTATCATTTAATGTTATAATGGAGAAATTCTTTTTAGTTCTGTACATTTTTTATGTTTAGTGGCTTTTGTAAATGTGTTGTTTTGCTTTTAGGTTTTGGTGGTATTATACTTCCCTTCTGTTCTCCTGGATATGCTTGTTTTTTTTTTTTTTTTTCAAGCTTGAGTATCATTTCTAGCATTTTTTGAAGGACTGGTTTCGTGCACATGTATCCCTTTTAGTTATTTTTGTGCTGGAAAGTTTTTCTTATTCTTTTTTTTTTTTTGGTTGAAAACAATTGTTTTCTTTTTTTTTAAACATTTTTTATTATTATTTCCGCTCATACAAACTTAATAGGTAGACCAGTTCCCTCCCCCCCTCCTCCTCCCCCTGAACCCCCTGCTCCCCCTCCCTCCCTCCCAATCTCCCAGTGCCTCCCCCCCAATTCCCAGAGAATCCTTTATTGTGTATGCCTAACTCTCCTCTTGGTCCTCCTTTCCGATGACATAAAAGGACCCAGTGACATTTCCCTGAACCCTTTCTCGTGTTCCCCTTAAGCATAGGAACACTTCTGTGGCCATCAATCCCTTGCCTCCAAGGATCTTGGTGCCTTTAGCTGATGTTAGACTTTGTGAGGTCAATAGTGTGACGGACATGGCGCAGGGCATACAAAGTCCTATTATGATTGCTTCAGCCCTACCTAGTGTGGAGACTCTTCAAATCATTGCTCCCCCCATCCTTTTGCTCTTACAATCTTACCGCCCCCTCTTCCGCAGATGTCCCTGAGTTTCAGGATGGGGGGAGATTAGGCTGGCTTAGTTCTATGTGGATGATATAGAGTCTCTGAAGTTCTGGATTGTGGTTTGTTGATTTTCTTTTGCAGTTTTGCTGCTCCTGCAATGCCCTTCACTCCATCCTGATGGGTACTGTATGTCACCCCCTGGTCAGAGACAAAAAACTGTTAAACTGGAGTCTTGTTGTAATAGCACATTCAAGGGTAGATGTAATAAAAGCAGGAAACCTTGGTGAGGAGGGGATCAGTCACCCATTTGCAAAATGATCTCTTTTCATCTGCCAAACTATATGCCCTCCCCTTCTGGTGCGATCATACCCTCTCAGTTGTACATGATCAGGAACGAAGGTCTGTGAAATTAACCAGGTGTCACATTACTTACTTGCTTTCCTTGGAGGTCGATTTTCTCTGCTGTAACATGGTCCTCTCTCTCCTTGTGTCTGGTATGGCCCACCAACCCCATCCCTCCTGTTCACAATCCTTGCAATTACTGTATTACATAGGTTTACCCTTGAGTGTCTCAATGTGGGCTGGGTGAGTTTGGTAGTAGGAGCCACCTATTAAGGAGTATATATGGCACTTAACTTTCTGGGATTGGGATAGTTCACTTAATATAATTGTTTCTAATGACATCCATTTCCCACCAAATTCCAGTAATTCATCCTTTTTGATGGCTGAGTAGTACTCCATTGTGTAGGTGTACCACAGTCTCCTTATCCACTCGTCAACTGTTGGACATTTAGGTTGATTCCATGACTTTGCTATTGTAAACAGTGCTGCTATGAACATAGTCGTGCTTGTGCTATCGAGGCGAACCTCTGCTGTATGGGGGGTTATTCCCAAAAGTGGAATAGCAGGGTCATATGGCATTTCAATCTTTAATTTCTTTAAGAATCTCCAGATGGCTCGCCAGAGTGGCTGTATGAGCCTGCATTCCCACCAGCAATGTAGCAGGGTTTCCCTCCCTCCACATCCGCTCCAGCACTTGTTGTTGTTTGTATTGTGGATTTTTGCCATCCTGACCGGGGTGAGATGATATCTCAGGGAAGTTTTGATTTGCATTTCCCTGATGGCTAAAGAAGTGGAGCATTTTTTAAGATATTTGTTAGACATTTTAATTTCATCTCTGGTAAAATTTCTTTTAAGTTCCAGGGCCCATTTTTTAATTGGGCCATTGGTTTCCTTGGTGTTTAATTTTCTAAGTTCTTTGTGCACTCTGGACAGTAGAGCTCTATCAGATATGTGGTTAGTGAAGACTTTCTCCCATTCTGTGGGTTGCCTTTGAGCTCGTGTGACAATCTCTTTATCTGAACAGAAGCTCTTTAATTTCACAAGATCCCAACTGTTGAGAGTTGGTAGCAGTGACTGTGCCATTGGATGTCTGTTTAGGAACTGTTGGCCTAGCCCAATCAGCTCAAGGGAGTTCCCTATCCTTTCAACTATGGTTTTTATAGTCTCTGGCCTGATATCAAGGTCCTTGATCCATTTGGAATTAAGTCTTGTACATGGTGACATGTACGGGTCCAGCTTTAATCTTCTGCATGTGGAGATCCAGTTTTGCCAGCACCATTTGTTGAAGATGCTGTTCTTTTTCCATTGGATTCTTTGGGCCCCTTTGTCAAAGATCAAATGGCTGTATTTTTGTGGGCTTATATCTGGGTCCTCAACCCTTATCCATTGATCTGTGTGTCTATTTTGGAGCCGGTACCAGGCTGTTTTTATAACTATGGATTTGTAGTATAGACTAAGGTTCGGTATGGTAATACCTCCAGAAGTGTTTTTGTTACTCAGGATTGTCTTTGCTATCCTAGGTCTTTTGTGCCTCCATATGAATTTTGAGATTAATTGGTCAACTTCTTTAAAGAATTGCTTTGGAATTTTAATTGGAATAGCATTGAATTTGTATATTGCCTTTGGTAGGATGGTCATTTTTACAATGTTGATTCTGCCAATCCAGGAGCATGGGAGGTCTTTCCACCTTCTGATGTCTTCAGCAATTTCTTTCTTTAGAGTTTTAAAGTTTTCATTGTAAAGGTCTTTTACCTCCTTGGTTAGGTTTATACCAAGGTATTTCATTTTTTTAGGGGCTATAGTAAATGGGATTGTTTCTTTCAGGGCTTTTTCACTTCTTTCATTCTGGGCATATAGGAAGGCCTCTGATTTTTTTACATTTATTTTGTATCCTGCCACCCTGCTGAACTTCTCAATTAGTTCCAGGAGCTTCCTGGTGGAGTTTTTGGGATCCCTCAGGTATAAGATCATGTCATCTGCAAATAGGGATAGCTTGACTTCTTCCTTGCCAACTTGAATCCCTTTTATGTCCCTTTCTTGTCTTATGGCGTCAGCTAAGACTTCAAGTACAATATTGAGTAGAAGTGGTGAGGGTGGACAGCCTTGTCTAGTTCCTGATCAAAGTGGGAATGCTTCCAATTGTTTCCCATTGTGCATAATCCTTGCTGTGGGCTTGTATACAGCTTTTATTATATTGATAAAGGTTCCTTCCATTCCTACTTTCACTAGTGTTTTGATCATAAAAGGCTGTTGGATCTTGTCAAAAGCTTTTTCTGCATCTATTGAGAGTATCATGTGGTCTTGGTCTTTGGATTGGTTTACATGATGAATTACATTTATTGATTTGCGTATATTGAACCAACCTTGTTTTTGAAATATGATGTTACAATTCTCTGGATTTCTTGGGTATCAGTAGTGATAACTCCATATTCATTTCTAATTTTGTTAATTTTGGTTTTCTCTCTCTTGCTTTTGGTTAATTTAGCTAGGGGTGTATCAATCTTATTTATTTTTTCAAAGAACCAGCTTTTTGACTGGTTGATTTTTTCTATCGTTTTCTTAATCTTGATTTCAGATATTTCTCCCCTTATTTTGCTAATCTCCTCTCTTCTACTACTTTTGGGATCAGATTGCTCTAGTTTCTTCTAAAGCTTTAAGCTGCATTGTTAAGTTGTTTATTTCTGATGTTTCCATTTTTTTGATGTAGGCATTAAGAGCTATGAACTTACCTCTTAGAACAGCTTTCATTGTGTCCCAGACATTTTGGTATGTTGTGTTTTCATTATCATTTGCTTTCACGAAATCTTGAATTTCCTTTTTAATTTCTTCCTGAATCCAGTTCTCATTCAGCATCATATTGTTAAGTTTCCAGGCGTTAGTGTATTTTCTCTTGTTTGATGTTTTGTGGATGTCCAGCTTTAGGCCGTGGTGGTCTGACAAGGCACAGGTTAGAATTTCAACTTTTTTGTATATGTGTAGATTCGTTTTGTGGCCCAATATGTGATCTATTTTGGAGAAAGTTCCGTGTGCTGCTGAGAAAAATGTGTATTCTTTGGTACGTGGGTGAAAAGTTCGATAGAGATCTGTAAGGTCCATTTCTTTCAGGGTTTGATTAAGTTCCAAAGTGTCTCTGTTAAGCTTTTGACCTGTTGATCTATCCCGTGTTGAGAGGGCGGTGTTGAAGTCCCCAAGAATTATCGTTTGGGGGTTGATTTCTTGCTTTAGACGCTGTAGGGTTTTCTTAATAAATGTGGAGGGGCCCGTATTGGGTGCATAAATGTTCAGTATTGTGAAGTCTTCTTGGTGAATTGTACCTGTGTCTAACATGTAGTATCCATCTGTGTTTCTTATGATTTTCTTTGGTTTGAAGTCCACTTCGTCTGAAAGCATAATTGCTACCCCTGCCTGTTTCCTGGTTCCATTAGCTTGTAAGATTTTGGACCAGCCTTTCATTCTTAGGATGTGCCTATCTTTTGTGGTGAGATGAGTTTCCTGAAGGCAGCAGATTATTGGATTGTGGTTTTTAATCCAAGTTTGTAATCTGTGTCTCTTAATCAGTGAGTTAATACCATTGACATTTAATGTTGTAATGGAGAAATTATTTTTAATTCTGAACATTTTTTATGTTTAGTAGATTTTGTAAGCATACTGTTTGATATTTACGTTTTGGTGGTATTATACTTCCCTTCTGTCCTCCTGGATACGCTTGTTCTTTTCTTCAAGCTTGAGTATCAGTTCTAGGATTTTTTTGAAGGCCTGCTTTGGTAGACATGTATCCCTTCAAGTTGTCTTTGTGCTGGAAAAGTTTTCTTTCTCCCTCAATCGTGACAGATAGTTTTGCCGGGTATATCAGTCTGGGTTGGCATTTTTGCTCATTTAATACTTGAAGTATGTCTCTCCAAGCTCTTCTTGCTTTTACTGTTTCCATTGAGTATTCATTTGTTATTCTAATAGGTTTACCTTTAAAAGTGAGTTGCTTTTTTTCTCTTGAAGCTCTCAGCACCTTTTCTTTGTGTTGAATGTGGAGTGTTTTGACTATTATTTGCCGTGGCGATTTTCTATTTTGGTTGTATCTGTTTGGAGTGCAAAATGCCTCTTGTATTTGGATAGGCCTCTCATTCTTTAATTTTGGGAAGTTTTCATTTATGATGAATTGAAATATCAGTATCTTTTTGGCTTTAACAATCTCTTCCATTGAGCTGGTTAATTCTCCCACTTTGTCTTCAAGATCTGAAATTCTATTTTCTGCCTCATTTGTTCTGCTCATAAGACTCTCTGTGGAGTTTTGGGTTGAAGATAACTTGTCTTGTAGTTTAATTTTAAAGTCTGCCTGAGACTGTTTTAATTGCTCCATACCTATTTTTGTTTCTTGAACTGTTTTTCTCAACTCCTCCAAGTGCCTGTTGTGTTCCTGTTCAAAGTGGTTGATACGGTTGTTTAACTCTTCACGGATTTCCTCTTTCATAGTATTAATCATGGTAAGGATCTTACTCTGAAAGTCGTTATGTTGGGTCTGGCTTCCATGGCTATTTTCTGTGGATTTGTTCTGGTCGGAATCCCTCATTATGGGATTGATTCTTTTGGCAGGAGATTGGTCTTCTTGGGTTTTGTTTCTCGTGGGTCTGCACTTTGACTTGTAGATTGTTGTTTTGTTTTTTAGGACCTTTCAGTTTCTGTGTTTTTCACTGAATCGACGTAGTTAGTATTGTTACGCTTGCCAGTTATTACTAGTGCTTACCTTGGATTGGGTACGTTTGTGTATTGTTATTATTATATCCTAGATGAGGCTACTAGGCTGTTAGTACATCAGTTAAGTCAGGTTATGTTACCAGGGGGTGAATATTAGTTTGGTAGTGCACTTTTACGATTTAGTTTCTTGGTGAAATGTGGGGGTGAGTGGTGTACTCCCTGGAGTTGTATGTTGTGGGGTGGCTGTATGAGAAAGTTGATCTACAGCATTGATACTTTAAAGGATCAGTAAGGTGAAAAGAAAAAGTTTACTTATCTTTGGGCTGGATGAGAAGAAACTCGCCCACGTGATGTAATGATTGTAATGGAGTCCAGATGTATGGCCTGTGCTCCCTTTGTTCCTTAGAATTTTGCTTGAGTTTCCTTTGGGCTCTATTGAATTCTGAGTAGCAGTGTGTCTTCCGTGGACCACTGCGTAGGTCCCTGGTGGGCCAGAGAGGCAGAGGGTCTGATGTTGATGGCAGAATTCTTCACCTGCGACCTGGGAAGGTAGGCGGGGAGAGGGGCGGGGCCCCGGGGGCAAAGCCGGAGGCTGCGCAGTTTGGTGCTGCTGGCCCGGCGGCTCCTGGGTGGGGGGCAGGGCTGGGCTGGGCTCTTTTGCTCCCTGGCTCAATGGCAGAATTCTTCACCTGGGATCCAGGGGGGTGGCTAGGCGCACAGGGGGCAGGATGCGAGGGGCTTGGGTCCAGGGCGGGCCCGGGCTAAGCTGTAGTCGGCCTGGGTGCTCGCCGCCACCGGGACGCGTGGGGCTCCAGGTTTGTTGGGGGCTGGGCTGTGCTCTCTCTCTCTCTCTCTCTCTCTCTTACTCACTGAAAGTTTTTCTTTTTCACTTGATCATGACAGATAATTTTAGAGGGTATATCAGCCTGAGTTGATATTTTTGCTCATTCAATACTTGAAGTACATCTCTCCAAGCTCTTCTTGATTTTACTGTTTCCATTGAGAAGTCATTTGTTATTTTAATAGGTTTACCTTTAAAAGTGACTTGTTTTTTTTCCCCTTGAAGCTCTCAGAACCATTTCTCTTTATCTTGAATGTGGAGTGTTTTAACTATTATTTGCTGTGGCGAGTTTCTATTTTGGTCATATCTGTTTGAGGTGTGGAATGCCTCTTGTATATGGATGGGACTCTCTTTTTTTAGATGAGGAAAGTTTTCCTTAATGATCGTTTGAATAATTTCGTCAGGTGTGCTATTTTGGGATTCTTGCTCTGGTATTTCATGAATACACATGTTCGGCTTCCTCAGGGTGTCCCATAACTCTTGAATATTTCTCTAGAGTATCATTTTGGGTTTAACAACGTCTTTCGTTGAGCTGGTTAATACTCCTACTTTGTCTTCAAGGTCTGAAATTCTATTTTCTACTTCAATAGTTCTGCTGATAAGACTCTCTGTGGAGTTCTGGGTTGAAGATAACTTGTCTTTTAGTACAGTTTTAAACTCTGCTTGAGTCTGTTTTAACTGCTTTATGCCTATTTTTGTTTCTTGCACTGTTTTTCTCAACTCCTTCAAGTGTCTGTTGTGTTCCTCTTCAAAGTGATTGATGCGGTTATTTAATTCCTCCTGGATTTCGTCTTTCATAGTACTGATCATTGTAATGATCATGTTTTGAAAGTTGGTATCCTTGGTCAGGCTTTCTTGGCTATTTTCCATGGATTTGTTCTGGTTGTAGTCTATCATTGTGGGATTAATTCCTTCAGTGGGAGATTTGTTTTCTTGGGTTTTGTTTCTCATAGATTTGCACTTTGACTTGGGTATTGTTGTTTTAACTCTTAAGACCTTCTTTCAATTTCTGTGTGTTTTTCACCAAACTGAATTGTTTGGCCTGGAGCAGCTCCTGCTCCAGCTGGGTGGTGGGAGAAGCTGGGACCTTGGGTTGCCTGGGGTTTGGGGGGTGGGTGGGTGGGAGCTTACCTAGGTCTCTGTGAGTCCCAGTGGACTGCGCGCATCCCGGGCGGGTGGGGAAAGGGAGGAGGTGGTGGGGGCGGGGGCGCAATTCTTAAGATCTTATCTTTAATAAATCTCTGTAATACCTACAGTAATTGCGAAGATTATAAACAGGAGGGAAGGGGAAGGAGGACCCCCCAGCAATAAAGAGAGAGGGGATCATGCTACAGCAAGAAAATAGGTCACCATCAAATACTGCAAGTAAGTAGAGAGACATCTGGTTAAATCCACTCACTTTTCTTCCTGGTCACTTGCAACTGAGGGGGTTTGATCTCACCATTCAAGGAGGGCATATAGTCTGGCAAATAGATGGTAACCATCCTGCAAATGGGAGACTGGCCTCCCCCCTTCACCATGGTCTCCTACTCTTATTCAATCTATCTTTGAATCTATTCTTATAGTAAGACTCCTTTTTAACAGCCTTTTATCTCTGTCTAGGAGGTGACCTTCAATACCAATCAGGATGGAGCCAAGGGTGGTGCATGAACAGCAAAACTGAAAACAACAAAAAAACCATAATTCAGAGCATCAGAGGCCCTACATTAATCACCTAGATCCAGACCAGCCAAATCTCTTCCCTTCTTAAAGCTCAGGGAAATTTGCAGAAGAGGAGGCGATAAGATTTTAAGAGCCTACGGATAGGGAGGAGCAACGATATACAAGATACTTCACACACGTTAGGTCTGAAGTAATCATAATAGGACTTTGCATGACCTGTGCAATGACCGACATATCATTTACCCCCCAAAGTCTAGCATGGATCACAGGCACTAGGATCCTTAGAGACAAGGGATTAACAGCCACAATAGTGTTCCTATAAAAGGGGAACACAAAAAAGAGCTCTAGGCAATGCTACTGAGTCCTTACACCTCATCAGAGAGGAGGATCCAGAGGGAAGTTTGACATGCACACTAAATGATGCTCCAGGAATGGGGGGGGGTCACTGGAAGAAAGGGAGGGAGGGGGAAGGAAGGGAAAAAGAGGGGAGAGAGCAAGGGGATCCAGGGAGGGGAGGAGGGAGGAAGAGGAATGGGGTACCTATGAAGTTTGTATGAGTGGAAAAAATAAATTAAAAAATATTTTATCTTTAATGTTCATATTTGATATATGTTATGGGCAGTTATTTGAGTTATTATATGCTTCTTAAATCTGAATAGGTGTTTGTTTTCTTAGGTTAAGGAAGTTTCCTCTACTATCTCATTAATTTTGCATGATTGGTCTTGCATGTTTTTTCTGGGTTGTATGTAGGGCCTTTCGATGGTGTCCCAGATTTCCTGTGTTTTCTGTTCATGCATGTTTATCAGTTTCTTTGACTGACTTATCAACTTCTCCCATCTTGACTTTCTGATACTCTGTCTTCTATGTGATCAGTTCTATTTAAGGCTGTACTTCCCTTCTCCTTCTTCAACCCAGTCCATTCTTCGTTATATCTGCCAGTTATAGCAGCTACTCAGGTTAACATAGCTTCCAGCATATTCATGCCTTCCTTAAGAGCAGGCTCCACCTGTTATATTGAGTTTCTAGAAATTGCTTGTTCATGACTGTGGTTTGTATATTTTTCTTCTGTGAAGAACTATTATCTTGTATTTGTTAAGAACCCTCAGCCCAAAGGCTAGATTCCCCTAATTTTGGAACGGTGCAAGTAAGTGGGTCAGATATTAATGTCACTTCACCTTCTACAGCAACCACTCTTGAATTAATAGATAGAGAGGGAATGTGAAGTAGAAAACTGTTTCCAGAAGTGTTTGATGTGGTAGCATAAAGATTATTTTATGTACATAAATGGATCATTTACTCAAGAAGCTTTTGGCTTTGTACAATTATGCATACCCACTAAAAATGAGACAAGTGCAACATTAAATTGGACATCAGAATATTTATGTGTCCTTAATCCCCAGGATTTTTTTGCTCTTACAAAAGGAATTAAGTTCGATTTCAAATTAAATACAATTTGAAATGAAATTGCAAAGGTAATTTATAAATTCACACTTGTATTCTTTAGCTAGGCAATCAAGATCCTTTAACAGAACCACATTATACAGTCCCATTCCTTTCCATCACCCACAAAGAAATTCCAACTTAACTTTGATCCTATGTCAGCCTGCCAACATATTATATCTCCCACTCCAAGTGTTATAAAAATAGAAGTGTCATGGGAAGCAGTAGAATTCTGGGTGATGGGGATGGGGCAGAGTAGGAAGAGGTGGTGCCAAAAACTGAGCATTGCTCAGAAAGACATACTTGAAAATTTCTCCACTTTTGGCTCTCTGCAAAGCAGTGCCATGGAGCAAATAAAACATATCTGTGTTTTGTTTTAAATACATTAATCATTTCTACTGAATATATTCATTCATTCATTCATTTTATTTTGTTTTATGGAGAAAACTAGAAGAAATCATCAGATCATTTGGTCATGCATCTCTAGTCAAATTACATGTGTAACTGGACTCTTAAACATCCAGATCTAAAGTATGTGTGTCCTAGAAACCAAGTAGAATAACAGTTGGTTGCTAAGCTGAAGTAAATGCCTCCATTCTAGCCATTTGGCATCTAACACCATATGTCAAATTATCCCTTTACTTCTTGTTCTTGCTCTTGGATATTTAAAACACACCATGATAAGCTATTATATTTGGCTAGAGATTAATTTATCAAGGCAGCAGTGACTTCTGTGCATTTCCTGATGTTCATCAGAATAGAGTAAACCAGAGATTTTCCTTATCTTGGGTTGAATGAAAACATCATGGGAATACTCTGTAAATTCTTCTGTAACAGATAGTCCGAATGATAGTAACGATTCTTTATATTTGCTTCACATGTTTGAAATACATAAAAACTGAGATGACCATTATCTGACTCGATCCTTCCAATAACACTGTGAAAAAGTAATTCTTTCCATTCACTTATAGAGGACTAAGACACAGTATTGCATCTATGGGACATCTTTTCTGGTACAACTAAGGATACACTAGATTACTTAGGTTTTAGTCTATGACTCTTAAACTGATTTTTTGTCATTCAACTAACATTTATTTAGTATCATTTTTTATTCATGTATTGTATCATCATTAAATTACTACTTACTGTCTTGGTAATTTGTTTAGGTGCCAGGAATGAGACAAGGTCTCAGTTTTCATAAAGTTTAGATTTCTTTTTTTTTATACATTTTTTATTATTACTGCTCATACAAACTTAATAGGTAGACCAGTTCCCTCCCTCCCTCCTCCTCCCCCCGAATCCCCTGCTCTCCCTCCCCTCCCTCCCCATCCCCCAGTGCCTCCCCCTCAATTTCCAGAGAGTCCTTTAGTGTGTATGCCTAACTCTCCTCTGGGTCCTCCTCTCTGATGACGTACAAGGACCCAGTGGCATTTCTCTGAACCCTTTCTTGTGTTCCCCTTAAGCATAGGAATTGACCTCACAAAGTCTAGCATCAGCTAAAGGCACCTAGATTTCTTTGTGTGTGTGTGTGTGTGTGTGCGTGCATGCACACACGTGCACATTTGTGTCTGTATGGCTGTGTGTAAAATTGATTTGTGTGTGTAGGGGGGGTGTAGGAGAGGGCATATGAGTGTGTGTGCCTATGGAGGCCCAAGAGTGACTTTTAGGAATCATCTTGGATTGTGCTAAATCCTTATTTCTTTGCTCTAGTGCTTCCCAGATTCTTCCATCTAGGGCCAGAATTATAGACTGCCATTATTTCCACTTGACATTTTTACATGGAATCTGGACATCCAAACTCAGGTCCTTTTGCTTTGGAGGCAAAAGCTTTAAACTGTAAGCTATCTCCCCAGTCCTTAACTTCATTTCTTCATTGCTATAGTTCAAGATGAGAGATTTAAAGATATTGTATAATGTCTTTACTTTCTCATTTTTCTGCCCCAGACATAAATTTTAGAAGCCTCTTCTATAGGCTTCATTTTGTCACAACTCATTCCCTTAAAAGGTTACTCTTAATCACCATGAGTTAATGTACATTTCCTGTAATTTACTTATGTTTTTAAGCTTTAGGCTTTTTTGTGTGTGTATGCAGTGTGTATATGTGTGTGTGTGTGTGTGTGTGTGTGTGTGTGTGTGTGTGTGTGTGTATGAGAAGGCACTGAGTGTGCCTGTGGAGGAGGCTCAAGGGTGACTTTGGGAATCATCCTGGATTGTTTACTTTTTGCTTTACTCTGCAATTTCCCAGGCTCTACCTTCAAGAGATAGAAGTGTAGACCCCACATTTTTTATCTTTACTTCTTAATGTTGTATACATGAATATAGTGACTTTGTAATATTTTCAACCCTTAATCCCAAATCCCCATCCCCTTTTCTTTTCTCCTTACAATGCTTCATTCTCCCCTGCCTAATTTCCTGCTATTTTCAAATCTTTTTGCTTTTATAGCCCACTGTGTTTCATTTAGTCTGTGATGACTTATGCTTGACCTGATTCATGTTCCAGCAAGCATTCTAGATCAATGGATATACCATTGAGGAAAACATCCTTCTTTACTTCCTCATCAGTCTCTTGGAGAGGTGTGGAGTTCTTTGAGATCTTTCTGATTTCATGGTGGGATATTGATAAAACAGTTCTTGTGCAATTCTTACATAAGTGTGTATATCTGCCATGAAACCTTGTATATGACAACTACGCCATGTCCAGGAGATAATGTTTGGTCCATCACCTTCCCACTTAGGCTCTGACTGTTGCCATGGTGATTTAATTTGTAACTTGCAGATCTCAAAGGTTGGTGAGGCCTTTGATTATTTTTCTTCCCCAATAGCTTCTATAGTATTCCTTGGTACTGTGTAAGCTATCTGGAATGGAGAAATCTCTCAAACCAGATCCAGTTGGTGTATTTTGCCCATATCCTGTGATCCATATGTGTTGCACCTTCAGTAATAGTATCTTATTATCAGTTTTTTGGAGGGCAACCAAAATAAATGGAAAAAGCCTATAATGTTTGGTGGCCCTTGAGACCTCTCTTATCAACAACTTATTGTAAAGTGTCACAGTGTTGCTACTTCTAATAGTTTTTATTGTCACTGGGTTCTAAGTGGACCAGCTCAGAGCATTCTTTTGTTTTGCCATGTTTTCCTCTTTGTTTGCCTATGTATAGGGACTATTTATTCGTGTTCTTTTTTTTAAAAGAAATGTTTTCCAATATATTAATAGCATAGGAGATTCCTATGGGGTTACATATTACAATCTTAGGGTTTTTCTTTAAGCCCCTCTGCCCATCTACATTCTATCCCCTGATGCCTTCCTAGGTAATTTTTCTCATTATTCCCTCTCTTACCCTACTTACCATGATATCCTATATCTCCCCTCAGAAGATACCACCCTTACTGTTCCTTCCCACCTTCTCACTTGTTGATACCTTTGGAATTTTCTGACTCTTACAGTAATTCCAAGACAAATATTTCAGTAAGGAGATCAATCCACATATAAGGGAGAATATGCCCACTCCTTGTTTTATTTTTATGTGGGATCTCAGGTCTGAACTCTGGTCCTTCTGCTTGTGAAGCAGAGACATAATCCCGAGCCATCTCTCCAGCCCTGAAGACCTGTTTTCCATAGTGTGTGTGTGTGTGTGTGTGTGTGTGTGTGTGTGTGTGTGTGTGCACTGTGTGTCCCTGTGGAGTACCAGTAGTGACCTCGGGAATCATCCTGGATTTCTTCTATCTCCTTTTTGCTTTGCTCTGAGATTTCTCAGGCTTTTCCCACCAGGACTGGAAGTATAGGCTACCACCATTTCCACCTGGTGTTTTTATGTAGGATCTGGGATCCAAACTTAGTACCTTCTGCTTGCAAGGCAGTCTTAACCTCAGAGCCAAAATCTCCAGCCAATAGATGGTATCTCACATGTCATAATGCTCTGCAAATTTCCTTTAGCCTCTTGACAAGCATACTAAACTCATCTATGAGGGCTCTGTCTGCATGTCTCCTGATTAGATGGTGATTAGGGCTGATATCCTTATGACTTCATCACCTCCTAAGTGCCTTGTCTCTTACTAGTACTGAGTTGGGGATTACATTTCACTATATGAATCTCAGGGAAATACAAACATTCGGGTTACAGCACCTAGAACAGAGATCTCCATACTTTGCTGGAACTTATGTACTTGATGTTTCTACCAATGTTATTTGAAAAGTGTCTTGATTTATGATTTTCTTTGTTCTATGATTATAAAACTCCCAAAACTGTTATCACAAAGGAACACACAGAACTTGGGGTAACCCAAATCTGTGTTCATAGGACATGATCACTCATACTTGGCTCCAGAATAAACTGCCTGTTGTTTGTTTAAGGTGAGAATTGTGATTTTTTCCTTTACAGGATCATTATGAAAGTTTCTTAAGAAACTAAAAATAGAACTGTTATATGATCTACAGCTCTCCTAGTTATACACCTGAAGGACTGAAACTCAGCATACAATAGAGACATCTATACGATTTATTCCATCTTGGTGTTTTCATACATCTGTGTCATTATGCTTTGTTCTCATTTATTTTCCTCCTTAATAGCTCTCCAGATAGTCCCTGCCTCCTTTTGGCTCTTTTCTTATTCCTATTAGTCAACCCTTCTGCTTTCCTATTATATACATTTCATTGTCCCCTTCCCACCACCCCCTCAAGATTTCTTCCTCCTTCCCTTCTCATGATCCCCTTTCTAGCTTCATGACCTATAAACCCATGTCTGTAAGCACACATATATAAATTGAAATCTATGTTCCATGTGTAAGAGAAAGCATGTAGTATTCATCTTTCTGAGTTAGGCTAATTTGCACTATTTTCCTTCAAATGCTATGATTTTGATAAGGACAGGAGATTAAAAACTGGCTAGACAACTTAAAGCTGGGTATGAGACACAGCAGTTCCATTCTTGTTCCTGGCCAAGAGCTAGAAATGACCTGGGTTTTGTGCTAACCAGAGGCCAAAAATTCCAGAAGGGAGCTCTGGTTTCTTGTAATCTCTTTCTTTTCCAAATGAGCATCCCTGTCTGGAAATTATACTGTAAAGGTATGACCAAAATTCCAGTTCAGACACTACCCCCACTTTTGGTTGACAGCCTTAAAATAAGGTTTCTAGGTTTTCGTGGTAGAAGTGGGTCTCAACTCATTTCTGAAATGATATTAATGTTTCAACTACCGAAGAGAGAAAGTTAAGGCAGCAGTTATCAGGCTTAGAGACAATAGAGAACTGACCCCTCAGTAACACATGGCTTGGAACCTCACCTAACTCTTTTCCTGTTAACATTAGAAAGAGAAACATCACCATTGCCCCTTAAGTCTCCTGATCAAAAGAATGGAATGTCACTGCTGCCTAGGCAGTCTGATTTTCTCCTAAGGTTAGAATATTAATACTATTGTCTCCTCCCTTAAGAATTAATCCAGCAAGCCTGGAGATTCTGAGCAAGCAGAAGATATGCAAGGAGAAATGAAGAATAAATTTTCCTTTGATGAGACAATGTACTCATCCTTCCAGGGGCTCTCACTTCTGGGAAGTTGCCTTCAGAGCTTCCACTTTGCAGCAGTGCCTGCGGACTTTTGGAATTCCAAACTTTAAGAGCATCAAGTTTTCCTTTCCATCCTTCCTGTGTCATTTTCCAAAAGCCTAAGTATGCTTTCCTTGACACTCTAGGCTTTCTTGCTGTTTTTGTGAAGCTCTATATTCTGATAGATTCCTTTTCTTCCAACCCCCATATTTAGAACAAGAGCTCTGATTGCTGGTCACTGTCCTGGACACCCTCCCAGTGACCAGCAGCACTTGTAAAACTGCGCTTAGTCAAGTACCTCACTGGGGCAGGGGATAACTCACTCCCCTCTGGCCTTCACTCTGCTCACAAGCCCAGGGACTGTAAAAACTCTCTTCCCCCTTCAAATACTGCTGCTTCTCCCTTCTGAGAATTAGCCTGTGTTGTCATGTAATCAATAAACTATTTTTTCATCCCTTGTCTGTGGCATGACATGTTGGGACTTTTTGTTTTACACATCCCTTTTGCCATACAGATACTAGGCAACCATCTTTGCTAAACTTCCCTACTTTCTTGGACCCCACTTCAAAAGGCATGGATGGCTATCACTTTTCCTCATTTCAGTCGTTTTCCACCTGACACCTGCCTGTATTTTCAGCTCCTGCTCTGCTGTTTTTATTTCAGACTCTAATAAAAAGGCCTTTTCGTGCTTTCATTTGAGTTCATTTTTAAATTATTTTATTAGTGACACCAAGAACCCCAGAGAAAATTGCAATTCTCCTGTGATTTCATTTTTTTATGGCTGCATAAAATTCCACCCTGTACATCCATGTTTATTGCAGCAATATTCACAGTGGTTAAAATATGCAGTCCTCTTCGATAACCTTCAGTGGATGAATGGATAAGCAAAATGTGATATAAAAACACAATGGACTTTCATTCATCTACAAAGAAGAGAATTACATCCTTTGTAGGAAAATGTATGGAATTGGTGATCATTGTGCTGAACGTCATAAAGCAAACTCAGAACAATAACTACTATGTTTTTTTTTCCTCACATGTAACATCTGGATTAAAGAATTTGCTTCAAGGCAGAAATGGATTGTTTTTTTTTAATTTTTTTATTATTTATTCAATTGTGCGTGTATGCGTGCATGCGTGTGTGTGTGTGTGTGTGTGTGTGTGTGTGTGTGTGTGAATGTATGTAAAACCACGGATGAATTCGGGAACCACCATGGACCGCCTCCACCTCCTCCTTGTTTACTCTGCCCCGGGATTCACAGGCTCCGCCTACCAGGACCAGAAACGCAGGCCGCCCTGCTTCCGCCTGGTGTCTATACGTGGGGTCTAGGATCCGAACTCAGGACCTTCCTTCTGCCTGCAAGGCAGAGGCTTAACCCCTGAGCCACCTCTCCAGCCCCCAGAAAGGGATTGTTAAGGAAGAAAAAGATCAGAAAGAGGAATTTACAAGAAATTAACAAGGAGAAATATGACAAAAAATATATTTTGTGGATATAAATGCCAGGAAGTCTATTGTTATTGTGCAATTGATACATGTTGATTAAAAACCACTATAGAGAAACTGTAACCTTTTACATTGCTGCTGGGAATCTGAAATGACTCAACCACTGTGGAAATACTTTTGTGGTTCTTTAAAAGAAACTAAATGGCACGAACAATGTCCAAACTTAAAAACAGAACCTCAAGCAGATTCTTATATATCAGTGTTTATAGCAGAATAATTCACAAAGTCAAAAACTTGAAACGATCCATGAGTCATTGACAGATCCATGTATCAACAATGTGTGTTGTATACATCCAATGGAATGTATGCAAAATGAGTAAATTTCAGACATGTTTACAACATAAATGAACTTTTAAAAATCCTACTTCAAATGAGCTAGATAAGAATATTGTGACTTGAATTCTGTGAAATACCTAGAGTAGGAAAATTCATGGAAACAAAATAGATTATAGGTTATCAGATTTGGGGGAAGATGGGAGGATATAAGAGTTGTTGCTAAGCCCTTTTCATACCACCCCGCTCTGCCGGTTGGGACGCGTACGCGAGATCCAGCCGGGCCTCACCGCACGCTCTAGGACCCCAGGTCAGCCCACAGGGACCCGGCTCCGACTCCCACCATCCAGCCGGAGTCGCGCGGGGGCCGAGGGACGAGGAGGACCTCCCCCTGCGCCCGGGCCCCACCCCAGCTGCCATCGGGTTAAATAGCTCATCTTCCCTTTTCACCCCACCCCGCTCCGCCGGTCGGGACACGCGAGCGGTCCACCCGGGCCTCACCCCGCGCCCTAGGTAAGTCCCCGTTCGGGCCCCGCCCACCAGTACCCCAGGCCAAATAATTCAGTTTCGTGAAATTGAGAGATCTTAATAGTTAAAATGCAATGCCAAAGTCAAGTGCAAATCCATGAGAAGGAAACACTCAAGTAAACAAATTTCCCACTGGAGAAATTAATCCCATAATGTTGACTCCAACAAGAACAAACCCGCGGAAAAGGCCAAGAAAGCCTGACCCGATAACGACTTTCAAAATATGATCATTACCATGTTCAATACTATGAAAGAGGAAATCCGGGAGGAATTACATAATCGAATCAATCGCTTTGAAGAGGAACACAACAGACATGGAGAGTTGAGGAAAACAGTGCAAGAAACAAAAAGTGGCATAGAGCAGTTAAAAAAACAACTCAAGCAGAGTTTAAAACTGAGCTACAAGACAAGTTATCTTCAACCCAGAACGCCACAGAGAGTCTTATCAACAGACTAATGAAGCAAAGAAAAAGAATTTCAGACCTTGAAGATAAAGGGGAGTACTAACCAAGCTCAAGGAAGAGGTTGTTAAAGCCCAGATACTTGAGAGAATATCCAAGGATATGGGACACCTGAAGAAGCCTACCATGCGTATTCATGGAATACCGGAGCAAGATCTCAAAATACCACCCCTGAGGAAATTTTCAAACGATCATCAAGGAAACTTTCCTCATCTAAAAAAAGAGAGGCCCATTCATATACAGAGCATTCCGCACCCCAAACAGATCGACCAAAATAGAAGCACACCGCGGCAAAAAATAGTTTAAAAACACTCCACATTCAAGATAAAGAACTGGTGCTGAGAGCTTCAAGGGAGAAAAAACAAGTCACTTTTAAAGGCAAAACCTATTAAAATAAAAAATGACTTCTCAGTCGAAACAGTAAAAGCAAGAAGAGCTTGGGAGAGACATACTTCAAGTATTGAATGAGCAAAAAATGTCAACCCAGGCTGATTTACCCTGCAAAAACTTCAGTCATGATCGAGGAGGAAAGAAAAATTTTCCAGCACAAAGACACTTTAAGGATACATGGCCACCAAACCCCGGCCTTCAAAAACTGCTAGAATGATACTCAAGCGTGAAGAAAAAAAACGGCCTATTCCAGGAGAACAGAAGGCAAATATAACACCATTAAAAGCGAAGCAATATACTTATAAAAGCTACTAAACATAATAAGTCTGGAATTAACAATAGTTTCTCCATTATACACTAAATGTTAATGGACTTAATTCACCGATCAAGAGACAAGTACAAACTTGGATTAAAAAATCACAATCCATCAATCTGTTGCCTGCAGGAAACCCATCTCACCACAAAAGATATGCACGCTCTAAAATAAAAGGCTGGTCAACAATTCTACAAGCAAATGGAAGCAGAAAACAGGCAGGGGTAGCCCATTATGCTATCAGACAAAGTGGATTTCAAACCAAAAAAAATTATAGAGACAGGATGGATACTACATTTAGTCACAGGTACAATTCACCAGGAAGGTAAGATTTCACAATACTGAACATATTGCACCCATACGGGCCCCTCCACATTCATTAAGAAAACCCTACCGCTCTTAAAGCAAGAAATCAACCCCCATATGATATTCTTGGGGACTCAACACCCCCTCTCTCATGCAGGATGATCAACAGGTCAAAAGCTTAACAGAGACACTTTGGAACTAATCAAACCGTGAAAGAAATGGACCTTACAGATCTCTATCGAACTTTTCACCCACGCATCAAAGAATACACATTTTTCTCAGCACGCACACGGAACTTTCTCCAAAATAGTCACATCAATTTGGCCACAAAATAAATCTCCCATATACAAGAAAGTTGAAATTCTAACCTGTGCCTATCAGACCCCCCCGCTAAAGCTTGGCATCCACAACACATCAAACAAGAGAAAAAATCACTAACTCCTGGAATTACACAAATGATGCTGACTGAGAACTGGTTCAGGAAAATTAAAAAATAGAAGAGATTCAAGATTTCCTGAAAGTGAATGATAACGAAAATACAACTTACCAAAATCTCGGGACACAATGAAAGCTGTTCTAAGGTAAGTTCTAGCTCTTAATGCCCACGTCAAAAAATGGAAACATCAAAATAAACAACTTAACAATGCCGCTTAAAGCTTTGAGAAAACTGAGCAACTTGATCCAAAAGCAGTTAGAAGAGAAGAGATTAGCAAATCAGGGGGAGCGGAAATATCTGCAATCGAGACTAAGGAAAATGATAGAAAAAAATCTCAACCAATCAAAAAAGTGTTCTTTGAAAAATCAACAAGATTGTACACCCTAGCTAAACTAACAAAAACAAGAGAGAGACAAACCCAAATTAACAAAATTAGAAATGACATGGAGTTATCAATACTGATACCCAAGAAATCCAGAGAATTTTATACATCAATTTCAAAACTAGTACTCTGTGAAGTTTGACACACAAAAGAGTGGAATGAATTTCTAAGTAAACACAACTTACCTAAATTGAATCAGGAAGTTGTGAATTATTTAAAATAGTCCTATACTATAAGGAATTGAGGAAGGTATCTCGAATCTTCCCACCAAAAAATGTCCTGGACCAGATGGATTCAGCACAGAGTTCTACCAGACATTTAAGAGTTAATAACACCATACTCCCTAAACTGTTCCATCAAATAGCAAAGGAAGGAACACTACCAAATTCCTTCATGAAGCTATATCGTTTTAATCCCAAAAACCTAATAAATATTCACCTTAAAAAAGGAAACTATAGGGCCGATCTCCCTGATGAACACCGACGCCAAAGATTTCCCAACAACCGTTTAGCACACTCGGATTCAGAAAAATATTCAAAAAAGATCATTCATGGGGACCAAGTGGCTTCATCCCCGGCAGCCAGGTTGGTTCAACATACGCAAATCAATAAATGTAATTCATCATGTAAACCAGTCCAAAGTCCAGACCACATGATACTCTCGATAGATGCAGAAAAGAAAAGCTTTTTGACAGATTAACAGCCTTTTATGATCAAAACGCTAGAGATAGTAGGATGGAAGGCAACCTTTATCAATATAATAAACGCTGTATACAAACAAGCCCACAGCAAGATTATGCTCAATGGGGAAACATGGAAGCTTCCCACTTCGTCAGGAACTAGACAAGGCTGTCCACTCTCACCACTTCTATTCAATATTGTACTTGAAGTCTTAGCTGGAGCCATAAGACACGAAGGGACATAAGAGGGATTGCAAATCGGCAAGGAAGAAATCCAGCTACCCTATTTGCAGATGACATGATTTATACCTGAGGGATCCCAAAAACTCCACAGGAGCTCCTGGAACTAATGAGATGAGAAGTTCAGCAGGGTGGCAGGATACAAAATAATGTGCAAAATCAGAGGTCTTCCTATTATGCCAGATGAAAGAGTGAAAAAGCCTGAGAGAAACCTGCCATTTACTATAGCCCCTAAAAACAATGAAATACCTTGGTATAAAACCACTAAGGAGGTAAAAGACTTTACAATGAAAACTTTAAAACCCTAAAGAAATTGCAGAGACACCCAGAAGGTGGTGGAAGACCTCCCCTTGTTCCTGGATTGGCAAATCAACATTGTAAAAATGGACCATCCTACCAAAGGGCAATATACAGATTCAATGCTTATACCAATACAATCCCAAAGCAATATCTTCAACGACGAATTGACCAAACAATCTCCAAAAGTTTGCATATGGAGGCACAAAAGAGCCCAGGAGCAAAACAACAATCCTGAGTAACACAAAACACAGCTGGAGGTTATTACCATAGCCAACCTATCTATACTGACAAATCCAGTAGTTATAAAGACAGACTGGTACTGGCCATAAAGAAACCAGCATCAAGGATAAGGATTGAAGGACCAGGATACGCCCACAAAGTTACCAGCCAGTTGGTCTTTCGAAAAGGGGCCCCGAAGATCGAATGGAAAAAGAACAGCATCTTCACAAATGGTGCTGGCAAATGGATCTCCACATGCAGAAGATTGAAGCGGGACCCGTTACTTGTCACCATGTACGACTAATTCCAAATGCATCAAGGACCTTGCATATCAGGCCAGAGACTTTAAAAACCATCGTTGAAAGATAGGGAACTCCCGCATGATTGGGCTAGGCCAAACTTCCTAAACGACATCCCATGGCCATCCACTGCTACCAACGCTACAGTTTGGGATTTGTGCAAATTAAAAGACCTTCTCGTTCAGCTAACTAAGATGGTACAACGGCTCAAAGCAACCCACGAATGGGAGAAAATCGTCACTACACCACCATATCTGGACAGAGCTCTATCTCCCAGATTGCACACAAGAACTTAGAAAAGTCAACTCCAAGGAAAAACACTGGCCCATTAAAAAATGGGCCCCATGGAAACCCTCAAGAAACTTTACCGGGAGTGAAATCAAAATGTCTAACAATTATCTTAAAAATGCTCCACTTCCTTCGCCATCGGGACATGCAATACAAAACTTCCCTGAGATATATCTACCCGGTCAGATGGCAAAAAATCCACACTACAAAACCCGGACAACCTGTGGAGAGGATGTGGAGAGAGGGGAAACTCTCCTACCCTTGTGGTGGCGCATGCAGGCTCATTACAGCCACTTGGCGAGCCGTTGGAGATCTAAAGAAATTAAAGATTGAAATGCCATATGACCCTGTGCTATTCCACTTTGGGACTAACCCCCCCATTGCAGCAGAGTTCCCTCGATAGCACAAGTCTCGCCATGTTCATAGCAGCAATGTTAACCAATAGCAAAGTCCTGGAACAACCTAAATGTCCAACGTTGACGAAAGTGGATAGGAAACTGTGGTCCATCTATACAATGCAGAGTACTACTCAGCCATCAAAAAATGATGACTTATGGGAATTTGTGGGAAAATGGATGTTCATTAGAAAGAATTATATTAAGTGGAAGTATCCCAAACCAGAAAATTACGCGCCGTTATGTACTCCTAATATGGGCTCCTAGTACCACAACTCACCCGCCCACATTGCGACACTCAAAAGTAAACATATGTAACACAGTAATTGCACGGCTATTTAACAAGAGAGAAGAGCGATGGGTTAGGAGGGGCCCACCACCCGAAACAAGGAGAGCGGAGACCATGTTACAGCAGAGAAAATAGGCCTCCATCCAGTCGCAAGTAAGTAATGAGACACCTGGTTAACGTTTCCACAGACGTTCTTTCCTGTCTCACCAGAAGGGAGGGCATATAGGTCTAGCAGATAAAAGTCCTCATTTTGCAANAGGGGAGGGCATCTAGTCTAGCAGATAAAAAGTAATCATTTTGCAAATGGGTGATGGACCCCTCTCTCAGTGAGGTTTCCTACTCTTATTACATCTACCCTTGAATGTGCTATTACAACAAGAATTCTTCATTTTAGTATGATAAAATTGATTGCAATATTTCATTTATGGTCAACACATTTTATATCAAGCTTTAAAAGATTTTTTGGCAAGCAGAAAGTCATGGTAAATTTTATATTTTCTTCTAAAGGCTGTTATAGAATACGAAAAATGAGTCAATATTTATGCTTAATTGGTAGTCATTTTGTAATGAAAAGATTGTTCTGCACTATACAGAAGCAACATCATCTTTGTTCATTACTGTATGTATATATTCCTAGACTAGCTATTTTTGTCCACTAGTGCACTAGTAAATCTTGGCAAAGTATCTTAACTATTGTGTCTTCACAGAAGGCCATTATATATGGTAATGCAACTCTTTTAGCTGTCCCTTGTGCTTAGAGAATTAGTTCTATATTTTTGTCTCTTTTTCAGGCTATAACTCAGTAAGTATGTGGCACATAGTAATCTGTTAGTAAATAACCTCTCTTTATTTTTATTAATCAGGGTTTTTTTTTATTTCCACTCATACAAACTTAACAGGTACACTGGTTCCCTTCCCTCCCTCCAAACTCCCACTGCCCTGTGCCCCCCTCCCTTCCCCCCTCCTATCCCGTCCCCCAGTGCCTCCCCTTCCCATCCCCGGAGCATACTTTAATGTGCATGCCCAACTCTCCTCTGGGTCCTCCTCTCCGATGAGGTGCAAGGACCCAGTAGCATTTCCCAGAACACTTTCCTGTGTTCCCCTTAAACATGGGAACACTTCTGTGGCTATCAATCCCTTGCCTCCAAGGATCCTAGTGCCTTTAGCAATTGCTACACTTTGTGGAGTCAATAATGTGTTGGACATTGCACAGGGCATGCAAAGTCCAATTATGATTGCTTCGGCCCTAACTTGTGTGGAGTATCTTGCATATCATTGCTCCTCCCATCCTTGTGCTCTTACAATCTTACCGCCCCCTCTTCTGCAAATTTCCCTAATCAGGGCTTTTAGATTAAGTAATTTATAAGTGATTCTCACTATTCACCTAATCTCTAAACTTTGGCAATAAACTTTCAGCCAAAAGAATATATTTTTAACCCATAGCCTCAAGTCCCATCTCCCCGGTCCTTTTCCCCTTGTAACCTTTCATCTCCCCCTGCCATACTTCTTCCTATTTTCAAATCTTTTTGCTTCTGTGACCAGTTTCATCTAGTCTGCAATGATTTATGGCTGACCTTATTCATTCTCCAGCAAAGATCTTAGATACTCCAGCAAGCATCCTATATCAGTCAATATACCATATAAAAAAACATTTCCTCATTACTTCCCCATCAGCATTAGTCCTCATCAGTCTTTCAGAGAGATGTGGAACTTCTTAAAGTCTTTTTGATGTTATGGTGAGGTGGTTATGTTTATACCTACTGTACTGCTCTCACAGCTTGTATAGTTCTATGTAGGTCTTGAGTAAGTATATATATCTGCCATGATATCTTGTATATCACAACTATATCAAGTCCAGGAGATAATGTATGGCCAATTATCTTCCCACTTCAGGTTCTTACAATTTTGCTCCCCCATCTTTCACGGTGTTCCCTGAGCCTTGAGGATGAGAGTGGGTGAGGCTTATATGTCCTATTTAGGGACAAATAGTTTAGGGTCCACAGACCCTTATTTTCAGCATTTTGGCAGGTCATAGAATGCATGTATTATTAAATAAAACCGCCAGTGGCAACTGTGAGATATGTTCCTATGATATGTTGAGGAGGTAGACCATAACGACCAACAAAGCAATAAAAACTATTGCCTTTGCTCTTGGTTGCCCACCAGAACTAAATGGTTTGATCCTATCTCTGTGTATATCACATATTTTGATTTCAGGACAGAGAATTCAAGTTGGAACTAAGAAGAAAGTTTCTATCATGCTGGCTAGTTTTCACAGTGCCAGAAAGTACTGTGCAGGTTGTTGATGGGGAAGGGCCATCAACACTTTAACTCAGCTGTGAGTCAGTGTATACCAACATTCAAGGCAAAATAGGCCCATTGGTACAATAGTGTAGTAAATGTTAAGGTGGTAATCAACCTCTTTTTTTTTTATTACTGAATTTGAGGATTCTCCAAAGCAAGAATTCATGCCTGACACTGTCAACCTGGTCAGAAGTCCATGATTGGATAAGTCATAGGCTCTAAAGAAAACCTACTCTGCTGTTTTGCTGAGTGGACATGTCAAATTGTGTTATAAATATGTATGTTTATACCTACTGTACTACTCTCAGACATAGAAAAGCTTCTTTTTATTGATAATTCTTTCTTCTTGACAGTTTCATATATGTGTACAAAAGCCATCAACTTACTCTTCCCTCTGTTATCTCCAATTTCCCTTCCCCTCCTTTCTAAATTTCCTTCCATATTCAAGTCTTTTTGTTATGTTTTATGTATGCTGGATTCAACCAAGACCGCTTGTATAGTTCTATGTTTGAGATATCTTCTGAAATACTTGTAGGTCCTCTATTTGCACCTTACTAGATATGTCTGTCCACCTTTTCTAACCTGTGAGTAATCTGGTTGATCATCAAAATTTTGAAGAGCCCCATAAGTTTCTTATCAATTCATAGTAGATCATTGGCCATATTGATCCCCTGTAAATTTAGTGTCAGTAACCATCCCCATCATGAGTATCATTTTGAATGGATGGCATTTCACAACTCTTTCTCCTGACTTCTAGCTCATTCTTTCATTGTGTCGTCCACACAAAAATCCCTGAGTCTTCAGTGGTAGAATATACACAATAATAAGGACTAAATTTTCGACCTTCATTTATTCTTGGCATCACGTGAAACTAAGTTTCCCTGCATCTCTTTCCATTCATGATCATGAAAGGGTCTTTTGAATTCCCTCAGCTCCCTCTTCTATGTTCATGAATGTTCAGAGAAGAGAGTTGAATGTCCTGCCTGGGACTAAGTGTTCTACAGTCATTTATTCTCTGGCAATTGCAATTTGGTACCAAAAGAAGTTCATAACTAGAGTCTGAAAGCTTCACAAATTATTGGATTTAAAGATAAATATTTAGAAATCAGCTTAATACTGTGTCTTGTTAGGTGAACAGCATTGGTAGGTTCTCCCCTTGAGTCAATGGTTTCTCTGTTACTGCTTTTCATTTTGTTGCATTTTTGAAATAAATAAATAAATTGTTAAGTTTCTATGCAGCATTCTCTTACATTTCTAGTGTTATTTATCCCTCCCTTGCCCCTGCAGTATCTATTTCCCCTCCTCCTTTAAATCCTTCCCTAATGGAACACCTTTTCCTCTTAGAAATTCCCTCTTTTTTCAGTGGACAGAAGTTTGCAGAGACTCTAGCTAGCTAACATGCTGAGAATAAGTGACTATTGAGTATCCAGCACTAAACATGACTTGTCATCCCATCTAAGGGTCCATGATGGAGAACACTGTCTTTTGGGCAAGACAATTTTGGTACACTCTTTAAGTTATAGTACCTGTGCTGACCTGAACAATATTGATCCCTTCAATATCATCATGGGTAGGAGAAGAACTTGGGAGGCCTTATCCCTCTCTGGTAACCCATTGGCACTTAATGGCTATCATGATGGAGAGTCATTTTTTCAGTAGTATAGTCAGTGGTTAATTGCTCATGCTCCAGGAAATAATCTCTTGTACATGCTTATGTAGTAGCCTTAGTTAAATTAAATGGGTCACAAAATAAAATACGTGAATGTAGCAAGTGGACTTGTTGGGGCCAGAAAAAGGTTCATGAGAGAGAGATGAAGATAAGTAAAGATCATTGAGGTTTATATGATTTAGATACATTGTGTTTATATGTTTAAAATGTCAAAGAATGAATAAATACCTCTAATTGTAAATCAATAAGATAGACCATAAATGGGAAAACAATCAAAAGACTGAGTCATTTCTTGAGTGCACACAAATATTCAATAAATGTCTAATGTTAACAAAGATAAAAATTAAAGACATTACATATAAACACACTTCAAATTGCCCAAAATTTAGAAGTCTGGCCACATAAAACATGGTTAAGGGGTTGGGGATTTAGCTCAGTGGTAGAGAGCTTGCCTAGCAAGCGCAAGGCCTGGGTTCGGTCCCCAGCACCGAAAAAAAAAAAAAAAACATGGTTAAGAATATGGAGAAATTAGACTTCTTACACTATTGAAATGGTACAGACATTTTGAAAATATGTTCAGTGATAGTCATTAAAATGAGATAATTATGAGAAAGATAATATAAAATTTCTATTCTACATAAGCATGAAATAAGCATATTTGGCCATTCAAACACTAGAATAAGCATGTTCATGATGGTGTAGTGTATAATAGATTCAAACTGCTCTAATATCTATCATTAGCAGAATTGATCAAAAATTCATATTAAAAAACAACAGATACTAATTAGAATGAACAAAGTAAATATTATAATACTAATGAATCTTGATATATATTGTGAATGATACTTTCATCCATTTATAGGAATCAATAAATCAATCTTGTAGAATAATGCAATGGAATATTGGGCAGTAGTGATGGGGGAAGATTAAGAATCCAAAAGGAACTTCAACTACTGTGTTGTTAAAAAATTATTGATGGACATGGACAAATAAGAAAGATACATCACAAAACCAAAGTTATAAATGATAATGAGCTATGTTAGCTTTTCAGTAGATCTTATGCATACTTGTACATATGATATCACATTCTTGTGGCAACAAGCACAAAACTAGTGGATCCTCCAAATAAGACTGAATCTAAGTATATTCATGAGAGTCCTGTCGAAGTTTCTCTTGTGGTAGTAATTACATTTGTTTTTTTTATCACTGTAGGATGGCATCTTTTACAATAAAGAGGGCAAATATTTTTAAATTTTTTTTATTATTATTTATTCAATTGTGCGTGTGTGTGTGTGTGTGTGTGTGTGTGTGTAGAACCACAGGCGAATTCGGGAACCACCATGGACGCCTCCACCTCCTCCTTGTTTACTCTGCCCCAGGATTCACAGGCTCCGCCCTACCAGGACTGGAAGCGCAGGCCGCCCCCCGCTTCCGCCCGGCATCTACACATGGGGTCTAGGATCACGAACTCGGGACCTTCTGCCTGCAAGGCAGAGGCTTAACCCCTGAACCACCTCTCCAGCCCCGAAGGCAATTATTAAAACTTCATTGTAGACTGCAGTTCCAGTCCACCATCCCCTGGTGAGTCCGCCCAGCCCCTCAGGTCGCCCCGCACCCCAGCGACACCCAGGCTGCCTCCGAGTTTAGCCCGGCCCATGTCCGGGGACCCTAGCCCCTTTCTTCCTCCCGCCCACCTGTCCGCCCAACTGGACAGGACTTGCTCACATTCCTCCATCCCTGGAGCTTCCGTGGGGCACAAAGCCAAGTCCCAGGTCCCAGGTGAAGAATTCTGACGCCAAGTCCCAGGTCCCAGGTGAAGAATTCTGACATCAACAACAGCCCCTCTGCCTCTCTGGTCCATCGGGGACCCATGCACGTGGTCTACGGAAGACACACTGCTACTCAGACTTCAATAGAGACCAAAGGAAACGCAAGCAAAGTTCTAAGGGTCAAAGGCCATACATCTAAAAACCTCTACAATCATCCTATCTCATGGGAGAGATTCTTCACATCCAGCCCAAAGATAAGTAAACCTCCTTTTTTTTCACCTTACTGTTCCTTTCTAATATTAATCACTGTAGATTAACTTTTCCATACAGCCACCCCAAAAACATATACAATTCCAGGGAGTACACCACTCACTCTCACATATCACCAAGACACTAAATCACAAAAGTCCACTACCATACTAATATTCACCCCTGCCTACTTAACCTGATTTAAATAATGTACTATCAGCCTTATAGCCTCAACTAGGAAATAACAATAACAAAAGACAAACATACCCAATTCCTAGGAAAGCACTAGTAATAACTGCCCAAGTGTAGTAATACCAACTAAATCAGTTCAGTCAAGTACACACAGAAACTGAAAAGCCCTAGAAGACAAAACAACAATGCCCAAGTCAAAGGGCAGATCCATGAGAAACAAAAACCAGGAAGACCAATCTCCCACCAACAGAATTAACCCCTTAATGATGGATTCAAACCAGAACAAATTCACAAAAAACAGCCAAGAAAGCCAGACCCAAGACAACCACTTTCAAAGTATGATCATTACCATGATTAACACTATGAAAGAGGAAATCTAAGAGGAGATAAACAACCACATCAACCACATTGAACAAGAACACAACAGGCACTTGGAGGAGTTGAGGAAAACAGTTCAAGAAACAAAAATAGGCAGTCTCAGGTAGAGTTTAAAATTGAACTAAAAGACAAGTTATCTACAACCCAAAGCTCAACAGAGAGTCTTATCAACACAACTAACGAAGCAGAAAATAGAATTTCAGACCTTGAAGACAAAGTGGGAAAATTAACTAACTCAATGGACGAGATTGTTAAAGCCACAAAGATACTTGAGAGGAACATTCAAGAGATATGGGACACCCTGAAGAAGCCTAACATGCACATTCATGGAATACCAGAACAAGAATCCCAAAATACCACACCTGAGGAAATATTTCAAATCATCATAAATGAAAACTTCCCTCAACTAAAGAATGAGAGGCCCATCCAAATACAAGAGGCATTTCGCACTCCAAACAGATATGATCAAAATAGAAAATCGCCATGACAAATAATAGTCAAAACACTCCACATTCAAGACAAATAAAAGGTGCTAAGAGCTTCAAGAGTAAAAAAGCAAGTCACGTTTAAAGGCAAAGCTATTAAAATAGCAAATGACTTCTCAATGGAAACAATGAAAGCAAGAAGAGCTTGGAGAGACATACTTCAAGTATTAAATGAGAAAAAATGCCAACCCAGACTGATATACCTGGCCAAACTATCTGTCATGATCGAGGGAGAAAGAAAAATTTTCCAGCACAAAGACAACTAAAAAGGATACATGTCTACCAAACCAGGCCTTCAAAAAAATGCTAGAAATGATATGCAAACTTGAAGAAAAAAACAAGTGTATCCAGGAGGACAGAAGGGAAGTATAATACCACCAAAACATAAATGTCAAACAATACGTTTACAAAATTCACTAAACATAAAATTGTCCAGTATTAAAAATAATTTCTCCATTATAACATTAAGTGTCAATGGTATTAACTCACCAATTAAGAGACACAGATTACAAACTGGGATTAAAAACCCAACCCATCAATCTGCTGCCTTCAGAAAACTCATCTCACCACAAAAGAAAGGCACATCCTAAAAATGAAAGGCTGGTCCAAAATTCTGCAAGCTAATGGAACTAAGAAACAGACAGGGGTAGTCATTATGCTGTCGGACAAAGTGGACTTCAAACCAAAAAAATCATAAGAGAAACAGATGGATACTACATTTTAGTCACAGGTACAATTCACCAGGAAGACTTCACAATACTGAACATATATGCACCCAATATGGGCCCCTTCACATTCATTAAGAAAATCCTACAGCGTCTAAGCTTTTTGTCTCTGGCCAGGGGGTGACATACAATACCCATCAGGAAGGAGTAAAGGGCATTGCAGGAGCAGCAAAACTGCAAAAGAAAATTAACAAACCACAATCCAGAACTTCAGAGACTCTATATCAACCACCTAGAACTAGGGCAGACTAATGTCTCCCCATCCTGAAGCTCAGGGAAATTTGCAGAAGAGGGGGTGGTAAGATTGTAAGAGCAAAAGGATGGGAGGAGCAATGATTTGCAAGATACTCCACACAAGTTAGAGCCAAAGCAATCATAATTGGATTTTGCATGCCCTGCACAATGTCCCACACACTATTGACCTCACAAAGTCTAGCATCTGCTAAAGCACCAAGATCCTTGGAGACAAGGGATTGACAGCCACAGTAGTGTTCCTATGCTTAAGGGGAACACTGGAAAGGGTTCAGGGAAATGCCACTGGGTCCTTGTACCTCATTGGAGAGGAGGGCCCAGAAGAGAGTCTGGCATGCACATTAAAGGACTCTCTGGGGATTGGGGGTGGGAGAAACTGGGGGATGGGGAGGGAGGAGTGAGGGAAGGGAGATCAGGGGGTTTGGGGGGAGGAGAAGAGAATGAGGGAACTGGTATACCTATTAAGTTTGTATGAGAGGAAATAATAATAAAAAACATTTAAAAAAAAAAAAAGAAAATCCTACAGCGTCTAAAGAGAGAAATCAACCCCCAAACAATAATTCTTGGGAATTTCAACACCACCCTCTCAACATGGGATAGATCAACAGGTCAAAAGCTTAACAGAGACACTTTGGAACTTAATCAAACCCTTAAAGAAATGGACCTTACACATCTCTATCAAACTTTTCATCCACGTACCAAAGAATACACATTTTTCTCAGCAGCACACGGAACGTTCTCTAAAATAGATCACATATTGGGCCACAAAACAAATCTCCACATATATAGGAAAGTTGAAATTCTAGCCTGTGTCCTATCAGACTCCCACGGCCTAAAGCTGGACGTCCACAGCACAACAAACAAGAGAAAATACATTAACTCCTGGAAACTTAACACTATGATGCTGAAGGAGAACTGGATTCAGGAAGAAATTAAAAAGGAAATTCGAGATTTCCCGAAAGTGAATGGTAATGAAAATGCAACTTACCAAAATTTCTGGGACACAATGAAAGCTCTCCTGAGAGGTAAGTACATAACACTTAACGCCTACATCAAAAAAAATGGAAACATCAGAAATAAATAACTTAACAGCTTTAGAGAAACTAGAGCAATCTTATCCCAAAAGTAGTAGAAGAGAGGAGATCAGCAAAATAAGGGGAGAAATATCTGAAATCGAGATTAGAAAAATGATAGAGAAAATGAACCAGTAAAAAGCTGGTTCTTTGAAAAAAATCATTAAGATTGATACACCCCTAGCTAAATTATCTAAAAGCAAGAGGGAGAAAACCCAAATTAACAAAATTAGAAATGAACGTGGAGTTATCACTACTGATACCCAAGAAATCCAGAGAATTATAACATCATATTTCAAAAATTTGTGCTCTGTGAAATTTTACAACACAAAAGAGATGGATGAATTCCTAAGTAAACACAACTTATCTAAATTGAATCAGGAAGTGGTGAATTATTTAAATAGTCCTGTAACATATGAGGAAATTGAGGAAGTAATCTTGAATCCTCCCACCAAAAAATTTCCTGGACCAGATGGATTCAGCACAGAGTTCTACCAGACATTTAAGGAGTTAATAACACCAATACTCCTTAAACTGTTCCATCAAATAACAAAGTAAAGAACACTACCAAATTCCTTTCTATGAAGCTAATATCGTCTTAATCCCAAAACCTAATAAAGATACATTTAAAAAAGAAAACAACAGGCCAATCTCTCTGATGAACACAGAGGGAAACATTCTCAACAAAGTCTTAGCAAATCGAATTCAAAAACATATCAAAAAGATCATCCACGGGGATCAAGTAGGCTTTATCTCCGGCACACAAGGTTGGTTCAACATACATAAATCAATAAATGTAATTCATCATATAAATCAGTTCAAAGTCCAAGACCACATGATACTGTCAATAGATGCAAAAAAAAAGCTTTTGACAAGATCCAACAGCCTTTTATGATCAAAACGCTAGAGACAGTAGGAATGGGAGGAATCTTTATCAATATAATAAAAGCTGTATACAACAAGCCCATAGCAAGGATTATGCTCAATGGGGAACAATTGGAAGCATTCCCACTTCGATCAGGAACTAGACAAGGCTGTCCACTCTCACCACTTCTGTTCAATATTGTACTTGACATCTTAGCTGAAGCCCTAAGACAAAAAAGGGGCATAAAAGGGATTCAAATCAGCATGGAAGAAGTCAAGCTATCCCTATTTGCAGATGACATGATTTTATATCTGAGTGATCCAAAAATCTCCACCAGGAAGCTCCTGGAACTAATTGAGAAGTTCATCAGGGTGGCAGGATACAAAATAAATGTACAAAAATCAGTGGTCTACCTATATGCCCAGAATGAAAGAAGTGAAAAAGCCCTGAGACAAATAATCCAATTTACTATAGCCCCTAAAAAAATGAAATACCTTGGTAAAAGCCTAACCAAGGAGGTAAAAGACCTTTACAATGAAAACTTTAAAACCCTAAAGAAAGAAATTGCAGAAGACACCAGAAGGTGGAAAGACCTCCCATGTTCCTGGACTGGCAGAATCAACATCGTAAAAATGACCATCCTACCAAAGGCAATATACAAATTCAATGTTATACCAATTAAAATCCCAAAGCAATTCTTTAAAGAAATTGACCAAACAATCTCAAAATTCATATGGAGGCACAGAAGACCCAGGATAGCAAAGACAATCCTGAGTAACAAAAACACTGCTGGAGGTATTACCATACCAAACCTTAGTCTATACTACAAATCCATAGTTATAAAAACTGGCTCCAAAATAGACATGTAGATCAATGGATAAGGGTTGAATACCCAGATATAAGCCCACAAAATTACAGCAATTTGGTCTTTGACAAAGGGGCCCAAAGTATCCAATGGAAAAAGAACAGCATCTTCAACAAATGGTGCTGGCAAAACTGGATCTCCACATGCAGAAGATTAAAGCTGGACACATACTTATCACCATGTACAAGACTTAATTCCAAATGGATCAAGAATCTTGATATAAGGCCAGAGACTATAAAAACCATAGTTGAAAGGGTGGAGAACTCCCTCGAGCTGATTGGGCTAGGCCAACATTTCCTAAACAGACATCCAATGGCACAGTCACTGCTACCAACCCTCAACAGTTTGGATCTTGTGAAATTAAAGAGCTTCTGTTCAGATAAAGAGATTGTAACACAAGCTCAAAGGCAACCCATAGAATGGGAGAAAATCTTCAATAACCACATATCTGATAGAGCTCTATTATCCAGAGTGCACAAAGAACTTAGAAAACTAAACACCAAGGAAACTAATGGCCCAATTAAAAAATGGGCCCTGGAACTTAAAAGAAACTTTACCAAGGACTAAATTAAAATGTCTAACAAATATCTTAAAAAATATTCCACATCCTTAACCATCAGGGAAATGCAAATCAAAACTTCCCTGAGATATCATCTCACTCTGGTCAGGATAGCAAAAATCCACAATACAAAAAACAACAAGTGCTGGAGAGGATGTGGAGAGAGGGGAACTCTCCTACATTGCTGGTGGGAATGCAGGCTCATACAGCCACTCTGGTGAGTTGTCTGGAGATTCTTAAAGAAATTAAAGATTGAAGTGCCATATGACCCTGTGATTCCACTTTTGGGAATAACCCCCCATACAGCAAAAATTCTTCTTGATAACACAAGCATGACCATGTTCATAGCAGCATTGTTTACAATAGTAAAGTCATGGAATCGACCCAAATGTCCAACAGTTGACGAGTGGATAAGGAAAATGTGGTACATCTATGCAATGGAGTACTACTCAGCCATTAAAAATGATGAATTAATGCAATTTGCTGGGAAGTGGTTGAAATTAGAAAGAATTATACTGAGTGAAGTGTCCCAGACACAGAAAATTAAGCGCCATATGTACTCCCTAGTAGGTGGCTTCTAGTACCAAACCCACTTAGAGACACTCAAAGATAAATCTCTGTAATACTTACAGTAATTGCAATGATTATGAACAGGAGGGATGGGGAAGGAGGGACACACCAGTAACAAGGAGAGAGGGGACCATGTTACAGCAGAGAAAATAGGCCACCATCAAGGACTGCAAGTAAGTAATGAGACATGTGGTTAAGTTCACAGACTTTCCTTCCTGATCATTTACAATGGATGGGGTATGATCTTCCCAGAAGGGGAAGGCGTATAGTCTGGCAGATAGAAAGTAACCATTTCGCAAATGGGCGATTGACCCCTCTCTCACCACGGTTTCCTACTTTTATTACATTTACCCTTGAATATACTCTTATAACAAGACTCTAGTTTGACAGGTTTTTATCTCTGGCCAGGGGGTGATATCCAATACCCATCAGGATGGAGTGAAGGGCATTGCAGGAGCAGCAAAACTGAAAAAAAAATCAAGAAACCATAATCCAGAACATCAGAGACTCTATATCAGCCACCTGGAACTAGGCTAGCGTAATCTCTCCCCATCCTGAAGCTCAGAGAAACTTGTGGAAGAGGAGGCGGTAAGATTGTAAGAGCACAAGGATGGGAGGAGCAATGATATTCAAGATACTCCACACAAGTTAGGGCCGAAGCAATCATATTTGGACTTTGCATGCCCTGTGCAATGTCCAACACACTATTGACCCCACAAAGTCTAGCGTTTGCTAAAGGCACTAGGATCCTTGGCGGAAATGGATTGACAGCGCAGTAGTGTTCCTATCTTAAAGGGAACACAGGAAACGGGTCTGGGAAATGCCACTGGGTCCTTGCACCTCATCCGAGAGGAAGACCCAGAGGAGAGTTTGGCATGCTCATTAAAGGATGTTCTGGAGATGGGATGGGGAGGCACTGGAGGATGGGGAAGGAAGGGGAGGCGAGGGGGGCACAGGGGTGTGGGGGATGGAGGGAGGAAGGGACAGGTGTACCTGTTAAGTTTGTATGAGTGGAAATAAAAAATGTTTAAAAAAACTTCATTGTAGGATTGTAAAAAATTATAGTAGAGTAAAAGGTTAAGAGATACTTTTTTGCCCTAGGATGAGTGATAAAGAGAGAAAAGAAAAGTAGAAAGGTATGACTGATGTGTGGAAATATTACAATGAATTAACTAGTTAAATTGGAAATATTAGTAAGAAACCTGTATTTCTTTTGAAACCTGATGTTTAGTGAAAGAAGGAGATAGGAAAATAGTATACACTGGATGTATCCACTCGTAATAAAATAAAAAAAAGTTGACTTATTCTGTAAAATGTCAAGGGATAATAAATATGAAGATACACAAAGAGATTTTGTCATATATTCCCTTTCTGTTGCTTTAATAAAATGGCTTGATAAAGCAACTTAAAGGAGAAAAGATTTATTTTGCTCACAGTCTTGTGTTAGAGTCTTTCATCACATGGTAAGTCATGACATCAGAAGTTTAAGGTAACATTGAATCTACAGAGAAGGAGCAGACAGCAATAGATAAATGCATGCTTGTTCGTCCTTAGTTCATCTGGTTTCCAACTTTTTGTTCAGTCCAGGACCCCAGTCAAGAGAATGACTCCATCCACAGTAGGCAGGTCGTTCCACTTCAACTAACTTGATCAAGATAATTCCCTAGATGTTGACAGGCCAGTTTCCATGCAGTTCTTGTGAAAGTATATATGAAGTCATGGATACCATCTTCCTCTAATGTCGAAGTGATAAGATAATATAGAATCCACCACTTTCTCACTTCTGGCTCTTACCATATTACTGTCCCTTCTTCCATGATGGTTCCTGTACTTTGGGATGGGAATGAGTATGACTTGAGGACTAATACTTACAGGAAAGATAAAGAAGATGCTTTTCTCAGTAATATGCCTACTGATCTTTAACACTTCCTGAAGTATGCATCATGTCTGATATATGTCTTCAAAGGCAAAATAGATGAAATACAGTAAGCCAAAAAAGGAAAAATTCTTGAAAATAAGAGAAAATCTGGCAGGAGAGTTGAAGGGTTGTTAGGAGAAAAGGAGGGGGGATGGGATTGGTGATTAAGGGATGTAAATATCATAAACTCATTATATAATGTACACAGCACTAAAATAAAATTTTAGAAAAGATAATCCCCTAGAAAGATTCCCAGCAGCCCTCCTCCCAGGTGATTCCAGAATATATCAAGTTGAAAACTAATGCTAATATCACAGAGTTTTGAGAGGGAATTAATGTTGCTTTTTCTCTAGATTTGAATACTTGTTACATGAATATTTATAAAATTTCAATGCATACCCATTTATGACTTTTGTACATATGTTTTGTGCCATTTACTTAAAACATTTTAAATATGAAATAACAAATATGTAAAAATAAGCTGAGTAAATCCATGCTGATATAGACAAGTTATTAATAAATAAATAGATGTGTTAGAAAGGTAAGTCTCAGATGCAGAAAAATTTCAAATAAATTCCTGCAGATGTTCCACCATTATGAAGGTAAAGTATGAACTACACCACTTAAGTGTGTACTGTAATATGTGTCTTTATATTTGAGAGGTACAAAACAGTAATTTAACAGTGGGAAAATTAGCACCATTGAATGATCAAGTCAACATAATGTTCCTCATATACATTTGATACAATGCAGTGAAAGTGGTACTTTATTACTGAGGTATTACTCTGGAACACACATTAAATTTAATCATAAAAAAAAACAATTAGGAGGCTCCTGAAAAACATTTTATAAAATAACTGACCCAATGCTGCCAAAGTTGTCAAAAACGAAAAAAGCCTAAAAGTACATTGCAACATAAACAAGCCTAAGGAATTATATTGACTGAATGAAAATTAGTATTCTAGAAACACTGCATGGAAAACAGTGTAATTATGTGAAATGTTAGAAAAGTAGAATAAACCATGGCTATTGGTTAATATTAATGTATTGGTATCATCACATTAATGGGAAAATTGTTATAATAATGTTACATGCTAATGTTCAGAGAAAGTTGTGTAAGGTATATCTTTGTACTAATTTTGTACCAAGTCTATAAATCTGAAATTGTTCTAACATATGTTTATTTAAAAAAAAAACATACACTCATTGCAGACCTTAGTTCCAAACCCACTTAATTATATATTCAAAAGTAAATCTCTATAATGTCCACTGTAGCTGCAAAGGATTGTAAACAGGAAGGAAGGGGAAGGAGGACCTCAAAAGAAAGGAGATAGGGGATCACACTTCAGTTGAGAAAATAGGCCACGGTCATCTGGTGCAGCTCACTCTCACTTCCCTTCCTGGTCACTTGAGACTGAACAGGTTTGATCTCACCAATCAGGGAGGGTATAGGGACTGGCGATAGACAGTAACTATCCTGCAAATGGGACACTGTCCCCTCCCCTCATTGCTATGTCTTACTCCTATTCTTTCATCTACCTTTGAGTCTCCCTTTATATTAAGATTTTCATTTAAACAGTCTTTTATCTTTGGTTAGGAGGTGACTTTCAATACCAGTTGGGATGCAGCCAAGGGCAGTGTAAGAAAAACAAACCTGAAAACAATGTACCATAATTCATAGCACCAAAGACCCTTTATTATTCACCTGGAACCAGAAGAGCCAAATCTCTCCCCATCCTAAACCTCAGGGAACTTTGTGCAAGAGGGGGCAGCAAGATTGTAAGAGCCTAAAGATGGGGAGGACCAACAATATGCAAGATATTCCACACAAGTTAGGGCTGCAGCAGCCAGGATTGGACTTTGTCCGACCTGCACAATGGCTGACATGTCAATGACCCCCCAAATCCAACATGGATCACAGGGGAGAAGGCTCCAAGCTGTGGGATCCTTAGAGGTAGGGGATTAAGCAGTCATAATAGAATTTCCATACTAAAGGGGAGACCAAAAAGGGGCTCTGGGTTATGCCACTGAGTCCTGAGCCCTCACTAGGGTGGAGAACTATCATAGTTAAGCACAGGTGTCAACTTGACTCTTGGGGGTTTGAGCTCTGGGCACATTTAGAGAGAATTAGTGGTTGAGTTGAGCCCAGAGAAAACCTGTAGGAGATTGGCTAGCTGCTGGGGAAGGCACAACCCATGGTGGGTGGGACTAGGCTCTGGAATAAATCACAGGGAGCTGGTTGAGAGAGTTGGCATCCTTCTGTATACTTGGCCAGACATGCTGGTCTGGCAAGAAAGAATTGTCGATCTCTCAGCTATTATGTGGTGACAGTGTGGCCAGTTCCCTCAGCCCTGGTGTTGCTACATGGTCTCCTGTCAAGCTGGGCTGAGAACTGTAACCAGGAATCATAAGAGAGAATAAACCCCTTGTTCCCTCAAGCCATTTGATGGTCATTTATCAGCAACCATGCAGGCAGAATGCAACAAGGACTCAGAGGGAGGTTTGTTCTTCACATTTTAAATGGATGCTCCATCCAAGGGATTGGGAGGGAAGAAGGGGGAGGCACAGGGAGAGGGAGAGGGAGGGAGGGGGATAAAGGGAAGGGGAGAGAGTGCAATGAGATGATGACTGGGGAGGAAAGAATTGAGGGAGAGGACAGGGGAATCTATTGAGCTTGTATAATTAGGAAAAAATAAAATGTGGGAGAAAAAAATTAAAAACCATACACGTCCTAAGAAATTGAGAGTGTTGGCCTAGACCAATTAGTTCTAGGGAATTTTCTACTCTGTCTTCTAAGATTTTTATAGTTTATAGTCTAATGTTAAGGTCTTTGATCCATTTGGAGTTGATTTTCATGCATGGTGACACGTAAAGGTTCAGTTTCAATGTTCCACATGTGGATATCCAGTTTTACCAGCACCATTTATTGAAGATACTGCTCTTTTGCCATTGAATTTTCTAAGCCCCTATGTCAAAAATCAAATGGCTGTATGTGTGGGGGCTTAATTCTGTGCTCAAACCCTTTGTCCATTTATCTATGTGTCTGTTTTGGAGCCAGTACCATGCTGTCTTTTTCTTTTAAAGTGAAAGTTTTAATCATACCCTAGAAATAGAGAAACAACATGCCAAAGAAGTATCACTCAGGAAAATATGTGTTAATAATTTTAAATAACTTTGCCATGTATTACGTTAATATTTTAATAATGCACCAATGATTCAAACTAAAAGAGAAATAATAGAATTAGAGTAAGACAAAACACAATGAACCTTAAAACATAATTTTGATAGAAATTGTGAAGCTTCTTTTTTATCTCTATCATATTCTATATTTCTTATGATTCACCACAATGAAAATAAAATAATGTTTCTATTATGTATATATGTTAGTATCATTCGAATCTATAAAAAATATTTAAGGCTGAAAGATTGAACTTAAGACCTGCTTGTCAGAACGGAATACATTCTTGTTACTGTTAACTAGAACAAGAACCTAAAAAATGGAAGGAAATAATTCAATAAGAAAAAACAGCCTATGAACATTTAGGTAGCAAGATAGTACATCAAACTGCTTTCTAAATATTTGAAGAGCGTTTAGCACTCAGTCTAGAAATCCTCTTCTACAAGAGAGAGTCAGAATTTTAATATCCTGGCAGGATAGAGCCTAGGCCAATAGAAGAGCTGTGAAGTGGACAACAATGGCCAACTGTAATACAGATTAAGGGCAACCTGGCAATGCTCTCCCAGAATCAAGCTATACTAATCTCTCCCTATCTTGAGGCTTGGGGCATGACTGAAATACCAACATGAGGAATTGAAGAGAGATAACATCACACAGGAGAAAGCTTAAGGACTAAAGCTAAATGAGTGAAGGGAAATGCCTTTATCAGTGGGGTGGCCCAAGATGGGTCAACTTGGTATACCACAGAAGCCTGAACCCAAACAAGAGTAGACAAACCAGAGGTGACCTTGGGGTCCATAGAAGTAGCCAGGCAGGAAGGTAGGAGGGAGTGGGATGGACTGAAGCGATTAAGGGAGGGAAATGGGAGGGAGGGAGATGGAGGGAAACAGAGATTAGTACTCAATAAGCTTGTAAAGTTGTCTTTATAACTGGATTTGTAGTATAGATTAAGATCTGGAAAGGTGGTATCTTCAGCATAGATTTTATCGATCAGGATTACTTTTGATATCCTGGGACTTTTGTGCTTCCATATGAATTTTGAGATTTTTTGGTCAATTTTTTTTTAAAGAATTGCTTGGGGATTTTGATTTGTTTAGCGTTGAATCTGTATATTACTTTTGGTAGGATGGTCATTTTTATGATGTTGATTCTGCCAATCGAGGAGCATAGGAGGTCTTTCCACCTTTTGGTGTCTTCTGAAATTACTTTCGTTTTCATTTATTTATGTATTTATTTATTTATTTATTTATTTATTTATTTATTTATTTATTTATTTATTTTCCCAATCATACAAACTTAATAGGTACCCTGGTCCCCTCCCTTCCTCCACCCCTCCCAGGTCCCCTTTGCTCCCTTCCCCCTTTTCCCTTTCCTTTCACCCCCCTCTCTCCCTTTCTCTCAGTGGTCCCTCCTCCCCCCCAACCCCTGGAACATCCTTTAGTGTGAATGTCAAACTTCCCTCTGCGTCCTCCACTCTAATATGGTGTAAGGACTCAGTGGCATTGCCCAGAGTCTTTTCTTGGGCTCCCTTTTAGTATGGGAACACTATTGTGACTGTTAATCCATGGCCTCTAAGGATCCTAGTGCCTGTGATCCATGCAGATTTCGGGGGATCATTGATATGTCAGTCATTGCGTAGGTCATGCAAAGTCTTATTATGTTTACTGCAACCCTAACTTGTGTGGGGTATCTTGCATATCGTTGATCCTCCCCATCCTTAAGCTCTTAAAATCTTAATGCCTCCTCTTCTGCAAATTTCCCTAAGCTTTGGGATGGGGAGCGATTTGGCTGGTCTGGTTCCAGGTGATTAACATAGGGTCTCTGATGTTCTGAATTATGGTTTGTTATTGTTTTCAGTTTTGCTGTTCCTGCACCGCCCTTGGCTCCAACCTGATTGCTATTAGAGGTCACCTCCTAGCCAGAGATAAAAGGCTGTTAAAATGGAGTCTTACTATAAGAGTAGATTCAAAGGTAAATGGCATAAAAGTAGGAGACTGCAAGGGGGGGGCGTCAGTCTCCCATTTGCAAGATGGTTACCATCTATCTGCCAGACTCTATGCCCTCCCTGACTGGTGAGATCAAACTCCCTCAGTCACAAGTGACCAGGAAGGAAAGCGAGTGGGCTTGACCAGATGTCTCTCTACTTGCAATACTTGATGGTGACCTATTTTCTCTGCTGTAGCATGATCCCTTATTTCCTTATTTCAGGGGAAGGGGGTTCCTACCCCTTCCTTCCTTTTTATAATCTTTGCAATTAATTTAGGTATTACAGAGATTTATCTTTGAATATGTCACTAAGTGGGATTGGTACTAGGATCCACCTATTAGGGAGTACATACGGCGCTTAATTTTCTGTGTCTGGGATAATTCACTTAATAAAATTTTTTCTAATACTATCCATTTCCCAGAAAATTTCATTAATTCATCATTTTTCATGGCTGAGTAGTATTCCACTGTATTAATGTACCACATTTTCCTTATCCACTTGTCTACTGTTGGGCATTTGGGTTGGTTCCATGACTTTGCTATTGTAAAGAGTGCTGCTGTAAACATAGTTATGCTCATGTCATTGAGGTGAATTTTTGCTTTATGGGGGATTATCTCCAGAAGTGAAATAGCAGGGTCATATGTCATTTCAATCTTTAACTTTTTTAGAAATCGCCACACTGATGGCCAGAGTGGATGTATAAGTCTGCATTCCCACCAGCAATGTAGGAGAGTTCCCTTCTCTCCACATCCTCTCCAGCATTTGGTGTTGTTTGCGTTGTGGATTTTTGCCATCCTGGCTGGAATGAGATGATATCTCAGGAAGGTTTTGATTTGCATTTCCCTGATGGCTAAGGATACAGAGCAATTTTTAAGATATTTGTTAGACATTTCTATTTCGTCATTGAAAATTATGTTTTAAATATTTTAGCTATACTAATTCTTTTTATTTGTCCTACTTGAGGAAGTTCTCTTACAGTTCCTAGTTTTCTGAGATATTTTATGTCACATACAGTTTGAATCTTGATCAATTTTTTCTAGACAATTACACATTTCCTCACTGTATGTTAATTTGTTGAATTAAGATCATCGTTGATTCAATCCACCCATTTTACTCAGATTTAACAAGTACTCAGTGCACTTGTGCAAACATGCATACTGTAAGTATATGAAATTTTATTATGTTTGTATCTTCATGAATCTGCTACTAGAGTCAAGACACTTATCATTGTCATCACCATAACAGTACCTCATATTAACAGCCCCAATTTCCTTCATTTTGCCTTTCCCTTTGTCATTATTCCCCAGCAACCATAAATGTTTTCTTATTTTCAGAAATGTTTTATAAATGGAATTGTATTTATGTAACTTTATAGGATGGGAAATTTGTAAGTATTGGTAGAATGTGCCTTCCTGTTACTGAGTGCATTGTACTGGTGTGCTTGGTACTCCACTTGTTGAAGAATATCTGGGCTATTTACAGTGAAGGACTATTAGGAATGAACCAGCTATGAACATTACGTACTGACTTTTGAACAGGCATATGTTTTCATTTCTCTAAATTCAATATCCAGAAAAACCATTGGGTTTTATAGTAGGTGCATGTTGGTTTTATAAGAAGCTGCCTAACTATTTCCCAGAGTAGATGTTATGGTTGAACTGCGTCGTCCAAAAATAGATATATCAAAGCCCTCACTCCTTAACATCTCAAATTTAATATAAGTTGGAGATAGGATCTTTACAGAATAAATCAAAATAGCATATGTTATTATAATGGATCTTTTTATTACATTTTTGCCTGGTTATATAAGCCCAATAGATACCCCTTTCCTCTCCTCCCCTCCCTTCCTCCATGCCTGTTGTCTCTATTCCACTCTCTCCCCTTTCCCACTCTCCTCCCTCCCTCTCACCACTTTTCCATTCCTCCTCCTCTTTTGGTGCTCCCTGCTTTCACCCTCTCACCCTCCAGAACATTTGTTTATGTGGAATCTGAATTTCACTCAGACCCGTCTATATTGGTGAGGGTTCAGAACTCAGTGGCATAGCTTGGATCTCCTTCTTGGGTTGATTCCATGGGAACTCTATTATGAGTGTTTAATCCTTTGCCTCTAAGGATCCTACTATCTAAAGCCTTCTTCCCTGTAGTCCCTGCCAGACTTTGGGAGGTTGTTGACATATTGGCTGTTGTGCAGGTCAGGCAAGGTCCAATCACATTGTGGCTAGATCCTGGCTGCTGCAGCCCTGACTTGTGTGGAGTATATTGCATATTGTTTGTTCTCCCCATCTTTAGGCTCTTACAATTCTGCCACACTTTCACAATCCTCAGAAAGAACTAATCTTGATTTGAGACCCCTAGCATCTAGAATGATGAAGCAATAAATACATTGCTTAAACAACTCAGTTTACTTTATTACACCAGGTCTAACAAACTTATACAGGATACACAATCTTACCTTTTTTGCCAATAATGGATAAGTAACTCAATTATTTCACATACTTGTCAAAATTTGATGTCAGATTTTTATGTGTGTAGTATCATTGTAATTTTATCTTTTTTGTCTACTAGGAGCCAATAATGTTGAAGAGCTGTAATGTCCTTATTTTCAATCTGCATATTCACTTCAGAGAAATGTGTTTATGTCTTTTGACAGTTTTCTTAATATACTTTCAAAATATCTTCAAAATTTTGGAAGCTCTTTTTGTAAGCTCTATGTATTTTTTGAAGTTAATTTTTCTTTTATTTATTTATCATACCTGTGCGTATGGATGTACACATCCACATATGGACATAAGCAAGCCACAGGACATAAGTGGAGGTGTGAGTCAGTCCTGGCATTAACACCTTGTTGAGACAGGGTGTCCCTTGTTTCTAGTGCAACATATAGCTGGATGGCCTGCAACTTTTAGGCCAATCTCTTGCTTTTGCCTCCCTTCACAACATAGGAGTTCTGAGATTAGAGAAGCAAGCTACTGAGTCCAGGTTTTTATTTTCTCCCACATTTTACTTTTTTTCTTGATCATACAAGCTCAATAGGTACCCCCATCCTCTCCCTCCTGTCCGGGCTCATGAACCAGCATAAACCCAGACTTACGTGCAGGAAACAGAAGTGGGAGCAGTAGGAATTGATCAGGATTTGGGTCAGAGGGAGCCTAGGATGTCCATCATCCAAGCCATCCTTATTGTACCATACATGAGTATTTATAGGAAAACAATCAAGAAGCAGGGCCAAATTCAGGAAAACATCAAAGAAGAGCAGGACCAAATTCTTTACAGGATTGCATAAAACTTATACATTCCAGTTAACAAAGAAAAGGCAGGAGCAACATCTACTTGCTGTGGGACCAGGCAGGATGTTGCCAGGTAGAGTAAACAGGCATGGCTCTTTGTTGCTAGAAGGAAATGGATAATGTATGCCTCAAAACAGTTACTTGGTCCATGCCTAAACATATCTCAGATAAACAGGAAAGAACTTTTGGGGGAGGAACAGTCCAGAAAGTTTCTAAGAGAAACAAAAGCATCCAAGAAGGGGCTGGAGATGATCTCTACTCCCTAGGGGAGAAGATAGGCCTGCTGTTGTCTTGTAGACAAGAGGCAAACTCCAACCCCCCAGGGGGGCACCTATCAACAACCCACTTCAGATGCCAATGTATCATCCAGAGAGCAGGCTTTGGGCCTGACAACACCCACACCCTTCTTTCTCCCCTCCCTAGTCTTATCCCTTTGCACTCTCCCCCCTTGCTCCCTTCCTTTCACACCCTCCTTCTTTCCCTCCCCCTTCCCAGTGTCTCCCCTTTCCTGCCTCCCATCTCCTAGAGCATTCTTTTGTGTCAATGCCAAACCTCCTCTGAGTCCTCCACCATAGTGAGGATTCAAGACTCAGTGGCATAGCCCACAGCCCCTTCCTGGGCTCCCCATTAGTATGGGAACACTATTACAACTCTTAATTTCTTACCCTGAAGATCCTACTACTTGGAACGTTCTCCCCTGTCATCCATACTAGACTTTGGTGGATCATTGACATGTCAGCCATTTTGCAGGTCAGGCAAAGTCCAATTCTGGCTGCTGCAGCCCTAAATTGTGTGGAGTATCTTACATATCATTGTTCCACCCCATCTTTAGGCCCTTACAATCTTGCCACCCCCTCTTCTGAAAGGTTCCCTGAGATTTAGAAAGGGGAGAGATTTGGCTGGTCTGTTCCAGGTGATTAATGTAGGGTCTTTGGTGCTCTGAATTGTGGTTTGTTGTTGTTTTCAGTTTGCTTTTCCTGCACCATCCATGGTTGCAACCTGACTGGGGAAGAAGATCACCTCCTAACCAAAGATAAAATACTGTTTAAATTAAGATCTTAATATAACAGAAGACTCAAAGGTAGATGGAAGAATAAGAGTAGGACATAGCATTGAGGGGAGGAGACAGTGTCCCATATACAGGATAGTTACTGTGTATCTGCCAGTCCCTATACCCTCCCTGATTGGTGAGATCAAATTTGTTCAGTCTCAAGTGACCAGGAAGGGAAGTAAGAGTGAACTGCACCAGATGTCTCACTACATAAATGCAATTATTGACAGTGACCTATTTTCTCAACTGAAGTGTAATCCCCTATCTCCTTTTGGGGAGGGCCTTCTCCTTCCCTCCTGTTTATAATATTTGTGATTACAGTATTACAGAGATTTATCTTTGAATATGTCAGTAAGTGGGTTTGGAATGTGGATCCACCTATTAGGGAGTATATAGGGTGATTAATTTCCATGACTGGGATACTTCACTCAATATAATTTTTTATTATTATTTCTGCTCATACAAACTTAACAGGTTCACCAGTCCTCTCCCTCCCTCCACCTCCCCCCGGCCACCCTGCTCCCCATCCCCTCTCTCCTCCCTTCCCATCCCCAAGTGCCTCCCCCCACCAATCCCCAGAGCATTCTTTACTGTGCATACCAAACTCTCCTCTAGGTCCTCCTGTCTGATGAGGTGCAAGGACCCAGGGGCATTTCCCTGAACCCTTTCCTGTGTTCCCCTTAAACCTAGGAACACTACTGTGACTGTCAGTCCCTAGCCTCCAAGGATCCTAGTGCCTTTAGTCCATGCTAGACTTTGTGGGGTCAATAATGTGTTGGACAGAGCGCAGGTCATGCAAAGTCCTATTATGATTGCTTCGGCCCTAACTTGTGTGGAGTATCTTGCATATCATTACTCTTCCCATGATTGTGCTCTTACAATCTTACCACCCAATCTTCCACAAATTTCCCTGAGCTTCAGGATGGGGAGAGATTAGGCTGGCCCAGTTCCAGGTGGTTGATATAGAGTCTCTGATGTTCTGAATTATGGAGCCCTTGGCTCCAACCTGATGGGTATTGGAAGTCACTCCTTTCAGTCCTTGATGGTGGCCTATTTTCTCCACTATAACATGGTCCCCTCTCTCCTTGTTTCTGGTGGGGACCACCTTCCCCATCCCTCTTGTTTATAATCTTTACAATTACTGTAGGTATTACAGAGATTTGTCTTTGAGTGTCTCTAAGTGGGTTTGGTACTAGGATCCACCTATTAGGGATTACATACCGTGCTTAATTTTCCATATCAAGGATACTTCACACAATATAATTGTTTCTAATTCCATCCATTTCCCAGCAAATTGCAATAATTCATCATTTTTGATGGCTGAGTAGTATTCCATTGTATAAATGTACCACATTTTCCTTATCCACTCATGAACTGTTGGACATTTGGTTTGATTCCATGACTTTGCTATTGTAAACAGTGCTGCTATGAACATGGTAGTGCTTCTATTATCAAGGTCAATTTTTGCTGTATGGGGGGTTATTCCCAGTAGTGGATTAGCAGGGTAATATGGCATTTCAATCTTTAACTTCTTTAAGAATTGTCAGATGGCATGCAAAGTCCTATTATGATTGCTTCAGCCCTAACTAGTATGGAGAATCTTGCAAATCATTGCTCCTCCCATCCTTTTGCTCTTACAATCTTACCACCCCCTCTTCCGCAAATGTCCCTGAGCTTCAGGATGGGGAGAGATTAGTCTGGTTTAGTTCTATGTGGTTGATATAGAGTCTCTGAAGTTCTGGATTGTGGTTTTTTCATTTTCTTTTTCAGTTTTGCTGCTCCTGAAATGCCCTTCATTCCATCCTGATGGGCACTGTATGTCACCCCCTGGCCAGAGACAAAAAGCTGTTAAACTGGAGTCTTGTTATAATAGCACATTCAAGGGTAGATGTAATAAAAGTAGGAAACCTCAGTGAGGGAGGGGGTCAATCACCCATTTGCAAACTGGTTACTTTTTATCTGCCAGACTATATGCCCTCCCCTTCTGGTGAGATCATATCCCCTCAGTTGTAAATGATCAGGAACGAACGTCTGTGACCTTAACCAGGTTTCACATTACTTACTTGCATTCTTTGATGGAGGCCTATTTTCTCTGCTGTAACATGGTCCCCTCTCTCCTTGTTTCTGGTGTGGCCCTCCAACCCCATCCCTCCTGTTCATAATCCTTGCAATTACTGTAGGTAATACATAGATTTACCTATGAGTGTCTCAAGATGGGCTGGGTGGGTTTGGTACTAGGAGCCACCTATTAGGGAGTACATATGGCGCTTAATTTTCTGGGTTTGGGATACTTCACTTAATATAATTGTTCCTAATGACATCCATTTCCTAGCAAATTCCAGTAATTCATCATTTTTGATGGCTGAGTAGTACTCCATTGTATAGATGTACCACAGTTTACTTATCCACTCGTCAACTGTTGGACATTTGGGTTGATTCCATGACTTTGCTATTGTAAACAGTGCTGCTATGAACATGGTCATGCTTGTGCTATCGATGTGAACCTCTGCTGCATGGGGAGTTATTTCCAAAATTGGGATAGCAGGGTCATATGCCATTTCAATCTTTAATTTCTTTAAGAATCTCGAGATGGCTCTCCAGAGTGGCTGTATGAGACTGCATTCCCAACAGCAATGTAGGAGAGTTCCCCTCTCTCACATCCTCTCCAGCATTTGTTGTTGTTTGTATTGTGGATTTTTGCCATCCTGACCGGAGTGAGATGACATCTCAGGGAAGTTTTGATTTGCATTTCCCTGATGGTTAAGGATGTGGAATATTTTTTAAGATATTTGTTAGACATTTTAATTTAGTCCTTGGTAAAGTTTCTTTTAAGTTCCAGGGCCCATTTTTTAATTGGGCCATTAGTTTCTTTGGTGTTTAGTTTTCTAAGTTCTTTGTGCACTCTGAATAATAGAGCTCTATCACATATGTGGTTTGTGAAGATTTTCTCCCATTCTGTGGGTTGCCTGTGTGCTTGAGTTATAATCTCTTTATATGAACAGAAGCCTTTAATTTCACAAGATCCCATCTGTTGAGTGTTGGTTCAAGTGACTATGCTATTGGATTTCTGTTTAGAAACTGTTGGCCTAGTCCAATCAGCTCGAGAGAGTTTCCTACACTTTCAACTAGTGTTTTTATAGTCTCTGGCCAATATTTATATTAAGATCCTTGATCCATTTGGAATTAATTTTTGTGCATGGTGACAGGTATGGGTTCAGTTTTAATCTTCTGCATGTGGACATCCAGTTTTGACAGTACCATTTGTTGGATTTGCTGTTCTTTTTCCATTGAATTTTTTGGACATCGTTGTCAAAGATAAAACAGCTGTAATTGTGTGGGCTTATATCTGGGTCTTCAACCCTTATCCATTGATCTACATGTCTATTTTAGAGCCAGTTCCAAGCTGTTTTTATTACTGTGGATTTGTAGTATAGATTAAATGTTTGGTATGGTGATACCTCCAGCAGTGTTTTTTGTTTCTCAGGATAGTTTTTGCTGTCCTGGGTCTTTTGTGCTTCCATATGAATTTTCAGATTGGTCAATTTCTTTAAAGAATTGCTTGGCGATTTTGATTGGTACATCATTGAATCTGTATATTGTTTTTGATAGGATGGTCTTTTTTATGATGTTGATTCTGCTGATCCAGGAGCATGGGAGTTCTTTCAGCCTTTTCGTGTCTTCTGTAGTTTCTTTCTTTAGGCTTTTAAAGTTTTCATTATACAGTTCTCTCACTTCCTTGGTTAGATTTATACCAAGGTTATTTCATTTTTGTAGGGACTATGATAAATGGAATTTTTTCTCTTAGGACTTTCTTACATTTTTCATCCTTGGTGTATGAGAGAATTACTGAACATTAACTTTGTACCCTGCCACTCTGCTGAGTTTATATATTAGCACCAGGAGTTTCTTGGTGGAGATTTTGGTGTCTCTCAAGTAACAGATCATGTCATCTGCAAATAGAGATAAGTTGACTTCTTTTCCTATTTGTACCCCTTTTATTTACTGCTCTTGTCTTTTAGCTCTAGCTAAGGCTTCAAGTACAATATTGAATAGAAGTGGTGAGGTTGGCAGCCTTGTTTAGTTCCTTATCGAACTGGGAATGCTTCAAGTTTTCCCCCATTGAATATAATCCTTGCTGTTAGCTTGTAGTATATAGCTTTTATTATATTGTTATAAGTAACTTCCTTTCCAACTCTCTCTAGGGTTTTGATCATAAAAGAATGTTGGATCTTGTTAAAATCTTTCTCTGCATCTATCGAGAGTACCATGTGGTCTTGGACTTTGGATTGTTTTATATGATGGATTACATTTATTGATTTGCATATGTTGAACCAAACTTGTGTGTTTGGGATAAATCCTACTTGATCACAGTGAATTATCTTTTTGATATGTTGTTGAATCCGATTTGCTAAGATTTAGTTGACAGTCTTTGCATTTGTGTTCATCAAAGAGATTGGCCTATAATTTTCTTTTCTAAGTGTACCTTTATTAGGTTTTGGGATTAGTATGATATTAGCTTCATAGAAAGAATTTTGCAGTGTTCCTTCTTTCACTATTTTATGAAAAATTTAAGGAGTATTGGTTTTAGTCATTTTTAACATGCCTGGTTGAATTCTGTGCTGAATGTATCTGGTCTAGGTCATTTTTTGGTGGGAAAATTCGAGATTACTTAATCAGTTTCCTCATTTGTTATAGGACTATTTAAATAATTCACAACTTCCTGATTCAATTTAGCTAAGTTGGACTTACTCAAAAAATCATCCATTTCTTTTGGTTAATCAAATTTCATGGAACATAAGTTTTTGAAATTTCACCTTATTATTTTCTGAATTTCTTGGGTATCAATTGTGATAACTCCATTTTCATTTCTAATTTTGTTAATTTGGGTTTTCTCTCTCTTGATTTTGGTTAATTTAGCTAGGAGTATATCAATCTTATTGATTTTTTCAAAGAACCAGCTTTCATCCGGTTGATTCTTTGTATCATTTTCCTTATCTCAATTTCGGATATTTCTTCCAATTTTGCTAATCTCCTCCCTTCTACTCCTTTTGGGATTGGATTGCTCTTGTGTCTCTAAAGCTGGAAGCTGCATTGTTATTTACTTGTGATGTTTCCATTTTTTTATTATAGGCATTAAGATCTATGAACTTACCTGTTAAGACAGCTTTCATTGTGTCCCAGAGATTTTGATATACTGTATTTTCATTATCAATTGCTTTCAGGAAATCCTGAATTTCCTTTTTGGCTTCTTTCTGCACCCATTTCTCATTCAACGTCATACTGTTTGTTTTCCAAGAGTTAGTGTATTTTCTGCTATTTGTTGTGTTGTGGATGTTAAGCTGTAGATCATGGTGGTCTGACAGGGTACAGGCTATAATTTCAACTTTCCTGTATATGTGGATATTCGTTTTGTGGCCCAATATGTGGTGTATTTTGGAGAAAGTTCCATGGGCTACTGAGAAGAATATGTATTCCTTGGTGCTTCGATGGAAGGCTTAATAGAGATCTGTAAGGTCCATTTCGGTAATGTTTTAATTTAGTTCCAATGTGTCCCTGTTGAGTTTTTGGTCTCTTGATCTATTCCATGTTGAGAATGTAATATTGAAATCCCCAAGTATTATCATTTTGGGATTGATTTCTTGTTTTAGATATGGTAACATTTGCTTAATGAATGTGGAGGAACCCATCCTATTAGTTGCATATATATTCACTATTGTGAAGTCTTTCTGGTGAATTGTTCCTGTGACTAAAATGTAGTATCCTTCTGCATCTCTTATGATTTTCTTTGGTTTGAAGTCCACTTTGTCAGATAGCATACTTGCTACCCCCACTTGTTTCCTAGTTCCATTAGTTTGCAGAATTTTTGACCAGTCTTTTACTTTTAGAATGTGGCTATCTTTTGTTGTGAGATGTTTTTTCCTGAAGGCAGCAGATGAATGGGTTTTGATTTCTAATCCATGTTTGCAACATGTGACTTTTGATTGGTGAGTTAATTCCATGGCATTTTAGTGTTATAATGGAGAAACTACTTTCAATTCCTGACATTTTTTTGTGTTTACTGGCTTTAATAAGTATATTATTTGGCTTGTAGATTGTGGATGGAATTAGAAACAATTATATTGAGTGAAGTATCTCAGATACAGAAAATTAAGCACAGTATGTACTCCCTAATAGGTGGATCCTAGTACCAAACCCACTTAGAGACACTCAAAGACGAATCTCTGCAATACCTACAGTAATTGTAAAGATTATAAACAGGAGGGATGGGGAAGGAGGGCCCCACCAGAAACAAGGAGAGAGGGGACCATGTTACAGCAGGGAAAATAGGCCACCATCAAGGACTGCAAGTAAGTAATGAGACATCTGGTTAAGTTCACAGACTTTCCTTCCTGATCATATGCAACTGATGGGGTATGATCTCACCACAAGGGGAGGGCATATAGGTTGCCTGATAGAAAGTAACCATTTTGCAAATGGGTGACTGACCTTTCTCTCACCATGGTCTCCTACTTTTATTCCATCTACCTTTGAATATACTCTTATAACAAGACTCTAATTTAACAGGTTTTTATCTCTGGCCAGGGGGTGACTTCCAATACCCATCAGGATGGAGTGAAGGGCATTGCAGAAGCAGCAAAACTGGAAAAGAAAATCAACAAACCATAATCCAGAACTTCAGAGACTCTGTATCAACCACTTAGAACTAGGCCTGCCTAATCTCTCCCCATCCTGAAGCTCAGGGAAATTTGCGGAAGAGGGGGCGGTAAGATTGTAAGAGCACAAGGATGGGAGGAGTAATGATACGTAAGATACTCCACACAAGTTAGGGCCGAAGGAATCATAATACGACTTTGCATGACCTGTGCTATGTCCAACACATTATTGACCCCACAAAGTCTAGCATGGACTAAAGGCACTAGAATCCTTGGAGGCTAGGGACTGACAGTCACAGTAGTGTTCGTATGCTTAAGGGTGTAATGGTTACTCTTAACTGTTGTTGTTAGAGAGCACCCAAAGTCAATCAACTTAAGGGAAAAATGGAAGTTTATTCAGCTTACGGTTCCAGAGGGAAGGTATCGTCTCTCAAAGCAGAGGCGGCATGGCTGGCTGACCAAAGCTGGAGGAGGCTAAGTCACCGCAGACATCTTGGAAGCTGAGAACTGCAGATTGCTTGCAGCAAAGGCTAACTACTCCTGGAGGTAAGGTGGGATTAATCCACCTCAAGGCCCACCCCTTGCGACTGCCATCCTCCAGCATGGCTCCACCTCTTAAGGTGCCATGACCTTGCCAAGGGCATTGCACAGTCTCATTGACATGAGACTGTGGGGAACACATTTCAAACCATGACATTCCACCCCTGGCCCCCACAGGCTCATTGCCATCTCATTATGCAAACCATACTCAGTCCAACTTTAAAAGTCTTCAAAGATTACAATGGTAGTCCCAACAGTCGAAACGTCCAAAGTCCAAAGCCTCCTGTAAAATCAAAATACAAGTTACATGCTTCTAATATACAATGGCACAGAATAAACATTCCCATTCCAAAAGGAAGGAATGGGGGCATATCCAGGAAAGATTGTTCCATAACAAGACTGAAAACCACCAGGACAAACTCCAAATCTTGTAGCTCCAAGTCCAACAGGTGAGCCTCTTGTTGAAATCATCTCAGTTCCAAAAGGCTTTGGTTCCACCCCTCCAATGCAGCTGCCCATAGAATACGTTGGTCTCTTGAGCTGACTCTTCCCAGGGTATACAGCTCTCCTTGGCAGGTGTCCCATGTTGTGTTTGGAATCTCTAACATCTTTACTTCTCAATGGCAAGCCAGGCTTAACTCCATAGAGCAAACTGCCCTTCTTGGGCCTCTAAACTGCAGGCTTCTTGCCTCATGATGCCTGGATTCTGCCAATTTTTGAAATCTTGGAGGAGGACTCTGTGATCTCCTCCCTCTTGCATCACTGATGCCTCTAAAACCAGAACCATGTGGATGACTTTGCCAAAACTGGCCCCCTTGAATCACAGCTAATTCAGCTTCTCTATGTTGACCATCTCTTTCACTCTTGGGCAGTTGCTTGGTAAGAGAAACCAACTCTTGCTTTGGAACTCCACCCTTTAGCTCCAGTCTTCTGAAAGGATTTGCATTCTTATGAGTAGGAGCCTTCCCTGAGGATCTTGCCTTCAAGCTAGGGCCTCTCCTATTATTCAAATTAAGAGCAGGCTTTGATTTACAAATGGAGCTAATCTCTTCAACAGCCATTTTGTTTTCTGCATCTTCCTGGTTCAACTCTTTAAGTTTGCCATAGTATTTTTCATCATTGTATCTTACAGTTTTTGCTTCTTCCTGCCTGATTCTTTGCTCTTTTTCATAACTCTGAAGACAACTAAAAAGTAGCCATATCACATTGTCAAGATTACATTGCTTTGATATTTCCTCCGCCAAGCACTCCAGCTTAATTTCAGGCAAACTTTCAGGACGAGGGCAAAACTTCACTAAACTCTCGGCCAACACATGGCTCCATGTGTCACTCCTCCAGTTGCAAACACAGTCTCTGTTCCCCTCTGGACCATCACAAACTGGGCTTCCACTGCCTGTGTCTCTCACAGCATTGCTCTCCTCTGAGCTCTCACAAGAAAGGTCCCTTTGGCCCAACCTCCAAGACTGAAAGACTTTCCCAGCACAAAGTTCCAAAGTTCTCTGTATTTCCCCCAACAAACAGTTCCAAAGGCACACTAGCCACATCACAGCATTGGCTATGCTTCTGGGTACCAACTTTTCTCAGCTTCACAAACAACTTCACTTTGTGGTACCAGCTGTTCTTAATCTCACAGCAATACCCCACTACCCCGTACCAATTCTGTAATGGTTACTCTTAACTATTGCTGTGAGAGAGCACCCAAAGTCAATCAACTTAACGGAGAAAGGGAGGTTTATTCAGCTTACGGTTCCAGAGAGAAGGTACAGTCTCTCAAAGCAGAGGCAGCATGGCTGGCTGGCCAAAGCTGGAGGAGGCTAAGTCACCGCAGACATCTTGGAAGCTGAGCACTGCAGATTGCTTGCAGCAAAGGCTGACTACTCCTGGAGGTAGAGTGGGGCTAATCCACCTCAAGGCCCACCCTTTGTGACTGCCTTCCTCCAGCAAGGCTCCACCTCTCAAGGTGCCATGACCTTGCCTAACACATGAGACTGTGGGGAACACATTTCAAACCATGACAAAGGGGAACACAGGAAATGGTTTTGAGAAATGCCCCTGGGTCCTTGCACCTCATGGGAGAGGAGGACCCAGAGTAGAGTTTGGCATGCACAGTAAAGGATGCTCTGGGGATTAGGGGAAGGGGAGCAGGGGTTGGGGGGAGGTGGAGGGAAGGAGGGGACCGGTATACCTTTTAAGTTTGTATGAGCAGAAATAATAATAATAATAATTTTAAAAGGAAAGAAAAACAAACAAACAAAAAAGTAGCCAAACAACTTTTGGTTTTATTTCTCACTTTATGATTGTGTTCCATTAATCTAGAGAAAATAAGTAATCCAATTACTTTCTGTCTGTAAGAAACGTGTTTCAGATTCAAGGATATAAACAAGTTGAAGTAAAAGGACAAATACATTTATAAACTGTAAAGAGCGTTTTACTAGTTGATGTTAGTATCAGAGTAGTTGATACTACTATCAGAATTTAAATGGATCTTGAAACAATGAAGAATCACCAGAAGTGAGAAAGAACATTTTTTGAAGATAGAAGGGTCAATTCATTGGCTCCTTATAAGAGTTTTAAGCATATTATTTTAAACATCTACCAAACAAAAGAAGCAAATACAGAAACAGGTGGTGAATCAAATGTATAATTCAGCAATATCAGTGTCTCAATATTAACAGTGGATAGATCAATTTGACCTAAGCGGCAGCTAGCTATACAATGTTGTACTCAACAAGAACAGATGCACAGTTCTGTTGCAAACCATATGTTAAAATATGAGTTTGTGATCCTCTTGATCTAAACTTCTGGTTTCTTGTGCTTGTATGTCTATGCCATAATCCTCAGTTTATATATTTAAAATTATGAGATCAGCACAAAATATATTATCAAGATGGAATGAAATTAAAAATTCATATCAGAAATAAATCTGCAGAATTTTTAAAATTTATTTATTTACAAACAAACTGGGTTTATGTCTTTGCCTTGGTCCCCTCACTACCCACTTCCTTCCTCTCCCACTGTCCTCATGTACACACTCTTCTCCCACCCTCCCCTCCATTCATCCATACTGCTCTGTCCCATCCCATCCCCCTGTCCCTTTGCTTGTGAGCACCACAGGACTCCCTTTGGGGCACTTATCTTGGTAAGGGAGTCAGATTTTGTTGAACTTTATGTGGCTCTTCAGAGGGTATAGTTGTAAATGGAGTGGTTCCTCTTTCCTTGTCCAGAACCTATCCTTGAGACACTCTCTGAAAGCAGTTGTTTCTTTTAAGAACATAGAGAGTCCTTGGGGTAATGTTAATAAGTCAGCCTTTGTGTAGATCTGGTGTTAAGAGTTCTCTTTGCAGTGATTTTTTTGGGGACATCAGCCCTGCCTTGGCTGGAGTGTGTTGATCAGGAGTATTTCATCACACCTCTAGGCTTTTACAATCTCACTGTCCCCTCTTCCATCAGGTCTTCTGAGACTTGGTGTGGGAAAATATTTTGATGGGTTGATTAGGTCTGAGAATTCCAGGTTCACTGATGTTCTGTAGTCTGGCCTGATGTGATTTCTGCTTCACTTGTCTTCCATTGTAATAGAGTGAAATTTTATTGAGCTCTGAGAACTTTTCTTATCTAAGGGTTAAAAAACGGAGTATTTAGTGGTTATAGTATCAATATACATTCTTCCAACTCTATCCATTTACCAGCAAATTTCATTATTCATTTTTCATGATAGCTGAATAGTATTCCATTGTGTATATGTACCACATTTTCATTATACATTTGTCTACCATTGGGCATTAATTCTGACTCCAATATTTTGGTATTGTGTATAGAGCTGCAATGAACATGAATAAATACATGTCTCCATAACAAGATGAAACATTCTTTGGGAATATTTCCAGGAGTGGTATATCTGGGTCATATGACATCTCAATTTTTAACTTTTTTAGGAACCACCATACTGATCTCCAGGGTGGTTGTACAAGTTTGCGTTCCCACCAGCAACATACAAGAGATAATTTGTCCCCATGTCATCTGCACTTTTTTGATGCATGTGTTTTGGATTTTTGCCATTCAGACCAAGGTGAGAACAATATGTTAGGGTGGTTTTGATTTGCATTTCTCTAATGGCTAGGAAGGTGGAATAATTTTTAAGGTATTCATTGAACATTTTAATTTCATTTTAGGAAAAGTTTCTTTCAAGTTTCAAGGCCCATTTTTTAATTGGGATGTTTGCCTACTTGGTGTCTGATTTTTGGGTACTTTGTGTACTCTGGATATTAGTCCTCTATCAGATGTGTGGATAGTGAAGATTTTCTTCCATTTTGTGGGATGTCTTGTTGGTTGGTTAACAATATATCACAACATTTGACAATCAAGAAATGGATGAATTTCTAAGTACACACAACTTATTAAAATTGAATAAGGATGAAATTAGTTATTTAAATAGTCCTATATCAAGTGATGAAGTTAAAGAGGCAATTGCAAATCTTCCTACTAAAGAATGGATGAATTCAGTGCAGAATTCTTTCAAATATTTAAAGAACAACTAACACCAATACTCCTTAAGCTATTCCACAATATAACAAAGGAACACTTCCAAACACTTTCTATAAAGCTAATATTACACTGATACCAAAAAATAAATATACAATTAAAAAGAAAACCATAGGGCAATCTCATTCATGAACATGGATGAAAAAGATCCCTAACAAAATTTTAGCAAATTGGATCCAAAAACATGTCAAAAATATCATATACAATGACCAAGTATAATTTATTCCAGACCCACAAGTTTGGTTCAATATTAAAAAAATCAATAAATGCATTCCATCATATAAACAAAAACCACCCTAAGATATTGTCTCACCCTGGTCTGAATGGCTAAAATAGAAAAGTATATAATTCTTTCCATAGATGCAAGAAAAGTTTTTGACAAAATCCAACATCACTTTATGATTAAAAGCCCTGGAGACAATAGGAATGGGAGGAACTTATGTCAACATAATAAAGGCCATATACAAGAAACTTATAGCAAGGATAATTCTAATTGGTGAAAAACATGAAACATTCCCACATTTGATCAGCAACTAAGTAAGCATGTCCACTCTCACCACTTGTATTCAATTTCTTTTCATTTAAATTTGTACTATTACTTAATATTTTAATCATCCATTGAATACTTTAATGTGTACTCATAAAATAAAGAACACATGTTTTATTAGCTAATAATTCAGACCATTCATGATCATAAAATAAAGAACACAGGTTTTTTAGCTAAACTATCCCATTAATAACCTATTACTATCCAAATTTATTAGCTAGACTATCCATTACTTATTATTGCTTTTTTCTTTTTCTTTTTTCTCTTTTTTCTTTTATTAAGTTTACAAGCATATCGAGTATTTATCCCTGCTTCCCTCCATCCTCCCTCTGACACATATCCCTCCCTTCCCTTCATTAATCTACCCCACTCCCTTACTGCCTATCTGCTTCTATAGATCCTAGGTCTCCCTTTAGTTTGTCTATACTTTTTTAATCAATGTATTTTTGAAGTCTTAGACAGAGCCATAAGACAAGAGAAGGAGATAAAAGGGATACAAATAGGAAAAGATGTCAAGATATTTTTATTTGGGGTGGGGTGAAAAAAAGATATTTTTATTTGCAAATGACATGATTCTATACTCAAGAGACTTCAAAAACTCCACCAACAATCTCCTGGAACTAAAAAATAATTTCAGTAGAGTGGCAAGTTACAAAATTGATGTTAAAAAAATCAGTAACTTTCTTAAACACCAAGGATAAAAAAGTGAGAAATTCCTAAGAGAAACAATTTTATTTACCATAGTGCTTAAAAAGTGAAATACATTGGTGTAAGTCTAACGAAGGATGTGAGAGACCTGTACCCTAAAAACTTTAAAACCCTAAAGAAAGAATTATCAGAAGACACCAGAAGGTAGAAAGACCTTCCATGCTCTTGGATTTGTTGAACTAATGTCATAAAAATGACCATCCTATCAAAAGCAATATACAGACAGAGGGATTTAAAGAAAAACCCTAAGATTGTGGGAAGTAACTCCATAGGAACCTCCTATGTCAAAAAATGTCTGTTAAAGAAAAGAACAAGAATGGACAGCCCCAATTCACAAGAGCACAAAGTGAGAAAAGAAAAGAAAAGAAAAGAAAACAGATGAGATCCATGTAGTATCCAATGACAATTAGAAATATACTAGACGTAACAGGAATTTGGCCCTTCCTGATAAAGTGTTGGTCAGAGAGGTCTCAAAGGCCCCCAAACAATATTGGCTTCTTCCATTGCTCTCCAAAACAAAAGAAAACAAAACAAAACAAAACCTACTACTGAAGATGCAACACAAGTGGATCACAGAATATGGGCAAAATACATCAACTGGAACTGGTCTGAGAACTTACTGCTTGCTGGACAGCTTACACAATATCAGGGAATACTGTAAAAACTTCTGGTGGAGAGAAATAATCACAGTCCACACCAAATTATGAGATCTGCAAGTTGTAATAAAAATCACCATGGCAACAAGTAACCACCTGTGTAATAGTGGGATGAATATCATGGAGACAACAAACGGCTTTCTGGTTGAACTCAAGACCTGCTTCTCAGAATGGAACACATTCCTGTTGCTGTTAACAAGAACTTTAAAAACGGGAAGTAAATGAATCAATAGGGGAAAACAGCTTTCTAATCTATAGGTAGGAAGACGTACACCAACTGCTCTGTAAATAGCTATCATTACACCCTAGATTTGAAGAGCACTTAGCACTCAGCCTAGAAGTCTTCTATGATAGAGGGGGAGAATCTCAACACCCTGACAGAATGCAGTCTAGGTAGTAGAACAGCAGTGAAGGGGACAACAATGAGCAGACATAATGCAGAACACTGGTCACCTGGCAAAGCTCACCCACAATCAGGCCAACATAATAACTCCTCATCCTAAGGTTTAGGGAACCTCTAGGAAGAGAGGGCAGTAAGATTGTAAAAGACGGACAAGACATTCCATTCAAGGCAGGACTGCTACATCCAAGAACTCACTGTTGTGACACTTGTCCTTACCAGATCTGCATACTGACTGACTTACCAACATGCCTCCATAGACTATGGGGAGCTCAAGAGAGATAATAACACATAATGACTTTCTTCCTCCTGCACCCCTGTCCGCCTGACCATGCTCCCAGTCCTCCATCCCAGGTGAGTTCGCCCAGCCCCCCAGGAGACCCCATGTTCCAGCTTCTCCCATCAGCCAGTCCCAGGGACACCCAGGATGTCTCCGGTTTTGCCTGGGCCAAGCCCCGGGCCCCCACCCCTTTCGTCCTACCGCCAGCCTGTCAGCCGGACCACACTCATAGTCCTGCATCCCAGGTGAGTTCGCCCAGCCCACCACGTGGCCCCCTGTCCCAGTAACACACAGGCTGCCTCCATTCTTGCCTGTGCCACGCCCCAGGCCCCAGCCCTTTTCTTCCCCCCGCCCGACTGTCCCCCAGACCTGATAGGACTTGCTCACATTCCTCCATCCCTGGAGTTTCGGTGGGCCATTAAGCCAAGTTACAGGTCCCAGGTGAAGAATTCTGCCATCAACATCAGACCTTCTGCCTCTCCAGCCCAACCGGGGACCCAGGCACATGGTCTACAGAAGACACACTGCTTCTCAGAATTCAACAGAGTCCAAAGAAAACTCAAGCAAAGGTCTAAGGGTCAAAGTCCATACATCTGAAGACCTCTACAATCATCCTATCACATGGGAGAGATTCTTCACATCCAGACCAAAGATAAGTAAACTATTTTTTAACTTTAATATTACTTTCTAGTATTAATCACTGTAGATTAACTTTTCCATACAGCCACCCCCAAAACATACACAACTCCAGGAAGTACACCACTCACCCTCACATATCACCAAGATACTAAATCGTAAAAGTGCACTAACATACTAATATTCACCCCCTGTCTACTTAACCTGACTTAACTGATGTACTAACAGCATAATAGCCTCATCTAGGAAATAACAATAACAAAAGACAAACATGCCCAACTTCAAGGCAAGCACTAGTAATAACTGCTCAAGTGTAGTAATACCAACTAAATCAGTTCAGTCAAAAACACACAGAAAAAGAAAGGTCCTAAAAGACAAAACAACAATGCCCAAGTAAAAGTGCAGATCTATGAGAAACAAAAACCAAGAAGATCAATCTCCCACTGAAAGAATTAACCCCATAATGATGGATTCCAACCAGTACAAATTCACCAAAAATAGCCATGAAAGCCAGACACAAGATAACGAATTTGAGAGCATCATCATTACCATGATTAATACTATGAAAGAGGAAATCCAAGAGGAGTTAAACAACCGCATCAACCACTTTGAACAGGAACAAAACTGGCACTTGGAGGAGTTGAGAAAAACAGTTCAAGAAACAAAATAGGCATAGAGCAGTTAAAACAGTCTCAGGCAGAGATTAAAATTGAACTAAAAGACGAGTTATCTTCAACCCAAAACTCAACAGGGAGTCTTATCAGCAGAAATAATGAAGTAGAAAATAGAATTTCAGATCTTTTTTTTTTGAATATTTTTTATTATTATTATTTCCACTCATACAAACTTAACAGGTACACCGGTCCCCTCCCTCCGTCCTCCTCCCCACAACGCCCTGCTCTCCCTCCCCTCACCTCTCCTGCCCCATACCCCAGGGCCTCCCCTCCCAATCCCTGGAGCTTCCTTTAATGTGCATGCCAGACTCTCCTCTGGGTTTTCCTTTCCAATGAGGTGCAAGGACCCAGGGGCATTTCGCAAAACCATTTCCTGTGTTCCCCTTAAGCATAGGAACACTACTGTGGCTGTCAACCCCTTGCTTCCAAGGATCCAAGTACCTTTAGCAAATGCTAGACATTGTAGGGTCTATAGTGTGTTGGACATTGCGCAGGGCATACAAAGTCCAATTATGATTGCTTCGACCCTAACTTGTGTGGAGTATCTTGCATATCATTACTCCTCCCATCTTACCGCCCCCTCTTCCGTAAATTTCCCTGAGCTTCAGGATGGGGAGAAATTAGGCTGACCTAGTTCCAGGTGATTGATATAGAGTCTCTGAAGTTCTAGATTATGGTTTGTTGATTTTTTTTCCAGTTTTGCTACTCCTGCAATGCCCTTCACTCCATCCTGATGGGTATTGGATGTCACCCCCTGGCCAGAGACAAAAAGCTGTTAAAATAGAGGCTTGTTATAAGAGTACATTCAAAGGTAGATGTAATAAAAGTAGGAAACCTCAGTGAGGGAGGGATCAATCACCCATTTGCAAAATGGTTAATTTTTATCTGCCAGACTATATGCCCTCCCCTTCTGGTGAGATCATACCCCCTCAGTTGGAAATGGTCAGGAAGGAAAATCTGTGAACTTAACCAGATGTTTCATTACTTACTCGCAGTCCTTGATGGTGGCCTATTTTCTCTGCTGTAACATGGGACCCTCTATCCTTGTTTCTGGTGTGACCCTCCTACCCCATTCCTCATATTCATAATCCTTGCAATTACTGTAGGTATTACAGAGATTTATCTTTGAGTGTCTCTAGGTGGGCTAGGAGGGTTTGGTAATAGGAGCCACCTATTAGGGAGTACATACGGCGCTTAATTTTCTGGATAATGGATATTTCACTTAATATACTTGTTTCTAATAACATCCATTTCCCAGCAAATTCCATTAATTCATCACTTTTGATGGCTGAGTAGTACTCCATTGTATAGATGTACCACATTTTCCTTATCCACTCATCAACTGTTGGACATTTGGGTTGATTCCATGACTTTGCTATTGTAAACAGTGCTGTTATGAACGTGGCCATGCTAGTGCTATCAAGGCGAATTTGGGTATATGGGAGGTTATTACCAAAAGTGGAATAGTAGGGTCATATGGCATTTCAATTTTTAACTTCTTTAAGAATCTCAAGATGGTCAGGAGGGCAAAAATCCACAATACAAACAACAACAAATGCTGGAGAGGATGTGGAGAGAGGGGAACTCTCCTACATTGCTGGTGGGAATGCAGGCTCATACAGCCACTCTGGCGAGGCATCTGGAGATCCTTAAAGAAATTAAAGATTGAAATGCCATATGACCCTGCGATTCCACTTTTGGGAATAACCCCCATTACAGCAGGGGTTTGCCTCGATAGCACAAGCACGACCATGTTCATAGCAGCACTGTTTACAACAGCAAAGTCATGGAATCAGCCCAAATGTCCAACAGTTGACTAGTGGATAAGGAAACTGTAGTACATCTATACAATGGAGTACTACTCAGCCATCAAAAATGATGAATTACTGGAATTTGCTAGGAAATGGATGTCATTAGAAACAATTATATTAAGTGAAGTATCCCAAACCCAGAAAGTTAAGCGCCGTATGTACTCCCTAATAGGTGGCTCGTAGTACCAAACTCACCCAGCCCACATTGAGACACTCAAAGGTAAACCTATGTAATACAGAAATTGCAAGGATTGTGAACAGGAGGGATGGGGTTGGAGGGCCACACCAGAAACAAGGAGAGAGGGGACCATGTTACCGCAGAGAAAATCGGCCTCCAAAGAATGCAAGTAAGTAATGTGCTGGTTAAGTTCACAGACGTTCGTTCCTGAACATGTACAACTGAGGGTGTATGATCTCACCAGAAGGGGAGGGCATATAGTCTGGCAGATGAAAGGTGATCATTTTGCAAATGGGTGACTGACCCCTCCCTCACTGAGGTTTCCTGCTTTTATTACATCTACCCTTTAATGTGCTATTATAACAAGACTCCAGTTTAACAATTTTTTGTCTCTGACCAGGGGGTGACATACAGTGCCCATCAGGATGGAGTGAAGGGCATTGCAGGAGCAGCAAAACTGCAAAAGAATATCAACAAACCACAATCCAGAACTTCAGAGACTCTATATCAACCACATAGAACTAAGCCAGCCTAATCTCCTCCCATCGTGAAGCTCAGGGACATATGCGGAAGAGGGGGCAGTAAGATTGTAAGAGCAAAAGGATGGGAGGAACAATGATCTGAAGATTCTCCACACTAGTTAGGGCTGAAGCTATCATAATAGGACTTTGCATGCCCTGCGCAATGTCCAACACACTATTGACCTCACAAAGTCTAGCATCGGCTAAAGGCACCAAGATCCTTGGAGGAAAGGGATTGACAGCCACAGTAGTGTTCCTATGCTTAAGGGGAACATGAGAAAGGGTTCACGGAAATGCCACTGGGTCCTTGTACATCATCGGAGAGGAGGACCAAGAGGAGAGTTAGGCATACACAATAAAGGATTCTCTGGGAACTGGGGGGGGGAGGCACTGGGAGACGGGGAGGGAGGGAAGGGGAGCAGGGGGTTCAGGGGAAAGAGGGGGGGGAGGGAACTGGTCTACCTATTAAGTTTGTATGAGGGGAAATAATAATAAAAATGTTAAAAAATTTAAAAAAAGAAGAAAGAAAAAAAAAGAATCTCAGCAGAGTGGCTGTATGAGCCTGCATTACCACCAGCAATGTAGGAGAGTTACCCTCTCTCCACATCCTCTCCAGCAGTTGGTGTTGTTTGTATTGTGGATTTTTGCCATCCTGACTGGGGTGAGATGGTATCTCAGGGAAGTTTTGATTTGCATTTCCCTGATGGCTAAGGATGTGGAGCATTTTTAAAGATATTTGTTAGACATTTTAATTTCAGCCCTGGTAAAGTTTTTTTAAGTTCCAGGGCCCATTTTTTAATTGGGCCATTTGTTTCCTTGGTGATTAGTTTTCTAAGTTCTTTGTGCACTCTGGACAGTAGAGCTCTATCGGATATGTGGTTAGTGAAGATTTTCTCCCATTCTGTGGGTTGCCTTTGAGCTCGTGTTACAGTCTCTTTATCTGAACAGAAGCTCTATAATTTCACATGATCCCATCTGTTGAGAGTTGGTTGCAGTGACTGTGCTATTGGATGTCTGTTTAGGAACTGTTGCCCTAGCCCAATCAGCTCAAGGGAGTTCCCTACCTTTTCTTCTATGGTTTTTATAGTCTCTGGCCTGATATCGAGGTCCTTGATCCATTTGGAATTAAGCCTTGTACATGGTGACAAGTACGGGTCCAGTTTTAATCTTCTGCATGTGGAGATCCAGTTTTGCCAGCACCATTTGTTGAAGATACTGTTCTTTTCCCATTGGATTTTTTGGGCCCCTTTATCAAAGATCAAATGGCTGTAGATGTGTGGACTTCTATTTGGGTCTTCAACCCTTATCCAATGATCTGTGTGTCTATTTTGGAGCCAGTACCAGGCTTTTTTTATAACTATGGATTTGGTATGGTGATACCTCCAGCTGTGTTTTTGTTACTCAGGATTGTCTTTGCTATCCAGGATAGCAAAGTTCTATGTTTGTGCCTCCATATGAATTGTGAGATTGTTTGGTCAACCTCTTTAAAGAATTGCTTTGAAATTTTAATTGGTATAGCATTGAATTTATATATTGCCTTTGGTAGCATGCTCATTTTTACGATGTTGATTCAACCAATCCAGGAACATGGGAGGTGTTTCACCTTCTGGTGTCTTTTGCAATTTCTTTCTTTAGGGTTTTAAAGTTTTCACTATAAAGGTCTCTTACTTTCTTGGTTAGGTTTATACCAAAGTATTTCATTCTTTTAGAGGCTATAGTAAATGGGATTGTTTATCTCAGGGCTTTTTCACTTCTTTCATTCTGGGCATGTACGAAGGCCACTGATTTTTGTACATTTATTTTGTATCCTGCCACGCTTATGAACTTCTGTATTAGTTCCAGAAGCGTCCTGGTGGAGTTTTGGGGATCACTCAGGTATAAGAAAATGTCATCTGCAAATAAGGATAGCTTGACTTCTTCCTTGCTGATTTGAATCCCTCTTATGTCCCTTTCTTGTCTTATAGCTTCACCTAAGACTTCAAGTACAATATTGAAAAGAAGTGGTGACAGTGGACAGCCTTGTCTAGTTCCTGATTGAAGTGGGAATGCTTCAAGTTTTTCCCCATTGTGTATAATCCTTGCTGAAGGCTTGTTGTATATAGCTTTTATTATATTGATAAAGGTTCTTTCCATTCCAACTATCTTTATGGTTTTGATCATAAAAGGCTGTTGGATCTTGTCAAAAGCTTTTTCTGCATCTATCGAGAGTATCATGTGGTCTTGGACTTTGGACTGGTACATATGATGAATTACATTTATTGATTTGCATATGATGAACCAACCTTGTGTGCCAGGGATAAAGCCTACTTGATCCCCGTGGATGATCTTTTTGATATGTTTTTGAATCCGATTTGCTAAGACTTTGTTGAGAATCATTGCATCTGTGTTCATCAGAGAGATTGGCCTGAATTTTTCTTTTTTAAGTATATCTTTATTAGGTTTGGGGATTAAGACAATATTAGCTTCATAGAAGGAATTTGGTAGTGTTCCTTCCTTTGCTATTTGATGGAACAGTTTAAGGAGTATTGGTGTTATTAGCTCCTTAAATGTCTGGTAGAACTCTGCACTGAATCCATCTGGTCCAGGACATTTTTTGGTGGGAAGAATCGAGATTACTTCCTCGATTTCCTCATATGTTATAGGACTATTTAAATAATTCACCACTTCCTGATTCAATTTAGGTAAGTCGTGTTTACTTAGAAATTCATCCATCTCTTTTGTGTTGTCAAACTACACAGAGTATAAATTTTTGAAGTATGACGTTATACTATTCTGGATTTCTTGGGTATCAGTAGTTATAACTCCATTTTCATTTCTAATTTTGTTAATTTGGGTTTTCTCTCTCTTGCTTTTGGGTAATTAAGCTAGGAGTGTATCAATCGTATTGTTTTTTTCAAAGAACCAGTTTTTTGACTGGTTGATTCTCTATTGTTTTCCTAATCTCGATGTCAGATATTTCTCACCATATTTTGCTAATCTCTACTCTTCTGCTGCTTTTGGGATCTGATTGCTCTAGTTTCTCTAAAGCTTTAAGCTGCATTGTTAAGTTATTTATTCCTGATGTTTCCATTTTTTTGATGTAGGCATTAAAAGCTATGAACTTACCTCTTAGGAGAGCTTTCATTTTCTCCAAGAGATTTTGGTAAGTTGTATTTTCATTATCATTCACTTTCAGGAAATCTTGAATTTCCTTTTAATTTCTTCTTGAATCCAGTTCTCACTCAGCATCACAGTGTTAAGTTTCCAGGAGTTAGTGTATTTTCTGTTGTTTGTTGTGTTGTGGATGTCCAGCTTTAGGCCATGGTGGCCTGATAAGGCACAGGTTAGAATTTCAACTTTCCTGTATATGTGTAGATTCATTTTGTGGCCCAATATGTGATCTATTTTGGAGAAAGTTCCGTGTGCTGCTGAGAAAAATGTGTATTCTTTGGTGCGTGGATGAAAACTTCGATAGAGATCTGTAAGTCCATTTCTTTAAGGGTTTGATTAAGTTCCAAACTTTCTCTGTTAAGCTTTTGATTGTTGATCTATACCATGTTGAGAGGGCGGTGTTGAAATCCCCAAGAGTTATCGTTTGGGGGTTGTTTTCTCGTTTTAGAGGCTGTAGGGTTTTCCTAACTAATGTGGAGGGGCCCATATTGGGGGTATGTATGTTGAGTATTGTGAAGTCTTCCTGGTGAATTGTATCTGTGACTAAAATGTAGTATCCATCTGTGTCTCTTATGATTTTTTTTGGTTTGAAGTCCACTTTGTCCAACAGCATAATGGCTACCCCTGCCTGTTTCCTGGTTCCATTAACTTGCCAAATTTTGGACTAGCCTTTCATTTTTAGGATGTGCCTATCTTTTGTGGTGAGATGAGTTTCCTGAAGGCAGCAGATTGATGGATTGTGCTTTTTAATCCAAGTTGTAATCTGTGTCTCTTGATCGGTGAGTTGACACCATTGACATTTAATGTTATAATGGAGAAATTATTTTTAAATCTGAACATTTTGTATGTTTAGTGGATTTCATAAGTGTATTGTTTGACATTTATGTGTTAGTCATATTATACATCCCTTCTGTCCTCCTATGTATGCATGTTTTTCGTCAAGTTTGAGTATCATTTCTAGCATTTTTTGAGGCCTGGTATGGTAGACATGAATCCTTTCAAATTGCACTTGCTGGAAAACTTTTCTTTCTCCCTCAATCATGACAGATAGTTTTGCCAGGTATATCAGTCTGGGTTGGCATTTTTGCTCATTTAATACTTGAAGTATGTCCCTCCAAGCTCTTCTTGATTTTACTGTTTCCATTGAGTAGTCATTTGTTATTCTAATAGGTTTACCTTTAAAAGTGACTTGCTTTTTTTCTCTTGAAGCCTTCAGCACTTTTCCTTTGTCTTGAATGTGGATTGTTTTGACTATTATTTGCCATGGCGATTTTCTATTTTGATCATATCTGTGTGGAGTGAAAAATGCCTCTTGTATTGGATGGGCCTCTCATTCTTTAGTTGTGGAAAGTTTTCATTTATGATGATTTGAAATATTTCCTCAGGTGTGGTATTTTGGGATTCTTGCTCTGGTATTCCATGAATGCACATGTTAAGCTTCTTCAGGGTGTCCCATATCTCTTGAATATTCCTCTCCAGTATCTTTTTGGCTTTAACAATCTCTTCCATTGAGCTGGTTAATTCTCCCACTTTGTCCTCAGGATCTGAAATTCTATTTTCTGCTTCGTTAGTTCTGCTGATTAGACTCTCTGTTGAGTTTTAGATTGAAGATAACTTGTCTTTTAGTTCAATTTTAAACTCTGCCTGAGACTGTTTTAATTGCTCTATGCCTATTTTTGTTTCTTGAACGGTTTTTCTCAATTCCTCCAAGTGCCTGTTGTGTTCCTGTTCAAAGTGGTTGATGCGGTTGTTTAACTCCTCTTGGATTTCCTCTTTCATAGTATTAATCATGGAAATCATTATGCACTCAAAGTCATTATCTTGGGTCTGGCTTTCATGACTATTTTCTTTGAATTTGTTCTGGTTGGAATCCATCATTATGGGGTTAATTCTTTTGGTGGGAGATTGGTCTTCTTGGGTTTTGTTTCTCATGGATCTGCACTTTGACTTGGTTATTGTTGTTTTGTTTCTTAGGACCTTTCAGTTTCTGTGTGTTTTTGACTGAACTGATTTAGTTGGTGTTAGTACACTTGGGCAGTTATTAAATCGAAAGCGAGAAATGAACCTTCAACTGAAAATTCTTGGGGATTTCAACACTGCCCTTTCAACATGGGATAGATCAACAGGTCAAAAGCTTAACAGAGACACTTTGGAACTTAATCAAACCCTTAAAGAAATGGACCTTACAGATCTCTATTGAAGTTTTCATCCATGCACCAAAGAATACACATTTTCCCAGCAGCACATGGAACTTTCTCCAAAATAGATTACATATTGGGTCACAAAACAAACAACCACATATACAGGAAAGTTGAAATTCTAACCTGTGTCCTATCAGAACATCATAGCCTAAAGCTGAACATCCACAATACAACAAACAACAGAAAATACACTAACTCCTGGAAACGTAATGCTATGATACTGAATGAGAACTGGATTCAGGAAGAAATTAAAAAAGAAAATCAAGATTTCCTGAGAGCAAATGATAATGAAAATACAACTTACCAAAATCTCTGGGAGAAAATGAAAGCTGTCCTAAGAGGTAAGTTCATAGCTGTTAATGCCTACATCAAAAAAATGGAAACATCAGAAATAAATAACTTAACAATGAAGCTTAAAGTTTTAGAAAAACTAGAAGAATCAGATCCCAAGAGGAGCAGAAGAGAGGACGTTAGCAAAATAAGGGGAGAAATACTTCACTTCAAGTTTAGGAAAATTATATAGAAAATCAACCAGTTAAAAAGCTGATTTTTTGAAAAAATCAATAAGATTGATACACCTCTAGCTAAATTACCCAAAAGCGAGAGGGAGAAAACCCAAATTAACAAAATTAGAAATGAACATGGAGTTATAACTACTGATACCCAAGAAATCCAGAGAATCATAATGTCATATTTCAAAAATTTATACTCTGTGAAATTTGACAACACAAAAGAGATGGATGAATTCCTAAGTAAACACAACTTACCTAAATTGAATCAGGAAGTGGTGAATTATTTAAATAGTCCTATAACATATGAGGAAATTGAGGAAGTAATCTCGATTCTTCCCACCAAAAAGTGTCCTGGACCAGATAGATTCAGCGCAGAGTTCTACCAGACATTTAAGGAGCTAATAACACCAATACTCCTTAAACTGTTCCATCAAATAACAAAGGAAGGAACACTACCAAATTCCTTCTATGAAGCTAATATCATCTATACCAAAAACCTAATAAAGATACGCTTAAAAAAGAAAACTATAGGCCGATCTCTTTGATGAACACAGATGCAATGATTCTCAACAAAGTCTTAGCAAATCAGATTCAAAAGCATATCAAAAAGATCATCCACGGGGATCAAGTACGCTTCATCCCCGGCACACAAGGTTGGTTCAACCTATGCAAATCAATAAATGTAATTCATCATGTAAACCAGTCCAAAGTCCAAGACCACATGATACTCTTGATAGATGCAGAAAAAGCTTTTCACAAGATCCACCAGCCTTTTATGATGAAAACGCTAGAGACAGTTGGAATGGAAGGAACCTTTAAATTCAGCTTTAAATTCAGCTTTACCAAAGTCCTTATTCCCCTCATCAGAAACTGGGCCCAAACAATTCACAATTTCTCAGCATCACTATTTTCCAAATGGCCCACCAAACTTTGCAGAATGGTATTGGTAATCCATAAGGTCAAAATCTTCAAGTATTTCAGACTTTGTCCAGCAAAACAATTCAAATGTGACAAAATCCACTTAGTCAGATTTATCAGCAACACCCCACTTCCCAGGTACAAAATACTGTATTAGTAAGGGTTCTCTGAAGAAACAGAATCTGTAGAATGTAATATATATATATTACAAAATAACTCACAAAAAGTAGCTGGAGAGGTGGCTCAAGGATTATGCCTCTGCCTTGCAGGCGGAAGGTCCTGAGTTTGGATCCCAGACACCACGTATAGACACCAGGCAGAAGCGGGGGTGGCCTACGTTTCTGGTCCTGGTAGGGCGAAGCCTGTGAATCCCGGGGCAGAGTAAACAAAGAGGAGGTGGAGGTGGTCCATGGTGGTTCCCGAATTCGCCCATGGTTCTACACACACACATACATACACACACATGCACACACGCACAATTGAATAAATAAAAAATAAAAATAAAAAAATAACTCACAACAAAAATAGTGTCCTTCAAGTTTTCCACAGCAATCAGTGAAGTACCTGCAGACTTGTTCAGGGGCCATTCCAACCATTAACCTTCCATAGCTGCATCCCAAACAGTATGCAACTGTCAAGTTAACACCAAAATGTAACCATATCAGAGGGGGTGGCAAGATTGTAAAAGCTTAAAGATGGGGTGTATCAATGATATGCAGAATACTCCATACAAGTCAGGGCTGCAGCAGCCAGGATATAGCCACAAAATGAATGGACTTTGCCTGACCTGCACAACGGCTGAAATGTCGAGGACCTCCCAAAGCCTAGCAGGCATCACAAGAGAGAAGGCTTTAGGCAGCAGGATCCTTAGAGGCAAGGGGTAAAACAGTCATAAGAGAGTTCCCATGCTAGTGGGCAGCCCAAGAAGGGGCCCCATGTTATGTCACTGAGTCCTGAACCCTCGCCAGGGTAGAGGACTCACAGGGAATTTCAGTGCCCACATACATGAATCTTCTTTGGGACAGGAATGAAGGAGTAGTAGACACTGGGAGAGGGGGATGGAGGGAGAAGGGTGAGAGGGAGGGAGGAAGGGGAAGAATACAATGATGGACAAATGGAGAGGGAGAGAAGGGGGTACCTATTGATTTTGTATGATTAGGCAAAAATAAAATGTGTAATAAAATTGGTGTTAAAAACAAAATGTGTAGAAACAAAAAAAATCTTCAAAATTTTTCAAAAAAATTCGAGGTAATTCTTCACAGAAATTAACAAAATAATCTCAAAATTCATCTGGAAGCACAAATAGCCAAGAATAGCAAAAATAGTCCTGAGTAATAAAAACTATGCTGGAGGTATCACCATAGCAGACCTTAATCTATACTACAAAATCATAGTAATAAAGATATCATGATGCTTGCTCCAAAATAGACATATCGATAAACATATATAGATTATGTAAACTCATAACCTACAGACAACTCATTTTTTACATTGGTGCCCAGAAGAACTACTTGTAATAAGACAGCATCTTCACAAATGGTGCTGGATATCAACATTCAGAAGATTGAAACTGGACCTTTCCTTGTCTCCCTGCACAATAATCAACTCCACATGGATTAAGAGCCTTAATATTAGACCTGAGAGTACAAAAATCATAGAATAAGAAGGAGGTAATTCCCTTGAACTGACAGGCATAAGGCAACATTTTCTGAACAAGACCTCAAATCCACAGAAAATAGAAACAACACACAAGTGGGATCTCATGAAATTAAATCTGCAGAATTTTAAGTAGATACTATAGCTTATCTACTCTAAGCAATACACTGCTATCAGATTTTTCTTGACTGTTTTCCATCAAAATTTGAGTTGCTTAAAGAAATGCTTTAAGGTTGTACTCTATTGAAACAAACTTTTCAAAACATAATTAGTACCATTAGCATGCTTTGTGACTTTCTATGTTCTTTGTCTTATTTTTTTTTACCCTGTAAAATATTTCTGTTCTTTTGCAAGGGGGAGAGAATGAGGACAGCATGCCTCTCTTAGAGTAGCACTCTATATTTAGGGACAGGTCTGTGTGTACTGAACATAGCAATTTGTTTTCTCTATCTGCCCCTTTTAGTGTATAACCTTTGCTCTTATAGAAAGCTTGGTCAAATGAGTTAAGGACAGAATGCACCATGATTATTAAGCTTAGAGCAGAGACTATATATTGCATGAGGGAAAGAAGACTAGTCCATCAGAACTGCCAGAACAGAAGTTCTCTAATATGGAAATTAAAATGATGGGTCATGCTGGTGGTCTGCTTCTTCCAGAGCACAACTGTGTCGCTGGATTGTAATTTAGGTGGTTAGGGACAGGGTGGGAGAGAGACATCTTCTTAGCATCACATAAGATTTTTACTCCATAACGATCTGGTAGCAGCATTATGATAGTAATATTGACTGTTAAGTTGATTGGATCTAGGATCATGTAGGGTATAAATCTCTAGCCATAGCCTTAAGGATTTCCCAGATTAGTATATTTTGTGAGGAATTATCTAGGGCAGGTTAATTGAATCAGGAAGAGCCACCTTAAATCTGAGAAGAAAGAGTGCTGAGCACTATTATTTATCTTTTGCTGCCTGTCTGGAACTGGATATGATTAGCCACTTCAAGTTCCTGCCACCATGACTCTCCTGTAATGATGGACTGTACCCTTTGGGCTGAGATGCAAAATAAACCCTTGGTTCCCTAAGTTACATTGGTCAAGGCATTTTTGTCACAACAAGGAGGAAAGAAGCAGTACAGATATAAACATATGAAGGATCTAATTTTTAACTTCATTTTTCTCACAAAGATTTAGAATATTCTCTTTATTAGATGTTTTTGCTTTGTGTTCTTGGGACAATTTCCAGATACTTTAAGTTTCATAACTTCTAAAAGTTAAATGACTTTTTTACTGGGGAGAATGTTAGTGCACTCACAATTATCACTCTGAATGTCTGCCCAAGGCTTTTTGCCCCATAACTACATTCATTTGATATAGAACTATTTATTTAATAAACTCTCTCCAAAGTACTGTAGTCTTCTAATGATAAATCAGATGGCAGTATAATTCATGAATTTGATTCTGAACTCTAGATTTTGTTTCATTAATCAATTTGCATATCCTTTTGCCAATTCTATATATTCCTGTGTCCTTTTATAGTAGGAAGTCTCATCTGAATGCTTCTCTTCTGAACACTGCCTATTTTTGAACTTTGGTATTACTTTGTAAATTTTGGTATTACTAACTAAATTCTTCAACTGTTGGTTAGAATTTGATTGATCTGTATTATAATAGTTACTGTTAATTGTTGCTGTGAGAAAGCATTCAAAGTCAAGAAACTTAAAGTAGAAATATTTATTCAGATTATGGTTCCTGAGGGAAGAAACAGTCCTTCATGGCAGAGGTGACACACCTAGTGGCTGAAGCTGGAGGAAGGCTAAGTCACTACAAACATCCTAGAGGCTTAGAACTGCTCAGTCCAGTAGGGCAGTAAGTGACAGCTGAAGGTTGGAGGGTTCCTGGAGAATCAAAGAAGTAAAGAATCTGGGCAAGAGGGAACAGAGTTTTCTAGCACAGCTTCAGAGAGTCTCTCTTCAATGTCTTCTATTCTATGGTTCCTTTTATCTGCCCGGCTACTGGGAGGTTCCAATCATATCTAGGGCTGGTCTTTGTATTGTAAATGTAGTCATCTGGATAATCCCTTCAGGAAGTCTGACAGCTGATCTTAGTTAATGCCAGGTATGGTCAAGTTGACACCCAGGAATAGCTATCACATGAATTAATCAGGATAGATTTCATATCTTTTTGAGATTTTGCACATTTGCACTACTTAGTTTTTTGATCTATAATATGGTCTCTCTTTATTTATTTATGCTTTACTTTCTCCCAAGACATGATAATTTTCTAAATAAAATCTTTTAATTTTTAAATATAATATGTATTCATTCTTTGACAGATTCATATATGAACTCAATGAATTTAAAATATTTTTGCCTAATAACACCTAGTCTTATGCCCCCTCCTTATCCCATTGGAATCCATCTTCTTCCCAATCAGTGTCCCTCACATTTTCATGCCTTATGTATTTAGTGATTTCTGTATAAAACTGTCCTGATCTAGGTATATGTGTAAATTTATTTCATCATTTTATTTCTATCATCACTATCATCCATTGATTTCTATTAAATTATCTCTTATGAATGTATTCATCCATCTTTCAAGACAATTTGTCATATGTGAACAGGATGACTAGATAATTCTTGAAACTCTTGAATACAAGATACCTATCACAGGCAAAATAACTTCTTCAAGAAAATTAGATCAACTCTTAATTGAATCAATTACACATGTACATGTTATCTATAAGATAGAATTTCATGGCTGCTCCCACTCCTCCGTACCAGGTGAGTTTGCCCAGAACCCCCAGGTGGCCAGGGGTCCCAGCAGCACACAGGCTGCCTCCAGTTTTTGCCTGGGCCACGCCCTGGGCCCCAGCCCCTTGCTTCCTCCGGTCTTCCTGTCTGCCCAACCAGACAGGACTTGTTCACATTACTCCATCCCTGGAGCTTGGGTGGGCCACTAAGCCAAGTCCCAGGTCCCAGGTAAAGAATTCTGCCATCAACATCAGACCCTCTGCCTCTCCGGCCCACTGGGGTCCACGCAGGTGGTCCACGGAAGACACATTGCTACTCAGAATTCAATAGAGACCAAAGGAAACTCAAGCAAAACTCTAAGGGACAAAGGCCATACATCTGGAGTCCTCTACAATCACACTATCACGTGGGAGAGATTCTTCACATCCACCCCAAAGATAAGTAAACCTCCTTTGTTTCACCTTACTGTTCCTTTCTAGTATTAATCACTGTAGATCAACTTTTCCATACAGCAATCCCAAAAACATACAACTCCAGGGAGTACACCACTCACTCTCACATATCACCAAGATACTAAATTGTGAAAATGCACTACCATACTAATATTCACCCCCTGTTTACTTAACCAGACTTAACTGATGTACTACCAGCCTAATAGCCTCATCTAGGAAATAACAATAACAAAAGACAAACATGCCCAATCCAAGGCAAGCACTAGTAATAACTGCCCAAGTGTAATAACACCAACTAAATCAGTTCAGCCAAAAACACACAGAAACTGAAAGGTCCTAAAAAACAAAACAATGCCCAAGTCAAAGTGCAGATCCATGAGAAACAAAACCCAAGAAGATCATTCTCCCACTGAAAGAATTAACACCATAATGATGGATTCCAATCAGAACAAATTCACCAAAAATAGTCATGAAAGCCAGACCCAAGATAACGACTTTGAGAGTATGATCATTACCATGATTAATACTATGAAAGAGGAAATCCGAGAAGAGTTAAACAACTATATCAACCACTTCGAACAGGAATACAACAGGCACTTGGAGGAGTTGAGAAAAACTGTTCAAGAAACAAAAATAGGCATAGAGCAGTTAAAACAGTCTCAGGCAGAGTTTAAAATTGAACTAAAAGACAAGTTATCTTCAACCCAAAACTCAACAGAGAGTCTTATCAGCAGAACTAATGAAGCAGAAAACAGAATTTCAGATCTTGAAGACAAAGTGGGAGAATTAACCAGCTCAATAGAAGAAATTGTTAAAGCCAAAAAGATACTGGAGAGGAACATTCAAAAGATATGGGACACCCTGAAGAAGCCTAACATGTACATTCATGGAATACCAGAGCAAGAATCCCAAAATACCACACCTGAGGAAATATTTCAAACCATCATAAATGCAAACTTCCCACAACTAAAGAATGAGAGGCCCATCCAAATACAAGAGGCATTTTGCACGACAAACAGATATAACCAAAATAGAAAATCGCCATGGCAAATAATAGTCAAAACACTCCACATTCAAGACAAAGAAAAGGTGCCGAGAGCTTCAAGAGAAAAAAAGCAAGTCACTTTTAAAGGTAAACCTATTAAAATAACAAATGACTACTCAATGGAAACAGTAAAAGCAAGAAGAGCTTGGAGAGGCATACTTCAAGTATTAAACGAACAAAAATGCCAACCCCGACTGATATACTCGGCAAAACTATCTATCATGATTGAGGGAGAAAGAAAAGTTTTCCAGCACAAAGACAACTTGAAGGGATACATGTCTACCAAACCAGGCCTTCAAAAAATGCTAGAAATGATACGCAAGCTTGAAGAAAAGAACAAGCGTATCTAGGAGGACAGAAGGGAAGTATACCACCAAAACATAAATGTCAATCAATACGCTTACAAACTCCACTAAACATACAAAATGTCCAGAATTAAAAATAATTTCTCCATTATAACATTAAACGTCAATGGTATTAACACCGATCAAGAGACACAGATTACAAACTTGGATTAAAAAGCACAGCCCATCAATCTGCTGCCTTCAGGAAACTCATCTCACCACAAAAGATAGGCACATCCTAAAAATGAGAGGCTGGTCCAAAATTTTGCAAGCTAATGGAACCCCTGAAACAGACAGGGGTAGCCATTATGCTTTCGGACAAAGTGGACTTCAAATCAAAAAAATCATGAGACACAGATGCATACTACATTTTAGTCACAGGTACAATTCACCAGGAAGACTTCACAATACTGAATATATATGCACCCAATACAGGCCCCTCTCATTCATTAAGAAAACCCTACAGCCTCTAAAGTGAGAAATCAACCCCCAAACGATAATTCTTGGGGATTTCAACACTGCCCTTTCAACATAGAATGTGGTACATCCATACAATGGAGTACTACTCAGCCATCAAAAACGATGAATTAATGCAATTTGCTGGGAAATGGATGTTATTAGAAACAATCATATTAAGTGAAGTATCCCAGAACCAGAAAATTAAGCGCCATATGTACTCCCTAATAGGTGGCTCCTAGTACCAAGCCCACCTAGAGATACTCAAGGATAAATCTCTGTAATGCCTACAGTAATTGCAAGGAATATGAACAAGAGGGATGTGGTAGGTGAGCCACCCCAGAAACAAGGAGAGAGGGGACCATGTTACAGCAGAGAAAATAGGCCTCCATCAAGGACTGCAAATAAGTAATGAGATATCTGGTTAAGTTCACAGACTTTTGTTCCTGATCATTTACAACTGAGGGGGTATGATCTCACCAGAAGGGGAGAGCATATAGTCTGGCAGATAAAAAGTAACCATTTTGCAAATGGGTGATTGACCCCTCCCTCACTGTGGTATCCTACTTTTATTACATCTACCTTTGAATATACTCTTATAACAAGTGGAATAGCAGGGTCATATGGCATTTCAATCTTTAACTTCTTTAAGAATCGCCAGACAGCTCGCCAGAATGGTAGTATGAGCCTGCATTCCCACCAGCAAAGTAGGAGAGTTCCCCTTTCTCCACATCCTCGCCAGCACTTCCTGTTGTGGATTTTTGCCATCCTGACAGGGGTGAGATGATATCTCAGGGAAGTTTTGATTTGCATTTCCCTGATGGCTAAGGATGTGGAGCATTTTTAAGATATTTATTAGACATTTTAATTTCATCCTTGTCTTTTAGTTCCAAGGCCTATTTGTTAATTGGGCCATTAGTTTCCTTGGTGTTTAGTTTTCTAAGTTCTTTGTGCACTCTGGACAGTAGAGCTCTATCAGATATGTGGTTAGTGAAGATTTTCTCCCATTCTGTGGGTTGCCATTGTACTCGAGTTACAATCTCTTTATCTGAACAGAAGCTCTTTAATTTCACATTATCCCATCTGTTGGGTGTTGGTTATAGTGACTGTGCTTTTGGATGTCCATTTAGGAACTGATGGCATAGCCCAATCAGATTGAGGGATGTCCTTACCCTTTCAACTATGGTTTTTATACTCTCTGGACTTATATCGAGGTCCTTGATCCACTTGGAATTAATTCTTGTATATGGGAGAACTATGCGTGCAGTTTTAATCTTCTGCATGTAGATATCCAGTTTTGCCAGCACCATTTGTTGAAGATGCTGTTTTTTTTCCATTGGATATTTTGGGCCCCTTTGTCAAAGATCAAATGGCTGTAGATGTGTGGACTTATATCTGGGTCTTCAACCCTTATCCATTGATCTGTGTGTCTATTTTGGAGCCAATACCAGGCTGTTTTTACAAATATGGACTTGTAGTGTAGATGTGTTGATTCTGCCAATCCAGGAACATGAGAGATCATTCCACCCTCTGTGTGTGTTCTCCAGTTTCTTTCTTTAGGGTTTTAAAGTTTTCATTGTAAAGGTCTCTTACTTCCTTGGTTAGGTTTATACCAAGGTATTTCATTTTTTTAGGGGCTATAGTAAATGGGATTGTTTCTCTCAGGGCTTTTTCACTTCTTTCATTCTGGGCATAAGGGAAGGCCACTGATTTTTGTACACTTATTTTGTATCCTGCCACCCTGCTGAACTTTCGTTCCAGGAGCTTCCTGGTGTAGTTTTTGGGATCACTCAGGTATAAGATCAGGTTATCTGCAAATAGAGATAACTTGACTTCTTCCTTGCCAATTTGAATCCCTTTTATGTCCCTTTCTTGTCTTATGGCTTCAGCTAAGACTTCAAGTACAATATTGAACAGAAGTGGTGAGAGTGGACAGCCTTGTCTAGTTCCTGATCGAAGCGGGAAAGCTTCAAGTTTTCCCCCATTGAGTATAATCCTTGCTGTAGGCTTGTTGTATACAGCTTTTATTGTATTGATAAAGGTTCCTTCCATTCCACCCTTCTCTAGGGTTTTTATCATAAAGGGCTGCTGGATCTTGTACAAAGATTTTCTGCATCTATAAAGAGTATGATGTGGTCTTGAACTTTGGACTGGTTTATATGTTGAATTACATTTATTGATTTGCGTATGTTGAAACAAACTTGTGTGCCTGGAATAAAGCCTACTTGATTCCCGTTGATGATCTTTTTGATATATTTTTGAATCTGATTTACTAACACTTTGTTCAGAATCTTTGCATCTGTGTTCATCAGAGAGATTGGCCTGAATTTTTCTTTTTTAAGTGTATCTTTATTAGGTTTTGGGAATAAGACAATATTAGTTTCATAGAAAGAATTTGTTAGTGTTCCTTCCTTTGCTATTTGATGGAACAGTTTAAGGAGTATTGGTGTTATTAGCTCCTTAAATGTCTGGTAGAACTCTGTGCTGAATCCATCTGGCCCAGGACATTTTTTGGTGGGAAGATTTGAGATTACTTCCTCAATTTCCTCATATATTATAGGACTATTTAAATAATTCACAACTTCCTGATTTAATTAAGGTAAGTTGTGTTTACTTAGGAATTCATCCATCTCTTTTGTGTTGTCAAACTACACAGAGTCTAAGTTTTGGAAATATGACATTATAATTCTCTGGATTTCTTGAGTATCAGTAGTGATAACTCCATTTTCATTTCTAATTTTGTTAATTTGGGATTTCTCTCTCTTGCTTTTGGGTAATTTAGCTAGGAGTGTATCAATCTTATTGATTTTTTCAAAAAACCAGCTTTTTGACTGGTTGATTTTCTGTATCATTTTCCTAATCTTGATTTCATATATTTCTCCCCTTATTTTGCTAATCTCCTCTCTTCTACTCCTTTTGGGATCAGATTGCTCTAGTGTCTCTAAAGCTTTTAGGTGCATTGTTAAGTTATTTATTTCTGATGTTTCCATTTTTTTGATGTAGGCATTAAGAGCTATAAACTTACCTCTAAGGACAGCTTTCATTGTGTCACAGAGCTTTTGGTAAGTTGTATTTTCATTATTGTTCACTTTCAGGAAATCTTGAATTTCCCTTGTAATTTCTTCCTGAATCCAATTCTCATTCAACATCATATTGTTAAGTTTCCAGGAGTTAGTGTATTTTCTGTTGTTTGTTATGTTGTGGATGTCAAGCTTTAGGCCGTGGTGGTCTGATAAGGCGCAGGCTAGCATTTCAACTTTCCTGTATATGTGGAGATTCATTTTGTGGCCCAATATGTGATCTATTTTGGAGAAAGTTCCGTGTGTTGCTGAGAAAAATGTGTATTCTTTGGTGTGTGAATGAAAAGTTCAATAGAGATCTGTAAGGTCCATTTGAATAAGGGTTTGATTAAGCTCCAATGTGTCTCTGTTAAGTTTTTGACCTGTTGATCTATCCCATGTTGAGAGGGCAGTGTTGAAGTCCCCAAGAATTATCGTTTTGGGATTGATTTCTTCCTTTAGACATTGTAGGGTTTGCTTAGTGAATGGGGGGGCGGTATTGGGTGCATATATGTTGAGTATTGTGAAGTCTTCCTGGTGAATTGTACCAGTGACTAAAATGTAGTATGCATCTGTGTCTCTTATGATTTTTTTTTTAGTTTGAAGTCCACTTTGTCCGATAGCATAATGGCTACCCCTGCCTTTTTTCTGGTTCCATTAGCTTGCAGAATTTTTGACCAGCCTTTTATTTTTAGGATGTGCCTATCTTTTGTGGTGAGATGGGTTTCCTAAAGGCAGCAGATTGATGGATTGTGATTTTTAATCCCTGTTTGTAATCTGTGTTTCCTGATTGGTGAGTTAATTCCATTAACATTGATTGCTATAATGGAGAAACTATTTTTTAATTCTGGACATTTATTATGTTTAGTGGCTTTTGTAAGTGTATTGTTTCACTTTTAGGTTTTGGTAGTATTATACTTCCCTTCTATTCTCCCTGATGTGCCTGTTTTTTTCTTCAAGTTTGAGTATCATTTCTAGCATTTTTTGAAGGCCTGGTTTGGTAGACATGTATCCCTTCAAGTTGTCTTTGTGCTGGAAAATTTTTCTTTCTCCCTCAATCATGATGAATAGTTTTGCGGGGTATATCAGCCTGGGTTGACATTTTTGTTCATTCAATACTTGAAGTACATCTCTCCAACCTCTTCTTGCTTTTACTGTTTCCATTGAGTAGTCATTTGTTATTTTAATAGGTTTACCTTTAAAAGTGACTTGTTTTTTTCTCTTGAAGCTCTCAGCACCATTTCTTTATCTTGAATGTGGAGTGTTTTAACTATTATTTGCTGTGGCAAGTTTCTATTTTGGTCATATCTGTTTGGGGTGCGGAATGCCTCTTTTATGTGGATAGACCTCTCTTTTTTTAGATGAGGAAAGTTTTCCTTGATGATAGTTTGAAAAATTTCCTCGGGTGTGGTATTTTGGGATTCTTGTGGTATTCCATGAATATGCATGTTTGCCTTCTTCAGGGTGTCCCATAACTCGAGTATTTCTCTCAAGTATCTTTTTGGCTTTAACAATCTCTTCCATTGAGCTGGTTAATATTCCCACTTTGTCTTCAAGGTCTGAAATTCTACTTTCTGCTCCATTAATTCTGCTGATAAGAGTCTCTGTTGAGTTCTGGGTTGAAAATAACTTGTCTGTTAGTTCAATTTTAAACTCTGCTTGAGTCTGTTTTAACTGCTCTATTCCTGTTTTTGTTTCTTGAACTGTTTTTCTCTACTCCTCCAAGTGTCTGTTGTGTTCCACTTCAAAGTGATTGATGCGGTTATTTAATTTCTCCTGGATTTCCTCTTTCATAGTATTGAACATGGTAATGATCATGTTTTGAAAGTCGTTATCCTGGGTCAGACTTTCTTGGGGCTATTTTCCATGGGTTTATTCTGGTTGGAGTCTATAATTACGGGATTAATTCCTTCAGTGGGAGATTTGTTTTCTTGGATGTTGTTTCTCATGGATTTGCACTTTGACTTGGGCATTGTCATTTTAACTCTTAAGACCTCCTTTCAATTTCTTTGTGTTTTTCACTGAACTGAATTATTCAGCCTGGGGTTTGGAGGTGGGGGGGCTTACCTAGGTTGAGTCCAGGTTGAATTGCGCAGGTCCTGGGTGGGTGGGGAAAGGGAGGAGGTGGCGGCAGTGGCAGGGCAGTACTTACCTGGGGAGCTGGGGCATGGTCCAGGGGATCCTCCCCAGCTCTGCGCAGTGCTTCCTTGGGCTCCCTGGTGTGGAGGAGCTGGGTCCAGTGGGCTGCCTGGGGTTTGGGGTTGGGCAGGGGGAGCTTACCTAGGTCGCAGTGAGTCCGAGCTGGACTGCTGGAAGAGGTGGCGGTGGAGGGGCACTATTTAACCTGGTGAGCTGGGGCGAGGCCCATGGGGTCCTCTCCGGCCCAGGACAGCGCAAGTTCTGGCTGGCTGGTGGGAGGAGCTGGGTCCTGGGGTTTGGGATTGGGCAGGGGGGAGCTTACCTAGCTCAGTGAGTCCAGGCTGAACTTTGCGCGTCCAAGGCGGGTGGGGAAAGGGCTGAGCTTATCTTTCTTATAGCTACTTGTGATCATTTTTATGATTGCTAATTTTTTTTATAATTTGTTTTCGTAGAATGGGTAAGTTCTATTCCACTTACAGTTTGCTTAAAAGCTTTTTAAAACATAAACAAGTTTCAGAATTGTTTGAATGACATTTGTGATTTTTTGACATACTCATGTGATTCTTCTCATTTTAACTTTGCTCATATGGTAAATTACATTGAGTAACTTTTGAAAGATAAGCCATGAATACTTGGAAGGAATATCATCTAATTGTGATACAATTTTTATTGCCAGATTTGAAATAACATCTTTTCTCTTTACATCTATATTCACAAGGAGATTTATCTGTAATTTTAATTGAGATTTCCTACTCAGATTTTGGAATTACATATGATAGGTTCTTAAATGAGGTGTCTTTATTCTTACTTAATTTCATACTTCATTTCATTACATTTTCTTAAATGCTGTCTCTAAGCTTTTCTTAATTGAGTTTATTATTATCATTATTTAGGTTCATGTGTGTACGTGTGTATATGTGTGTGTGTAGATGAGAAGACAGCTTGTGACATTGTCTCCATCCATATTTTTCATGGGCTCCAGGTATTGAACTTAGATCATCAGCTTATGCAGTCAGTCCTTTTATTCATTAAACCATCTCTTCAGTGCTTAAGGGAAAATTTTAATAACTGTGTAAATTGTGTATATTTTGCTATTCAGGTGATTTCCTAACATTTTTACACAGCTAAATCTGTTTTTCCCCATGAAAACTATCTAAAAATTTTTAAAGTAAGAATTTTTAGATTATATAAAATATTTTCCTGTATGATATGAATATACTTTTCTTTATTCTATCACAGTTATAAAAGATAATCTTCACTGTCTTTTTAAGAAGGGGGACCCACAAAGACAAAAAGATAAATCTTGATGTGCATGTCAGATATAAGTATCAGTTAGACAATCATAGGCTGAATTCTGGGTACATCTGTTCAGAATTGGTAGTTAAGGCAAGTCATGAGCAAATCTGGAGAATATATTGTTGATATAGGAAGACTGAGCCCACAGTGGTTGGGACTCTTCCCTGGGCAGGTGGATAAGCTGGCTCAGTAGCTTGCCACACTTTGGATCACCTGTCTCCACCTCCTGAACACTGAAATTGCAAGTGGGTTGTCACAATCACTTGGAATTTTTGTAGGTGTTAATGATCCAAACTCTGATCCTCAAGTTTGTGCAGCAAGCACTCTGCTTGCTGAGCTGTCTCCCCAGCATTCTATATACTTTTTTCTAGTTTTACAAGCATAATAAGAGATTGTCCCTGCCCATTCTCCTTATCTTCTCCTTCCTCCTTCCCTCCCTCTCTCCCTCCCCCCTTTCTCCTACCCCCCTTTTCCTCCCCTCCTTCAGAAATTCATCCCTCTACCTCCCACCCTCCTGTCCATTTGTTTTTGTGGGCCCCAGAGTTCCCTTTGCATTGGCTAGTATAGTAGGGGCTCAGGCCTCTGCAACAGATTAAATGGTCCTTTCCTGGGTGAACCCACTGATTGGACACTCTCCTTCACCTATCTAGGCCTAGCCATAATCCCTACTGCATGGAATTATTTCTCCTGAGTTCCTTGTAGTCTATGGGGGAAATGTTGACATGTCAGCCATTATACAGGTCTAGTAAGGACAAGCCTCATTTTTTCAGTGAGTTCCTGAATGCAGCAGCCCTGCTTTGAGTGGAATATCTTGTCCAGTGGTGGTCTTCCTCATCTTTAAGCTCTTACAATCTTTTTTTATGTTAATAAAAATATTTTGATTACTTTTTTGACTAGTTTTTTATACAAGTTCAAAAAGTGCCCCCTTCTTCTCCTTCCCCCTCCTCCCCCTTTCCCATTTCCCCTCTTTCACCCCTTTTCCTTCCCTCATCCTCACTTGGTGCTTCCTGCCTTCTCCCTCCATCCTCCAGAAATATTTGCTTATGTGAGCACTGAATTTCCCTCTCAGTCGTCTACACTAGTGAGGGTTCAGGACTCAGTGGCATAGCTTGGGGCCCCTTCTTGGGCTGCCCGCTAGTATGGGAACTCTATTATGACTGTTTAATCCTTTGCCTCTGAGGATCCTACTGCCTGAAGCCTTCTCTCCTGTGATCCATACTTGATTTTGGGGGGCTATTGACATGTCAACCATTGTGCAGGTTGGCAAAGTCGAATCACATTGTGGCATTATCTTGGCGGCTGCGCCCCTGACTTATGTGAAGTATCTTGCATATCTTACAATCTTATCACCCCACAAGATTTCCTAAGCCTTAAGATGGGAAGAGATTTGGTTTGCCTGATTCTGGCTGAGCATTTCAGATTCACCTGTATTCTGCATTCTGGTTAGTTGCTGTTGTCTCATTTACTGCTCTTCCAATTGTTCTGGGCTGTGTCATGTTTAGGTGTTAAGATCTTTTCTTATCTAAAGTTAAACTGAGAGGTGTTTAGATGGTTTTGTTGTTAGTACTGAGACATCTGATGCTGTATACTGTCAGGTTTTCCCCCAACACACTATTGTTTAGACTGCTTTGCAGTATTGGGCATGTGTTCCCTATCATTGAGAGGGGGAATTAGGGGCAAGTAAGCAGGTGGTTGATTGCCTAGAGTCTAACCTCACTCTATACTGTGTCCTATTCCTCTTCTTCCCTTCCCTTAAACACCTTTCTTACATAAAAGCCTTTTAAAACTGCCTATCCATGTTCTTTTCTTTCTGTTCTTTTGGGTTCTTTTTACACTCATCCCCTCCCCAGGCTTGTGTTTCTTTGAATTTGTGAGTGGTATAAGATTGTCTGCTTTATTACATCAAACTGAAGGTTAAATGCTATGATCCTCTTGTAAGGGAGAACATACAACATCTGTCTTTCTGCATCTGGGATATTTCGATTATGATTTCTTCTGGTTCCATCCATTTAGTGGCAAATTTCATTAATTCATCTTTCCTGACAGCTGAATAGTATTCCATTTTATATATGTACCACATTTTCATTAACCATTTGTCAATTGTTCATCATCAGGGTTGGTTCCATTTCTTTGCAATTGTGAAAAGGGCTACTGTGAACATGGTCGTACAGGTGACTGTGATGCAGGATGTAGTATTCTTTGGAAATATTTAACATTTTTAGGAAACTCCAAATTAATTTCCTAAGGCATTGTATAAGTTCATATTTCCACCAATAACGTATGAGGGTCTCCTCTTCTCCCCACATCTGCACCAGCATTTGCCGTTGTTTGTATGTTGGATCATAGCTATTCTACCTATGATGATATCTCAGGGTAGTTTTAATTTGCAATTCCCTAATGACTAGGGAGGTAGTAAGAACATTTTTAAAGATGTTTGCTAGACATTTGCATTTCATCTTGTGAGAGGTTTCTTTTCAGTTGTATATGCCTTTTTTATTTTTAAATTTTATTTATTTATTTGTTTGCTTGTTTGTTTGTTTGTTTAGTGTGTGTGTGTGTGTGTGTGTGTGTGTGTGTGTGTGTGTGCGTGTGTGTGTATTAGAGGGCATTGGGTGTCCCTATGGAGGACCTAGGGTGACTTCAAGAATCATGCTGAATTGCTGCTACCTCTTTTTTGCTTTTCTCTGGGTTTTGTTTTTCTTTGGGTTTCCCAGGCTCTGCCCATTAGGACTTGAAGTGCAGACCTCTGCCTGGCATTTTTGCATGAGAACTGGAATTTGAACTTAGGATCTTCTGCTTGCAAGGCAGTCTTAACCTCTGAGCCATCTCGCCAGCCTTATAGCCTATGATTAATAATAAGGAATTACTAAATTGCTTAGTATTAAATTTTTCAAATTCTTTGTATCTTCTGGACATTAGAACTCTATCAGATGTGTGTTTAGTGAAGATGTTCCCCATTCTGTCAGCTGACATTTTGCTCTATTAAGAGTCTCTTATTTTGTACAAAAGCTTTTAAATTTCATATAATATCACTTGTTTAGTGTTGAATTTATTCTTTGTGCCTTTGGGGTCCTATTGAGGAAAAACTAGCTGAGGCCATTCAATTTGAGATTATTCCCTAGTTTTTTTTCTAAGAGTTCTACAGTCTCTGTTCCAACATTAAGGCCATTTATCCACTTGGAGTTGATTTTCGTGCAGAGAGACAAATAAAGGTATAGTTTCATTCTGTAGGTAGAAATCCAATTTTGCCAGCACCATTAGTAGAAGATGCTGTCCTTTTTCCAATGGATTCTTTTTGTACCTATGTCAAGAATCTGCAGGTGAATTATATTGGGGTCTTCACCTCTAATCCATTGATATATACCTCTATTTTAGAGTCAAAACCATGCTTTTTTATTTTCTTTTATTTTTTTTATATAATACATTTTTATTATTATTTCAGCACATACAAACTTAATAGGTACACCAGTTCCCTCCCTCCCTCTTCCTCCCCCGAAACCCTTGTTCCCCCACCCCTCACGCCTGCCCATCCCCCCGTGCCTCCCACCCCAATTCCCAGAGTCCTTTCTTGTGCATGCCTGACTCTTCTCTGGGCCCTCCTCTCCGATGACGTACAAGGACCCAGTGGCCTTTCCCTGAACCCTTTCCTGTGTTCCCCTTAAGTATAGGAACACTACTGTGGCTGTCAATCCCTTGCCTCCAAGGATCTTGGTGCCTTTAGCAGATGCCAGACTTTGTGAGGTCAATAGTGTGTTGGACAATGCGCAGGGCATGCAAAGTCCAATTATGATTGCTTCGGCCCTAACTTGTGCGGAGAATCTTGCAAATCATTGCTCCTCCGATCCTTTTGCTCTCACACTCTTACTGCCCCCTCTTCCGCAAATATCCATAAGCTTCAGTATGGGAAGAGATTAGTCTGGCCTAGTTCTAGGTGGGTGATATAGAGTCTCTGAAGTTCTGGATAATGGTTTGTTGATTTTCTTTTGCAGTTTTGTTGCTCCTGTAATGCCCTTCACTCCATCGTGATGGGCACTGTATGTCACCCCCTGGACAGAGACAAAAAGCTGTTAAACTGGAGTCTTATTATAAGAGCACATTCAAGGGTAGATGTAATAAAAGTAGGAAACCTCAGTAAGGGAGGGGTCAATCACCGATTTGCAAAATGGTTACTTTTTAATCTGCCGGACTATATGCCCTCCCCTTCTGGTGAGTTCATACCCGCTTAGTTGTAAATGATCAGGAACGAATGTCTGTGAACTTAACTAGGTGTCACATTACTTTCTTGCAGTCTTGATGGAGGCCTATTTTCTCTACTGTAACATGGTCACTTCTCTCCATGTTTCTGGTGTGGCCCTCCAACCCCATCCCTCCTGTTCATAATCCTTGCAAATATTGTAGGTAATACACAGATTTACCTATGAGTGTCTCAAGTTGGGCTGGGTTGGTTTGGTATTAGGAGCCACCTATTAGGGAGTACATATGGCGCTTAATTTTCTGGGTCTGGGATACTTCGCTTAATATAATTGTTTCTAATGACATCCATTTCCCGGCAAATTCCAGTCATTCATCATTTTTGATGGCTGAGTAGAACTCCATTGTATAGATGTACCACTGTTTCCTTATCCACTTGTCAACTGTTGGACATTTGGGTTGATTCCATGACTTTGCTATTGTAAACAGTGCTGCTATGAACATGGTCGTGCTTGTGCTATCGAGGTGAACCTCTGCTGTATCGGGGGTTATACCCAAAAGTGGAATCGCAGGGTCATATGGCATTTCAATCTTTAATTTCTTTAAGAATCTCCAGACGGCTCGCCAGAGTGGCTGTATGAGCCTGCACTCCCACCAGCAATGTAGGAGAGTTCCCTTCTCTCCACATCCTCTCCAGCATTTGTTGTTGTTTGCATTGTGGATTTTTGCCATCCTGATCGGGGTGAGATGATATCTCAGGGAAGTTTTGATTTGCATTTCCCAGATGGCTAAGGATGTGGAGTATTTTTTAAGATATTTGTTAGACATTTTAATTTCATCCCTGGTAAAATTTCTTTTAAGTTCCAGGGCCCATTTTTTAATTGGGCCATTGGTTTCCTTGGTGTTTAGTTTTCTAAGTTCTTTGTGCACTCTGGACAGTAGAGCTCTATCAGATATGTGGTTAGTGAAGATTTTCTCCCATTCTGTGGGTTGCCTTTGAGCTCCCATTACAATCTCTTTATCTGAACAGAAGCTCTTAAATTTCACAAGATCCCAACTGTTGAGAGTTGGTAATAGTGACTGTGCCATTGGATGTCTCTTTAGAAAATGTTGGCCTAGCCCAATCAGCTTGAGGGAGTTCCCTATCCTTTCAACTATGGTTTTTATAATCTCTGGCCTGATATCAAGGTCCTTGATCCATTTGGAATTAAGTCTTGTACATGGTGACAAGTATGTGTCCAGCTTTAATCTTCTGCATGTGGAGATCCAGTTTTGCCAGCACCATTTGTTGAAGATGCTGTTCTCTTTCCATTGGATTCTTTGGGCCACGTTGTCAAAGAGCAAATGGATGTAATTTTGTGGGCTTATATCTGGGTCTTCAATCCTTACCCATTGATCTGTGTGTCAATTTTGAAGCCAGTACCAGGCTGTTTTTATAACTATGGATTTGTAATATAGACTAAGGTTTGGTATGGTATGGTTTGTTACTCAGGATTGTCTTTGCTATCTTGGGTCTTTTTTGCCTCCATATGAATTTTGAGATTGTTCGGACAACTTCTTTTTTTTTTCTTTTTTTTTAATACATTTTTTTATTATTATTTCAGCTCATACAAATTTAATAGGTAAACCAGTTCCCTCCATCCCCTCCTCCTCCCCCCATACATCCTGGTCCCCCTCCCCACCACCCTCCCTTCCCATCCCCCAGTGCCTTCCGCCCCAATTCCCAGAGAGTCCTATCTTGTGCATGCCTGACTCTCCTCTGGGCCCTCCTCTCCAATGACGTACAAGGACCCAGTGGCCTTTCCCTGAGCCCTTTCCCGTGTTCCCCTTAGGTATAGTAACACTGCTGTGGCTGCCAATCCCTTGCCTCCTAGGATCTTGGTGCCTTTAGCAGATGCTAGACTTTGTAAGGTCAATAGTGTGTTGGACAATGCCTAGGGCTTGTAAAGTCCAATTATGATTAGTTCAGCCCTAACTTGTATGGAGTATCTTACATATCATTGCTCCTCCCATTCTTTTGCTCTTACACTCTTACCACCCCCTCTTCGGCAAATTTCCCTGAGCTTCAGGATGGGGAGAGATTAAGCTGGCCTAGTTCTAGGTGGTCGATATAGACTCTCTGAAGTTCTGAATTGTGGTTTGTTGATTTTCTTTTGCAGTTTGGTTGCTCCTGCAATGCACTTCATCCATCCTGGTGGGCATTGCATGTTACCCCCTGGCAAGAGACAAAAAGCTGTTAAACTAGAGTCTTGTGATAAAAGCACATTCAAAGGTAGATGTTATAAAAGTGGGAAACCACAGTGAGGGAGGGGTCTATCACCAATTTGCACAATGGTTACTTTTTATCTGCCAGACTATATGCCCTCCTCTTCTGGTGAGATCATACCCCCTCAGTACTAAATGATCAGGAACAAAAGTCTGTGAATTTAATCAGATGTCTCATTACTTATTTGAGTCCTTGATGGAGGCCTATTTTCTTGGCTGTAACATGGTCCCTTCTCTCCTTGTTTCTGATGTGGCCCTACTACCCCATCCCTCCTGTTCATAATCCTTGCAATTACTGTCTCTAGATGGGCTGGGTGGGTCTGGTACCACCTATTAGGGAGTACATACGGCGCTTAATTTTCTGGGTCTGGGATACTTCACTTAATATAATTGTTTCTAATGACAACCATTTCCCGGCAAATTCCAGTAATTCATCATTTTTGATGGCTGAGTAGTACTCCATTGTATAGATGTACCACAGTTTCCTTATCCACTCGTTAACTGTTGGACATTTGGGTTGATTCCATGACTTTGCTATTGTAAACAGTGTTGCTATGAACATGGTCGTGCTTGTGCTATCGAGGTGAACCTCTCCTGTATGGGGGGTTATTCCCAAAAGTGGAATAGCAGGGTCATATTGCATTTCAATCTTCAATTTCTTTAAGAATCTCAGGATGGCTTGCCAGAGTGGCTGTATGAGCCTGCATTCCCACGAGCAATGTAGGAGAGTTCCCCTCTCTCCACATCCTCTCCAGCATTTGTTGTTGTTTGTATTGTGGATTTTTCCCATCCTGACCGGGGTGAGATGATATCTCAGGGAAGTTTTGATTTGCAATACCCTGATGAATAAGGAAGTGGAGCATTTTTTAAGATATTTGTTAGACATTTTAATTTCATCCCTGTTAAAGTTTCTTTTAAGTTCCAGGGCCCATTTTTTAATTGGGCCATTAGTTTCCTCTAAGTTCTTTGTGCACTCTGGATAATAGAGCTCTATCAAATATGTGGTTAGTGAATATTTTCTCCCATTCTGTGGGTTGCCTTTGAGCTCCCATTACAATCTCTTTATCTGAACAGAAGCTCTTTAATTTCACAAGATCCCAACTGTTGAGAGTTGGTAGCAGTGACTGTGCCATTGGATGTCTGTTTAAGAACTGTTGGCCTAGCCCAATCAGCTTGAGGGAGTTCCCTACCCTTTCAACTGTGGTTTTTATAGTCCCTGGCCTTATATCAAGGTCTTTGATCCATTTGGAATTAAGCCTTGTACATGGTGAAAAGTACGGGTCCAGCTTTAATCTTCTGCATGTGGAGATCCAGTTTTGCCAGCACCATTTGTTGAAGATACTGTTCAATTTCCATTGAATTCTTGGGCCCCTTTGTCAAGACCAAATGGCTGTAATTTTGTGGGCTTATATCTGGGTCCTCAACCCTTACCCATTGATCTGTGTGTCTATTTTGGAGCCAGTACCAGGCTGTTTTTATAACTATGGATTTGTAGTATAGACTAAGGTTTGGTATGGTGATACCTACAGCAGTGCTTTTGTTACTCAGGATTGTCCTTGCTATCCTGGGTCTTTTGTGTGTCCATATGAACTTTGAGATTGTTTGGTCAACTTCTTTGAAGAATTGTTATGGGATTTTGATTGGTATAGCATTTAATTTGCCTTTGGTAGGGTGGTCATTTTGACAACGTTGATTCTGCCAATCCAGGAACATGGGAGGTGTTTCCACCTTCTGGTGTCTTCTGCAATTTCTTTCTTTAGGGTTTTAAAGTTTTCATTGTAAAGGTCTTTTACCTCCTTGGTTACGTTTATACCAAGGTATTTCATTTTTTTAGGGGCTATAGTAAATGGGATTGCTTCTGTCAGAGCTTTTTCACTTCTTTCATTCTGGGCATATAGGAAGGCCACTGATTTTTGTACATTTATTTTGTATTCTGCCACCATGCTGAACTTCTGTATTAGTTTTAGGAGCTTCCTGGTGGAGGTTTTGGGATCACTCAGGTATAAGATCATGTCATCTGCATATAGGGATAGCTTGACTTCTTCCTTGCCGATTTGAATCCCTCTTATGTCCCTTTCTTATCTTAGGGCTTCAGCTAAGACTTCAAGTACAATATTGAATAGAAGTGGTGAGAGTGGACAGCCTTGTCTAGTTCCTGATCGAAGTTGGAATGCTTCCAATTGTTCCCCATTGAGCATAATCCTTGCTGTGGGCTTGTTGTATACAGCTTTTATTATATTGATAAAGGTTCCTTTCATTCCTACTGTCTCTAGCGTTTTGATCATAAAAGACTGTTGGATCTTTTCAAAAGCTTTTTCTGCATCTATTGAGAGTACCATGTGGTCCTGGAATTTGGACTAGTTTATATGATGAATTACATTTATTGATTTGCATATTTTGTACCAAACTTGTGTGCCGGGGATAAAGCCTACTTGGTTCCCGTGAATGATTTTTTTGATATGTTTTTTAATCTGATTTGCTAAGACGTTGTTGAGAACCTTTGCATCTGTGTTCATCAGAGAGATTGGCCTATAGTTTTCTTTTTTAAGTGTATCTTTATTAGGTTTTGGGGTTAAAACGATATTAGCTTCATAGAAGGAATTTGGTAGTGTTCCTTCCTTTCCTATTTGATGGAACAGTTTAAGGAGTATTGGTATTATTAACTCCTTAAATGTCTGGTAGAACTCTGTGCTGAATCCATCTGGTCCAGGACATTTTTTGGTGGGAAGATTCGAGATTACTTCCTCAATTTCCTTATATGTTATAGGACTATTTAAATAATTCACAACTTCCTGATTCAATTTAGGTAAGTTGTGTTTACTTAGAAATTCATCCATCTCTTTTGTGTTGTCAAACTTCACAGAGAATAAGTTTTTGAAATATGATGTTATAATTCTCTGGATTTCTTGGGTATCAGTAGTGATAACTCCATGTTCATTTCTGATTTTGTTAATTTGGGTTTTCTCTCTCCTGCTTTTGGTTAATTTAGCTAGGGGTGTATCAATCTTATTGATTTTTTCAAAGAACCAGCTTTTTGAGTGGTTGATTTTTTCTATCGTTTTCTTAATCTCGATTTCAGATATTTCTCCCCTTAGTTTGCTAATCTCCTCTCTTCTACTACTTTTGGGATCAGATTGCAATAGTTTCTCTAAAGCTTTAAGCTGCATTGTTAAGTTGTTTATTTCCGATGTTTCCATTTTTTTGATGTAGGCATTAAGAGCTATGAACTTCCCTCTTAGAACAGCTTTCATTGTGTCCCAGAGATTTTGGTAAGTTGCATTTTCATTATCATTCACTTTCAGGAAATCTTGAATTTCCTTTTTAATTTCTTCCTGAATCCAGTTCTCATTCAGCATCATATTGTTAAGTTTCCAGTAGTTAGTGTATTTTCTCTTATTTGATGTTTTGTGGATGTCCAGCTTTAGGCCGTGGTGGTCTGATAGGGCACAGGTTAGTATTTCAACTTTTTTGTATATGTGTAGATTCCTTTTGTGGCCCAATATGTGATCTATTTTGGAAAAAATTCCGTGAGCTGCTGAGAAAAATGTGTATTCTTTGGTGCGTGGGTGAAATGTTCGATAGAGATCTGTAAGGTCCATTTCTTTAAGGGTTTGATTAAGTTCTAAAGTGTCTCTGTTAAGCTTTTGACCTGTTGATCTATCCCATATTGACAGGGCGTTGTTGAAATCCCCAAGAATTATCGTTTGGGGGTTGATTTCTTGCTTTAGACGCTGTAGGGTTTTCTTAATGAATGTGGAGGGGCCCGTATTGGGAACATATATGCTCAGTATTGTGAAGTCTTCCTGGTGAATTGTACCTGTGACTAAAATGTAGTATCCATCCGTGTTTCTTATAATTTTCTTTGGTTTGAAATCCACCTTGTCTAATAGCATAATGGCTATCCCTGCCTGTTTTCTGCTTCCTTTTGCTTGTAGAATTGTTGACCAGCCTTTTATTTTTAGAGCGTGCCTATCTTTTGTGGTGAGATGGGTTTCCTGCAGGCAGCAGATTGATGGATTGTGATTTTTAATCCAACTTTGTAATCTGTGTCTCTTGATCGGTGAATTAATTCCATTAACATTTAGTGTTATAATGGTGAAACTATTTTTAATTCCAATCATTTATTATGTTTAGTCGTTTTTATAAGTATATTGCTTCGCTTTTACTGGTGTTACACTTGCCTTCTGTTCTCCTGGATATGCCTGTTTTTTCTTCATGCTTGAGTATCATTTCTAGCAGTTTTTGAAGGCCTGGTTTGGTGGACATGTATCCCTTCAAGTTGTCTTTGTGCTGGAAGATTTTTCTTTCTCCCTCGATCATGATGGATAGTTTTGCAGGGCAAATCAGCCTGGGTTGACATTTTTGCTCATTCAATACTTGAAGTATGTCTCTCCAAGCTCTTCTTGCTTTTACTGTTTTGACTGAGAATTCATTTGTTATTTTAATAGGTTTACCTTTAAAAACGACTTGTTTTTTCTCCCTTGAAGCTCTCAGCACCAGTTCTTTATCTTGAATGTGGAGTGTTTTAACTATTATTTGCCGTGGCGTGCTTCTGTTTTGGTCGTATCTGTTTGGGGTGCGGAATGCCTCTTTTTTATTGATGGGCATCTCTTTTTTTAGATGAGGAAAGTTTTCCTTGATGATCGTTTTGAAAAATTTCCTCAGGGGTGGTATTTTGAGATTCTTGCTCTGGTATTCCATGAATACGCATGTTAGGCTTCTTCAGGGTGTCCCATATCTCTTGGATATTTCTCTCAAGTATCTTTTTGGCTTTAACAACCTCTTCCATTGAGCTGGTTAGTACTCCCACTTTATCTTCAAGGTCTGAAATTCTGTTTTGTGCTTTGTTAGTTCTCCTGATAAGACTCTCTGTGGAGTTTTGGGTTGAAGATAACTTGTCTTGTAGCTCAGTTTTAAACTCTGCTTGAGTCTGTTTTAACTGCTCTATGCCAGTTTTTGTTTCTTGCACTGTTTTTCTCAACTCCTCCAAATGTCTGTTGTGTTCCTCTTCAAAGCGATTGATTCGATTATGTAATTCCTCCCTGATTTCCTCTTTCATAGTATTGAACATGGTAATGATCATATTTTGAAAGTCTTTATCCTGGGTCAGGCCTTCTTGGCCTTTTTCCGTGGGTTTGTTCTGGTTGGAGTCTAACATTATGGGATTAATTTCTTCAGTGGGAAATTTGTTTACTTGAGTGTTGCTTCTCATGGATTTGCACTTTGACTTTGGCATTGTCGTTTTAACTCTTAAGATCTTTCAATTTCACTAAACTAAATTATATGGCGTGGGATTCTGTGGGTGGGCAGGGACGGAGCTTTCCTAGGTCGCGGGTGAGGCCCGGCTGGACCACACACGCGTCCAGACCGGCGGAGTGGAGTGGGGAAGGGAGGATGGCAGGCGTGGGCATGGAGCTATTTAACCGGAGGGGAGCTGGGGTGGGACCGGGCGCAGAGTGAGGTCCTCCTCCTCCCTCGGCCCTGCACTCGGCTCCGGCTGGATGGTGGGGCAGGAGCTGGATCCCGTGGGCTGACCTGGGGTTCTGGTGATTGGGTGTGGGCGGAGCTTACCTAGGTTGCAGGTGAGGCCCGGCTGGCCCGCATGTGCATGTCCCGACTGGCGGAGTGGGGTGGGGAAAGGTCCATGCTTTTTTATTATGACTGGTATGGTGGTCCCTCCAGCAGCATTTTTGTAACTTGGGATTGTTTTTCATGTTCTGGGTCTTTTATGTTTCCATATGAACTTTAAGGTTGTTTTAATAATTTCCGTGAAGAATTTTGTTGGAGTTTTGATTGGACTGCATTGAAAGTATATAATTTTTTTGGTAGAATGGCCATTTTGACAATGTTAATTGTGCGGATCCAGGAACACGGGAGGTCTTTCCATCTTCTGGTGGCTTCTGTGATCTTTTTTGTTTAAGGTTTTAAAGTTTCACTATGTAAACCTTTCACATCCCTGGTGTACTAGTTATTCTTTTCTGTTGCTGTGAGAGAACATCCAAAGTTAAGCAACTTAAGAAAGAAAATGGAGATTTATTAAGCTTACGGTTCCAGAGGGGAGATACAATCTTTCGTGGTGGAAGCAACATGGCTGGCTGCAAAAACTGGAGGAGGCCTAGTTCACATTCATATAGGTGCCTGAGTGCTATATGACTTCCACTGCTAGAGCAGACCTCTCAGGTAAATAGGGTGGGACTAATCCACTTAAGGCCCACCTCCTGTGACTGCCTTTCTCTAGGAAGGCCCCACCTCCTAAAGGTGTTATGACTTTCCCAAACATATGAGTCTGTGGGGGACACATTTCAAAACAGGACAATTAACCAATTATTTTTATTTTTAACCAATTATATTTATTCCAAAGTATTTTATTTTTTAAGAAGGAAATGTAAACAGTATTGTTTCTCTCTGGTCTTTCTTACCTTGTTTATCCTTGGTGTATAGGAAAGCTGCTGATTTTTGAACTTTAATTTTGTATCCTGCCACTCTACTGAACTTATTTATTTGTTCCAGAAGCTTAGGGTCCTTGAAATACAGGATCATGTTATCTTCAAATAGAAATAAGTTGATTTCTTCTTTTCCAAGTTGTATCATATCCCTTTCATTTCCCTCTCTTTTCTTATGGCTCTAGTAAAGACTTCAAGTACAATGTTGACTAGAAGTGTAAAAGTGGGTACCCTTGTCTAGTTCCTGATCGGAGTGAGAATGCTTCCAATTTTTCACTTTTTAAGATAATTTTTCCAGATTGAAATGCCATATGACCCTACTATTCCACTTTTGGGAATAACCCCCATACAGCAAAAATTCACCTTGATAATGCAAGCACGACCACGTTCATAGCAGCACTGTTTACAATAGCAAAGTCATGGAATCAAACCAAATTTCCAACAGTTGACGAGTGGATAAGGAAAATGTGGTACATTTATACAATGGAATACTGCTCAGCCATCAAAAATGATGAATTAATGCAATTTGCCGGGAAATGGATGTCATTAGAAACAATTATATTGAGTGAAGTATCCCAGACACGGAAAGTTAAGCACCATATGTACTCCTTAATAGGTGGATCCCAGTACCAAACCCACTTAGAGACACTAAAAGACAAATCTCTGTAATATCTACAGTAATTGTAAAGATTATGAACAGGAGGGATGGGGAAGGAGGGCCCCACCAGAAACAAGGAGAGAGGGAACCATGCTACAGCAGAGAAAATAGGCCACCATCAAGAACTGCAAGGGGTGACATCCAATACCCATCAGGATGGAGCCAAGGGCATTTCAGGAGCAGCAAAACCAAAAAAAAAATCAACAAATCATAATTCAAAACATTAGAGACTCTATATCAAACACCTGGAACTGGGCCAGCCTAATCTCTCACCATCCTGAAGCTCAGGGAAATTTGAGGAAGAGGGGTCGGTAAGACTGTAAGAGCACAAGGATGGGAAGAGTAATGATATGCAAGATACTGCACAAGTTAGGGCCGAAACAATCATAATAGGACTTTCCATGAACTGTGCTATGTCCAACACATTATTCACCCCACAAAATCTTGTATGGACTAAAGGCACTAGAATCATTGGAAACTAGGGACTGACAGTCACAGTAGAGTTCCTAAGCTTAAGAGGAACACAGGAAAGAATTCTGGGAAAAGCCCCTGGGTCCTTGCCCCTCATCGGACAGGAGGACCCAGAGGAGAGTTTGGCATGCACATTAAAAGGTGCTCCGGGGATTGGGGGGAAGGCACTGCGGGATGGGGAGGAGGGGAGAGGGGAGGGGGGAGCAGGGTTGTCGGGTGGAAGTAGAGGGAGGGAGGGGACCGGTGTACCTATTAAGTTTGTATGAGCAGAAATAATAATAATAATAAAATGTTTAAAAAGGGAATTTTTCCATAGGCTTGTTGTATATGATCTTTATTATGTTAGTAGAGGTCCTTTCCAACCATATTTTCTCCAGGGTCATTATCATAAAAGGGTGTTAGATTTTTTCTCAAAGCTTTTTCACCATCAGTTCAGAGATTCATGCGGTTTAAGTCTTGGCAATTGTTTATATGGTGGATTGTATTTATAGATTTATGTCATAGTGGATCTTTTTGATATTTTTTGAATCTGGTTTGCTGCAATTTTGGTGAAGATACTTGAGTCTGTGTTCATCAATGAGATTGGCATGTAGTTTTCTTTTTGCTGTGTCTTTATTTGTTTGGGGGAGTCAGTGTAATGTTGGCTTCCTAGAAGGAGGTTGGAAGCATTCTTTCCTTTTCTACTTTGTGGATTAATTTAAGGAGTATTGGTGTTAGCTGTTCTTTAAATGCCTGGTAGAATTCTGCACTGAATCCATCTGGTCTTAAGTTTTTCTTGGTAGGGAGACTCTTAATTACTGCTTAAACTTTGTTCCTTGTATTTTTTAACATTTTTTATTGTTATTTCTGCTCATACAAACTTAATAGGTACACCGGTTCCCTCCCTCTCTCCTCCTCCCACCGAACCCCCTGCTCCCCCTCCCCTCACCCCTTTCTATCCCTCAGTGCCTCCCCCCCCAATACCCGAAGAATCCTTTAATGTGCATGCCTGACTCTGATCTAGGCCCTCCTCTATGATGACATACAAGGACCCAGTGGCATTTCCCTGAAACCTTCCCTGTGTTTCCCTTAAGCATAGGAACACTACTGTGGCTGTCAATCCCTTGCCTCCAAGGATCTTGGTGCCTTTAGCAAATGTTAGACTTTGTGGGGTCAATAATGTGTTAGACATTGCACAGGGCATGCAAAGTCCAATTATGATTGCTTCAGCCTTATCTGCTCTTACAATCTTACCACCCCCTCTTCTGCAAATTTCCCTGAGCTTCAGGATGGGGAGAGATTAGGCAGGCCTAGTTCTAAGTGGTTGATATAGGGTCTCTGAAGTTCTGGATTATGGTTTGTTGGTTTTCTTTTCCAGTTTTGCTGCTTCTGCAATCCCCTTCATTCCATCCTGATTGGTATTGTATGTCACCCCTTGGACAGAGATAAAAAGCTGTTAAACTAGAGTCTTGTTATAAGAGTATATTCAAAGGTAGATGTAGTAAAAGTAGGAAACAACAGTGAGCAAGGGGTCAATCACCCATATGCAAAATGATTACTTTTTATCTGCCAGACTATATGCCCTCCCCTTCTGGTGAGATCATAACCCATCAGTTGTAAATTATCAGGAATGAAAGTCTGTGAACTTAACCAGATGTCTCATTACTTACTCGCAGTCCTTGATGAAGACCTATTTTTTCTGCTGTAACATGGTCAACTCTCTCCTTGTTTCTGGTGGGGCCCTCCTACCCCATCCTTCCTGTTCATAATCCTTGCAATTACTATAGGTATTAAAGAGTTTTATCTTTGAGTGTCTCTAGGTGGGCTGGGTGGGTTTGGTATTAAGAGCCACCTATTAGGAAGTATATTCGGCACTTATTTTCTGGGTCTGGTATACTTCACTTACTATAATTGTTTCGAATAATATCCATTTCCCCACAAATTCCAGTAATTCATCATTTTTGATGGCTGAGTAGTACTCCATTGTATAGATTCACCACAGTTTCCTTATCCACTTGTCAGCTGTTGGACATTTGGGTTGATTCCATGACTTTGCTATTGTAAACAGTGCTGCTATGAACATGGTCATTCTTGTGCTATCGAGGTGAATTTTTGCTGTATTTGGGGTTATTCCCAAAAGTGGAATCACAGGGTCATATGGTATTTCAATCTTTAATTTCTTTAAGAATCTCCAGACGGCTCGCCAGAGTGTTTGTATGAGCCTGCATTCCCAACAGAAATGTAGAAGAGTTCCCCTCTCTCCACATCCTCTCCAGCATTTGTTGTTGTTTGTATTTTAGATTTTTGCCATCCTGACTGGGGTGAGATGATATCTCAGGGAAGTTTTGATTTGCATTTTCCTGATAGCTAAGGACGTGGAGCACTTTTTAAGATATTTGCTAGATATTTTAATTTCATCCCTGTAAAGTTTCTTTTAAGCTCCAGGGCCCATTTTTTAATTGGGCCATTAGTTTCCTCTAAGTTCTTTGTGCACTCTGGATAATAGAGCTCTATCAAATATGTGGTTAGTGAATATTTTCTCCCATTCTGTGGGTTGCCTTTGAGCTCCCATTACAATCTCTTTATCTGAACAGAAGCTCTTTAATTTCACAAGATCCCAACTGTTGAGAGTTGGTAGCAGTGACTGTGCCATTGGATGTCTGTTTAAGAACTGTTGGCCTAGCCCAATCAGCTTGAGGGAGTTCCCTACCCTTTCAACTGTGGTTTTTATAGTCCCTGGCCTTATATCAAGGTCTTTGATCCATTTGGAATTAAGCCTTGTACATGGTGAAAAGTATGGGTCCAGCTTTAATCTTCTGCATGTGGAGATCCAGTTTTGCCAGCACCATTTGTTGAAGATACTGTTCAATTTCCATTGAATTCTTGGGCCCCTTTGTCAAAGACCAAATGGCTGTAATTTTGTGGGCTTATATCTGGGTCCTCAACCCTTACCCATTGATCTGTGTGTCTATTTTGGAGCCAGTACCAGGCTGTTTTTATAACTATGGATTTGTAGTATAGACTAAGGTTTGGTATGGTGATACCTACAGCAGTGCTTTTGTTACTCAGGATTGTCTTTGCTATCCTGGGTCTTTTGTGCCTCCATATGAATTTTGAGATTGTTTGGTCAACTTCTTTAAAGAATTGTTATGGGATTTTGATTGGTATAGCATTTAATTTGCCTTTGGTAGGGTGGTCATTTTGACAACGTTGATTCTGCCAATCCAGGAAAAGGGGAGGTCTTTCCACCTTCTGGTGTCTTCTCCAGATTCATTCTTTAGGGTTTTAAAGTTTTCATTGTAAAGGTCTTTTACCTCCTTGGTTACGTTTATACCAAGGTATTTCATTTTTTTAGGGGCTATAGTAAATGGGATTGCTTCTGTCAGAGCTTTTTCACTTCTTTCATTCTGGGCATATAGGAAGGCCACTGATTTTTGTACATTTATTTTGTATTCTGCCACCATGCTGAACTTCTGTATTAGTTTTAGGAGCTTCCTGGTGGAGGTTTTGGGATCACTCAGGTATAAGATCATGTCATCTGCAAATAGGGATAGCTTGACTTCTTCCTTGGGGCTTTGAATCCCTTTTATGCCCCATTCTTGTCTTATGGCTTCAGCTAAGACTTCAACTACAATATTGAATAGAAGTGGTGAGAGTGGACAGCCTTGTCTAGTTCCTGATCGAAGTGGGAATGCTTCCAGCTTTTCCCCATTGAGTATAATCCTTGCTGTGGGCTTGGTGTAGATAGCTTTTATTATATTGATAAAGGTTCCTTTCATTCCTACTGTCTCTAGCGTTTTGATCATAAAAGACTGTTGGATCTTTTCAAAAGCTTTTTCTGCATCTATTGAGAGTACCATGTGGTCCTGGAATTTGGACTAGTTTATATGATGAATTACATTTATTGATTTGCATATTTTGTACCAAACTTGTGTGCCGGGGATAAAGCCTACTTGGTTCCCGTGAATGATTTTTTTGATATGTTTTTTAATCTGATTTGCTAAGACGTTGTTGAGAACCTTTGCATCTGTGTTCATCAGAGAGATTGGCCTATAGTTTTCTTTTTTAAGTGTATCTTTATTAGGTTTTGGGGTTAAAACGATATTAGCTTCATAGAAGGAATTTGGTAGTGTTCCTTCCTTTCCTATTTGATGGAACAGTTTAAGGAGTATTGGTATTATTAACTCCTTAAATGTCTGGTAGAACTCTGTGCTGAATCCATCTGGTCCAGGACATTTTTTGGTGGGAAGATTCGAGATTACTTCCTCAATTTCCTTATATGTTATAGGACTATTTAAATAATTCACAACTTCCTGATTCAATTTAGGTAAGTTGTGTTTACTTAGAAATTCATCCATCTCTTTTGTGTTGTCAAACTTCACAGAGAATAAGTTTTTGAAATATGATGTTATAATTCTCTGGATTTCTTGGGTATCAGTAGTGATAACTCCATGTTCATTTCTGATTTTGTTAATTTGGGTTTTCTCTCTCCTGCTTTTGGTTAATTTAGCTAGGGCTGTATCAATCTTATTGATTTTTTTCAAAGAACCAGCTTTTTGAGTGGTTGATTTTTTCTATCGTTTTCTTAATCTCGATTTCAGATATTTCTCCCCTTAGTTTGCTAATCTCCTCTCTTCTACTACTTTTGGGATCAGATTGCAATAGTTTCTCTAAAGCTTTAAGCTGCATTGTTAAGTTGTTTATCTCTGATGTTTCCATTTTTTTGATGTAGGCATTAAAAGCTATGAACTTACCTCTCAGGAGAGCTTTCATTGTATCCCAGAGATTTTGGTAAGTTGTATTTTCATTATCATTCACTTTCAGGAAATCTTGAATTTCCTTTTTAATTTCTTCCTGAATCCAGTTCTCATTCAGCATCATATTGTTAAGTTTCCAGGAGTTAGTGTATTTTCTCTTGTTTGGTGTGTTGTGGATGTCCAGCTTTAGGCCATGGTGGTCTGACAGGGCACAGGTTAGAATTTCAACTTTTTTGTATATGTGTAGATTCGTTTTGTGGCCCAGTATATGATCTATTTTGGAGAAAGTTCCATGTGCTGCTGAGAAAAATGTGTATTTTTTGGTGCGTGGGTGAAAAGTTCGATAGAGATCTGTAAGGTCCATTTCTTTAAGGGTTTGATTAAAGTCCAAAGTGTCTCTATTAAGCTTTTGACCTGTTGATCTATCCCATATTGAGAGGGCGGTGTTGAAATCCCCAAGAATTATCGTTTGAGGTTGATTTCTTGCTTTAGACGCTGTAGGGTTTTCTTAATGAATGTGGAGGGGCCCGTATTGGGTGCATATATGTTCAGTATTGTGAAGTCTTCCTGGTGAATTGTACCTGTGACTAAAATGTAGTATCCATCCGTGTTTCTTATAATTTTCTTTGGTTTGAAGTCCACTTTGTCTGATATCATAATGGCTACCCCTGCCTGTTTTCTGCTTCCTTTTGCTTGTAGAATTGTTGACCAGCCTTTTATTTTTAGAGCGTGCCTATCTTTTGTGGTGAGATGGGTTTCCTGCAGGCAGCAGATTGATGGATTGTGATTTTTAATCCAACTTTGTAATCTGTGTCTCTTGATCAGTGAATTAATTCCATTAACATTTAGTGTTATAATGGTGAAACTATTTTTGATTCCAGACATTTATTATGTTTAGTAGTTTTTATAAGTATATTGCTTCGCTATTAATGGTGTTATACTTGCCTTCTGCTCTTCTGGAAATGCCTGTTTTTTTCTTCACGCTTGAGTATCATTTCCAGCATTTTTTGAAGGCCTGGTTTGGTGGACATGTATCCCTTCAAGTTGTCTTTGTGCTGGAAGATTTTTCTTTCTTCCTCGATCATGACTAATAGTTTTGCAGGGTAAATCAGCCTAGATTGACATTTTTGCTCATTCAATACTTGAAGTATGTCTCTCCAAGCTCTTCTTGCTTTTAGTGTTTCCATTGAGAAGTCATTTGTTATTTTAATAGGTTTACCTTTAAAAATGACTTGTTTTTTCTCCCTTGAGGCTCTCAGCACCAGTTCTTTATCTTGAATGTGTTGTGTTTTGACTATTATTTGCCGTAGCGAGCTTCTGTTTTGGTCATATCTGTTTGGGGTGCGGAATGCCTCTTGTATATGGATGGGCCTCTCTTTTTTTAGATGAGGAAAGTTTTCCTTGATGATCATTTGAAAAATTTCCTCCGGTGTGGTATTTTGAGATTCTTGCTCTGGTATTCCATGAATACGCATGTTGGGCTTCTTCAGGGTGTCCCATATCTCCTGGATATTTCTCTCAAGCATCTTTTTGGCTTTAACAATCTCTTCCATTGAGCTGGTTAATACTCCCTCTTTATCTTAAAGATCTGAAATTCTGTTTTGTGCTTTGTTAGTTCTCCTGATAAGACTCTCTGTGGAGTTTTGGGTTGAAGATAACTTGTCTTGTAGCTCAGTTTTAAACTCTGCTTGAGTCTGCTTTAACTGCTCTATGCAAGTTTTTGATTCTTGCACTGTTTTTCTCAACTCCTCAATGTGTCTGTTGTGTTCCTCCTCAAAGCGATTGATTCGATTATTTAATTCCTCCTTGATTTCCTCTTTCATAGTATTGAACGTTGTAATGATCATATTTTGAAGGTCGTTTTCCTGGGTCAGGCTTTCTTGGCCATTTTCCATGTGTTTGTTCTGGTTGGAGTCTAACATTATGGGGTTAATTCCTTCAGTGGGAGATTTGTTTACTTGAGTGTTGTTTCTCATGGATTTGCACTTAGACTTTGGCATTGTCGTTTTAACTCTTAAGATCTTCTTTTAATTACTGTGTGTTTTTCACTAAACTGAATTATTTGGCCTGGGGCTCTGGGGGTTGGCGGGGACCGAGCTTACCTGGGTCACCGCATGGTGAGGCCCGGCTGGACCAGGAGCACATGTCCCGGACGACGGAGTGGAGGGGAAGGGGGGATGGGGCGTTGGCAGGGCACTATTTAAACCAGGGCACCCGAGGGCGGGGCCGAGCCCAGAGGGGGTGCCCTCTCCTCCTTCCAGGCCCTGTGAGCCTGGCTCTGGCTGGATGGTGGGAGGAGCTGGGTCCACTCGGGCGGCCTGGGGCTATGGGGGCGGGCGGGAACCGAGCTTACCTGGGTCGCTGTGAGGTGAGGCCTGGCTGGACCACGCGTGCCTGTCCAGGGCCTAGGAGTGGAGGGGAAGGGGATTGTGCTTTTTAATCCAAGTTTCTAATCTGTTTCTCTTAATCGGTGAATTAATACCATTGACATTTAATGTTATAATGGAGAAATTAATTTTAATTCTGGACATTTTTTATGTTTAATGTATTTTGTAAGCATATTGTTGACATTTATGTTTTGGTGGTATTATACTTCCCTTTTTTCCTCCTGGATATGCTTGTTCTTTTCTTCAAGCTTGAGTATCATTTCTAGCATTTTTTGAAGGCCTGGTTTGGTAGATATGTATCCCTTCATGTTGTCTTTGTGCTGGAAAATTTTTCTTTCTCCCTCGATCATGATGGATAGTTTTGCCAGGTATATCAGTCTGGGTTGGCATTTTTTCTCTCCAAGTTCTTCTTGCTTTTACTGTTTCCATTGAGTAGTCATTTGTTATTCTAATAGGTTTACCTTTAAAAGTGACTCGCTTTTTTTCTCTTGAAGCTCTCAGCACCTATTCTTTGTCTTGAGTGTGGAGTTTTTTGACTCTTATTTGCTGTGGCGATTTTCTATTTTGGTCATATCTGTTTGTAGTGCGAAATGCCTCTTGTATTTGGATGGGCCTCTCAGTCTTTAGTTGTGGGAAGTTTTCATTTATGATGAATTGAAATGTTTGCTCAAGTGTGGTATTTTGGGATTCTTGTTCTGGTATTCCATGAATGCACATGTTAGGCTTCTTCAGGGTGTTCCATATCACTTGAATGTTCCTCTCAAGTATCTTTTTGGCTTTAACAATCTCTTCCATTGAACTGGTTAATTCTCCCACTTTGTCTTCAAGATCTGAAATTCTATTTTCTGCTTCATTTGTTCTGCTGATAAGACTCTGTTGAGTTTTGGGTTGATGATAACTTGTCTTTTAGTTCAATTTTAAACTCTGCCTGAGACTGTTTTAACTGCTCTATGCCTATTTTTGTTTCTTGAATTGTTTTTCTCAACTCCTCCAAGTGCCTGTTGTGTTCCTGTTCAAAGTGTTTGATGTGGTTGTTTAACTCTTCTCGGATTTCCTCTTTCATAGTATTAATCATGGTAATGATCATACTCTCAAATCGTTATCTGGGGTCTGGCTTTCTTGGCTCTTTTCTGTGAATTTGTTCTGGTCGGAATCCATCATTATGGGGTTAATTCTTTTGGTGGGAGATTGGTCTTCTTGGGTTTTGTTTCTCATGGATCTGCACTTTGACATGGGCATTGTTGTTTTCTTTCTTAGGACCTTTCAGTTTCTGTGTGTTTTTGACTGAACTGATTTAGTTGGTATTATTACACTTGCCAATTATTACTAGTGCTTGCCTTGGATTGGGTATGTTTGTCTTTTGTTATTGTAATTTCCTAGATGAGGCTATTAGGCTGTTAGTACATCAGTTAAGTGAAGTTAAGTAGATAAGGGGTGAATATTAGTATGGTAGTGCACTTTTACGATTTAGTATCTTGGTGATATGGGAGGGTGAGTGGTGTACTCCCTGGAGTTGTATATGTTTTGGGATGGGGGTGGCTGTATGGAGAAGTTGATCTACAGCAATTGATACTAGAAAGGAACAGTAAGGTAAAAAAAGGAGATTTACTTATCTTTGGGCTGGATGTGAAGAATCTCTCCCACATGATAGTGTGATTGTAGAGGACTCCAGATGTATGGCCTTTGTCCCTTAGAGTTTTGCTTGAGTTTTCTTTGGACTCTATTGAATTCTGAGTCGCAGTGTGTCTTCCGTGGACCACCTGCGTAGGTCCCCGGTGGGCCGGAGAGGCAGAGGGTCTGATGTTGATGGCAGAATTCTTCACCTGGGACCTGGGACTTGGCTTAGTGGCCCACCCAAGCTCCAGGGATGGAGTAATGTGAACAAATCCTGTCTGGTTGGGCGGACCAGCGGGCCATAGGAAGAAAGGGGCTGTGGTCCCGGGCAGGGCCCAGGCAAAGGCGGAGGCCGCCTGCATGCTGCTGGGACGAAGGAGCACCTGGGGTGGCTGGGCGAACTCACCTGGTACCTGGACGGGCTGGGGGCGGCACTTTGTTATAGGACTAAACAATTCAGGTCATTGTAGTTTAACTTTAGCATATAGCATGTTTTTAAAAATTCATCTATTTCTTTGTGATTGTCAAACTTGGTGGTGAAAAAAATTTAAAGTATGACCTTATAATCTTTGGATTTCCTTGACATATGTTGTGATACCTCCATTTTAATCTCTAATTTTTTTAATTTGTATTTTCTCTCTTGGTTTTGTTTAGTTTGGCTAAGTGATTGTCAATCTTGTTAAGTTTTTCAAAGAACCAGCTTTTGTTTGATTCTTTATTTTTTTTCTCAATTTCAGTTATTTTTCCTCTGATCCTGATAATCTCTGCAAGATTACTTCTTTTGGGATTGGTTTGTTCTTGTTTCCCCAAAGCTTTAAACTTCCTTATTAGATTGTTCATTTGTGATGTTTCCCCTTTATTCTGTGAGGTAGGCATTAAGTGCTATGAATTTTCCTCTTAGGATCACCTTCGTATCCCAGAGGTTTTGATATGATGTGTTTCCATTATCACTGAATTGCAGGAATTTTTGAAATTTCATTTTTACTTCTGTTTGGACCCATCCTCATTAAGTAGAATATTGTAAAACTTCCAAGAGTTTGTGTTCTTTCTCTTGTCTACCTTGTTATGGATGTCCATCTTTATTCCATGATGGTCAGATACAGGTATTGATTTTGCTTTTCTCATATTTGTAGAGGCTTGCTTTGTGAATTAATATGTGATCTATTTTGGAGAAAATTCCATGGGCTGCTGAAAAGAGTAAATATTCCTTGGTGTTTAGTATATGTCTGTTTGTCAGGTCCATTTGTTTTATGGTTTGGTTTAGTTTCAGTGTGTCTCTGTTCAGTTTTTGGCCTGTTTATCTGTCTATTGGTGAGAGTAGGGTGTTGAAATCCCTTACTATTATTGTGTTTGGTTTGAGTTCTTGCTTTATGAGTAGAAGTGTTTGCTTAACAAATATGGGTGAGCCTATGTTTGAAGTATGTATGTTTAGAATGGTGAGTTCTTCTTGGTGCATTGTCCCTTTGATGAGCATGTAGTATTCTATAGCTCTTATGGTTTATTTTGGTTTGAAGTCCATTTTGCCAGATATTAGGATGGCTACTCCTGCCTATTTCCTTGTTTTGTTTGCTTGGAATATCTTCAACCATCCTTTGACCCTGATATTGTGTCTGTCTTTCAAAGTGAGGTGTATTTCTTGGGGTGTATGGTTGGGTTGTGGCTTTTGATCCATGTTGTTAACCTATGTTTCTTGATTGGGGAGTTGAGCCCTTCAATGTTTAATGTTAAAATTGAGAAGTTTTTGTTTATTCCTATCATATTTTAAGTTTGTTGTTTTTTGTGTTGGCAGTTTTCTGCCTTATGGTTGTATTGGCATTATTTTTCCCTTTTATCCCTTAAGTGTGTTGATCAATTTTGTCTGTCTTGAAATTATTTTGTAGTATTTTCTATGAATCTGGTGTGGTAGAAAAGAAGTTTAGTTTTGTTGGGAAATACTTTTCTTTCGCCTTCAAGTATGACTGACAGCTTGGCTGAATATAGTAGCCTGGGTTGGCATTTAAGATTTTTAATGACTTGAGAAATGCCTTTCCAAGTGGTTATGGCTTTTACTGTTTTCATTGAGAATTTAGCTGCCATTCTAATAGACTTGCCTCAAAATATGACTTGGCTTTTCTCTCTAGCCGTTTTCAGAATATTCTCTTTGTCTTGTATCTGTGATGTTTCTATTATTTCACATTTTATGCTCCTATTTTGTTCTTATCTGGATGATATGAAATACACATCTTGTACTTGGTTGGACGGGGTACTCTTTCCATAGTTGAAGGAAATTCTTTTATGACTGACATTTAAGATGTGATCTGGATTTTTCTTGGGATTTTTGTTCTGGGTTTCCATAAATGAGTAGTTTTTGCCTATCCATGATGTTTTATAGTACTTGACTATTCCTTTCTCTTTTTTTAGCCTTTTCTGCTTCTTTAGTTGCACAATGATGTTATGTCAGCCAACCTGATCTGATAGTCAGTCTTCTACTTGATCTATTCTATATGTAATACTTTCTGTTGGATTTTCAATTTTAGTTAGTTTAGCTTCGAAATCCAACTAAATTTCAGTTTGGCATTTTTTTCACCTGTTCTAAACTTGTTCTTGTTCCCTCTATTTCCTTTTTAACTTCAGATAATTTTTATTATTTTCCTTTTCATATAAGGTCATATGCTTACTCATTTCCTTTCTGAGTTCTTCATGTTTCTTTTGTCATTACTCATGCTCTTTTTGTTGTTTGTCTCGAAACTTGGTTATCATGTCAATAATATTTTTTGGAAGACATTATCTTCAATATTGCTTTCCTGAATGGTATCCATGAGGTTTTTCTGATTGGAATCTATATTATGGGAGTCGGTAGCTTTTGTAGCAGACATGTTTTTCTGGTATTTAGAGTATTTTGTTGTTTATAAAATGTGACTTGAGTATTTTCTCCTAAGGCTGTGACTGCTTTCTGTGGAAATTATTTTTGATTCTCCTGAGTCAGATGAGATTGTCTGACTTTGACTGTTGTTGGAAAAGGTTCTTTGGATTTTGATGGAATCTTGTGTAATATGACTGAGCCCTGGCTTGGAGATCAGTGGGGGAGGGGAGTTGAGGGGTTTGACTTTGGCTAGTGGGTCCTCAGATTCTGGGACAGCTGGATGGTTCCTCACTTGGCTGCACTCATACCTTACCTGGAGCATCCAGTGAGTCCTGGGTTTCTGGATCAGCTGGGTGGTCTCTTCCCAGGCTATGCGTATCTCTTACCTGGAGTGCCAGGTGGTCCTGGGGTTCTAGAAAATTTAGAATTTCTATCAATTATCTTATTATTGGCTTTTCCATATAGCCAAGAACACGTTCAGAATGACTTCAAAACTGACAAACTTGTTGAGGATTTATTTATTTTCATGCATGTGATCAATTTTGTTAAATTAATCCTACTTATTTCAAACTAAAATAATTTTTTGCTAGTATTGTGCATGGTATCTTGGGCATTGTTTCTCTATGTTGATTTTATTTTCTTTGTATTTGCTCATGTGCATATGTGTGTGTGTATATGTACATGCATTTTTTTCCCTCTGATGGTTAAGTGGAAGTGCTTGTCCATCCTATGGAAAAATGAATCTTTTCATTTTTTGGAATCAAATTCCACATATAAATTCCAAATATCTCCAACTCAGAACATTCATTTAAGCTTGGCTTTATATTTCTAAATGTCCACTAAAGATGCACACGTCTATTAGACACTTAACATGTATTCTAAAAATGTAAAATCATTTAATTAAATAATAAATTCCTTCACCAATAATTTCTTCCTCCCAATGAAATGGATGCCATCAATTAAGATATTACAGGTTAAAACATGGCAGAATAATTAGATCCCACTCCTTGGGAGAAAATCTTCACTAACCACATAGAGCTCTATTATCCAGATTGCACAAAGAACTCAGAAAACTAAACACTAAGGAAACAAATAGACCAATTAAAAAATGGGCCTTGGCAGACTAATCTCTCCCCATCCTGAAGCTCAGGGACATTTGTGGAAGAGGGGGCGGTAAGAGTGTAAGAGCAAAAGGATGGGAGGAGCAATGATTTGCAAGATACTCCACACGAGTTAGGGCCGAAGCAATCATAATTGGACATTGTATGCCCAGCGCAATGTCCAACACACTATTGACCTCACAAAGTCTAGCATCTGCTAAAGGCACCAAGATCCTTGGAGGCAAGGGATTGACAGCCACAGTAGTGTTCCTATGCTTAAGGGGAAGACAGGAAGGGGTTCAGGGAAATGCCACTGGGTCCTTGTACGTCATCAGAGAGGAGGGCCCAGAGGAGAGTCAGGCATGCACAAGAAAGGACTCTGGGAATCGGGGCGGGAGGCACGGGGGGATGGGGAGGGAGGGGTGAAGGGAGGGGGAGCAGGGGGTTGGGGGGGAGGAGGGAGGGAGGGAACTGGTGTACCTATTAAGTTTGTATGTGCTGAAATAATAATAAAAATGTATTATATAAAAATAAAATAAAATAAAAATAAAAAATGGGCCTTGGAACTTAAAAGAAACTTTACCAGGGATGAAATTAAAATGTCTGACAAATATCTTAAAAAACGCTCCACATCCTTAGCCATCAAGGAAATGCAGATCAAAACCTCCCTGAGATATCATCTCACCCCAGTCAGGATGGCAAAAATCCACAATACAAACACCATCAAATGCTGGAGGGGATGTGGAGAGAGGGGAACTCTCCTACATTGCTGGTGGGAATGCAGACTCATACAACCACTCTGGCAAGCCATCTGGCGATTCTTAAAGAAGTTAAAGATTGAAATACCATATGACCCTGCTATTCCACTTTTGAGAAATAATCCCCCATACAGCAAAACTTCACCTCAACAGCACAAGAATGACCATGTTCATAGCAGCACTATTTACAATAGCAAAGTCATGGAATCAAACCAAATGTACAACAGTTGACAAGTAGATAAGGAAAATGTGGTACATTTATATAATGGAATACTACTCAGCCATCAAAAATGATGAATTAATGAAATTTGTCGGGAAATGGATGGAAATAGAAACAATTATATTGAGTGAAGTATCACAGACACAGAAAACTGAGCACCGTATGTACTCCCTAATAGGTGGATCTTAGTACCAAACCCACTTAGAGACACTCAAAGATAAATCTCTGTAATACCTACAGTAATTGCGAAATTTATAAACAGGAGGAAAGGAGAAGGAGGGCCCCACCAGAAACAAGGAGAGAGGGGGGATCATGTTACAGCAGAGAAAAGAGGCCACCATCAAGGACTGCAAGTAAGTAATTAGACATCTGGTTAAGTTCACAGACTTTTCTTCCTGATCATTTACAATTGATGGGATATGATCTCACCAGAAGGGTAGGGCATATAGACTGCCAGATAGAAAGTAATCATTTTGTAAATGGGAGGCTGACCCCCCTCACCGCGGTCTCCTACTTTTATTCCATCTACCTTTGAATATACTCTTATAACAAGACTCTATTTTAACAGGTTTTTATCTCTGGTCATGGGGTGACATCCAATACCCATCAGGATGGAGCCAAGGGCATTGCAGGAACAGCAAAACTGAAAAAAAAAATCAACAAACCATAATTCAGAACATCAGAGACTCTATATCAACCACCTGGAACTAGGCCAGCCTAATCTCTCCCCATCCTGAAGCTCAGGGAAATTTGTGGAAGAGGGGGTGGTAAGATTATAAGAGCCCAAGGATGGGAGGAGTAATGATATGCAAGATACTCCACACAAATTAGGGCTGAAGCAATCATAGTAGGAGTTTGCATGACCTGAGCAATGTCCAACATATTATTGACCCCTCAAAGTGTAGCATGGACTAAAGGCACTAGGATCCTTGGAGGCTAGGGATTGACAGCCACAGTAGTGTTCCTATGCTTAAGGGGAACACAGGAAAGGGTTTGGGGAAATTCCGCTGGGTCCTTGCACCTCATTGGAGAGGAGGACCCAGAAGAGAGTTTGGCATGTACATTAAAGGATGCTCTGAGAATGGGGGAGAGGAATTGGGGGATGAGGAGGGAAAGGGAGTGGGGAGGGGGAAGCAGGTGGGTAGGGGGGGATGGAGGGGGAGGGGACTGGTGTACCTCTTAAGTTTGTATGAGCAGAAATAAATAAAAAAGAACATCAGAGACTCTATATCAACCACTTGGAACCAGGCCAGCCTAATCTCTCCCCATCATGAAGTTCAGGGAAATTTGCAGAAGAGGGGGCAGTAGGTTTGTAAGAGCATGCAGAACCCTTTCTTGTGTTCCCCTTAAGCTTAGGAACACTGCTGTTATTGTCACTCCCTAACTTCTAAGGCTCCTAGTGCCTTCAGTCCATGCTAGACATTGTGGGGTCAATAATGTGTTGGACATAGCGCAGATCATGCAAAGTCCAATTATGATTGCTTCGGCCCTAACTTGTGTGGAGTACCTTGCACCTCATCAGAGAGGAAGACCCAGAGGAGAGTTTGGCATGCACAGTAAAGGATGCTCCGGGGATTGGGGGGTGGAGGCACTGGGGGATTGGGAAGGAGGGGACAGGGGAAGGAGCAGCAGGGGGGTCGGGGCGAGGTGGAGGGAGGGAGGGGACTGGTGTACCTGTTAAGTTTGTATGAGAGGAAATAATAATAATAAATAATAATAATAAAAAGGTTTAAAGTTAAGAAAAGATTGTAAGAGCACAAGGATGGGGAAGAATAATGATATGCAAAATACTCCACAGAAGTTAGGTCCAAAGCAATGATAATAGGACTTTGCACGACCTGTGCAATGACCAACACATTATTGACCCTTCAAAGTCTAGCATTGACTAAAGACACTAGGATCCTTAGAACTAGGGATTAACAGCCACAATAGTATTCCTATACTTAGGTGAACACAAGAAAGAATTCTAGGAAATGCCACTGAGTCCTTACACCTCATCAGAGAGGAGGACCCAGAGGAAAGTTTGACATACACATTAAAGGATGCTCTAGGGATGGGGGAGAGGAATCACTGGGAGATAGGGAGGGAGGGGGGAAAGGAAGTGAAGAAAGGGGGAAGGAGTAAGGGGGTTCAAGGAGGGGCAGAAGGAGGGAGGGGACAAGTGTACCTATTAAGTTTGAATGAGTGGAAATAAATAAATTATAAAAAAAACCCGGTAAGTTTAAAAAAAATTAGATCCCATTTTTGATGTCCTATCACTCTTCTGTAACCTCACTAAGTTCTTAGGTTTTACTTTTTGACATTTGTATGTCCTGTTCCTTCCTTTTTCTAACTAGTGATGCACCAGATTTTGACTTGCTGCCTCTAGTTTTATTGTATAGCTTTTCCTCCACAAAACTGTCAGAGTTGTCTTTATAAATCATATACCTGACATAGTGTTCTTTTGCTCAACATCCTTAAAATAGTTGTTAATGCCTTCAAGATATTTTTCAATCATCTAAGCTTTGTAATAACTTTTACCTGGTAAATTTTCTTGCATTCATCTCACCGTTTTGTCCACTTAGAAAATATGTTTTGCCATTTTGCAAGGATGAGTTTAAGCATCAAATTCTTTGCCAACCCTCAACTACATTGGAAAGCTTTTTAAACAATTGTTCCCTTATGTGCAGCATGACTTTTACAAAACCTCAGATAATTTATTTTATTTAAATTTAGTGTCTACATCACTCATCCACACCTAGTTTCTGAACAATTCAACACATGCCCTCTCTCTGACTCACCTTTTTAGAGCTCAGTGATGAACTTGACAGATACTGCACATGCATAAATGTTGTCTGAGTACATAAATAAAAGTTTAAAAAGACATTAAATATGTTTTATCTTCACTCTTTTAGGTTAAGACTCCTATCAATACTAACTACTGTAAACTACTAATATGATAATCTCCTATATTTGATAAAATAGCCTTATTTTTTGAATCACTGGGTTCTGTCTATGAAGTCTTCTCTACTGTAAGCTATGTCTGGCATTTCATTTAATCAATTAAGCTATCAAAAGAATAAGTAAGAGGATAAATGACTTAGACAGAATCTTTAATGTTACATCCCTTAGATGAATTGCTTCTTCATTTTACAAGGCAGAAGTGCAGACAAACCAAATAACAGACACCAGAGTGATCCTGATAACTAGCTTACGACATAGTCTTACATCATTGTCTTTCTACCATCTATTCCCTTTCCCTTTTTTTCTATTCTGGCAGTGGTATCACCACTCATGCAATTGCACAATCAAACTTTAGGGTCATTCCTTCCTTAATTCACCAATTCATACTGATATCCCTCCATAATACCCCCCCCAGTCTTCCATTTCCTATTGTATTCACGTCCACCATGCTTGGTCAAGATATCATCATCATATAACATTATACAATTGTTTATAATATTATATATTGTAGATTTTGTTCTTTTTGTAATCAATAAACCATGAACTCTCTGAGGAAAAGTGCATTTCTAATGCATTGTTCATTCAGAAACATGTTATTATTTAAGTAGATACTTACAGTTAATGTACTGCTTTTACTAAGTATTATGCTTCCCTGTATGAACCAGAAGTCTCCCTTCTGGTTGTCTGTACTAATAGAGAACCAGGCCACTTTGGCAGTATAACTGGATCTTTAATGGCTAAACCTACAGGTGGGAATGCTACCTTTCACCTGTCTAGCACCTGCCCCTATAATTCCCACTCTGTGTTGTTATTTCTCCTGAGATTCTCGCTGGTCCATGGGTAGTATTGATATCTATGTCATTGTACAGATTCAGTGGTGATAGATCTCATTGCAGTGAGATCCTAGTACAGCGGTCCTATCATGACTGGCATAACCTGGTCGGCATTGTACCTTCCCACCTTTACGTTCTTACAATGCTACCTCCCACTCTTCTGCAAGGTTCTTTAAGCATTGAGATGGGGAAAAATTTAGATGGCCTAATTAGGGCTTTGCTACACTCTGATAAGCTCTAATTTCCCATTGCAATGAGCTGCATCTTGAATATTGAGATCTTTTCTTATGTACAGATATGATGAGAGGTGTTTAGATGGCGGTTTACTGTTAGTTATTTATAGTTAATACTAAGATATCTGATCCTGTCTAATGTCTATTTTCTCTCCTGCTGTTACCTGGAAAGGTATACAGTACCAGTTATGTGTTCCCAGGCATGGGGTGAGGGGTTAGAGGTTAGTTATCAGGTAATTAATTACATTAAGGCTAATCCCCCTCCTTAATGTGTCCTATCACTGTGCTTCCCTCCGTTTTAAAACTTTCTTTTGCAAATGTCTTATTCATCAGTTTATCCGTTTTTCTTGTCTTCACTCTTTTGGGATCTTTTTCCACCCTCTAACTTGTGTTTCTTTGTAGTTTGTGGATGTTGTTAAAGTTTCTGTTTGATTACATCATTCTGAAAGTTTAAAATTTATGATCCACTTGTAAGAGATCATTTGTTTATCTTTCTGCATCTGGGATACTTAACTCAGTATTATTTCTTCAAACTTCATCCATTTACCAGCAAATTTCATTAAGTCATTTATCCTAACAGCTGAATAGTATTCCATTGTATATGTACCACATTTGATTTATTTTTATATTCATTTATTTGTGTGCGTGTATGTGTGTGTGTATGTGTGCGTGTATGAGAGAGAGAGAGAGAGAGAGAGAGAGAGAACATTATGCATCCCTGTGGAGGACCAAGGGTGACTTGAGGAAATATTCTGGATTGCTTCTATCTCCTTTTTGCTTAGCTCTGGGATTTCCCAGGCTTTGTCCATTAGGAATAGAAGTGCAGGCTGCAGCAGTTTCTGCTTGGCATTTTTACATGGGACCTGGAATCTAAACTTAGGACTTCTGCCTCTGAGGCAGTATCTTAACTTCCGAGCCATCTCTCTAGCCTAGCTACCATATTTGCATTAGCCATTCATCTAATGTTGGATAATTAGGTTGATTCCATTTATTTGCTATGGTGAATAGAGTTGCTATGAACATGGTAGTACTTGTGACTCTGTAGTAGAATGCAATGTTCTTTGGGAATATATCCAGGAGTGATATAGCTGGGTTTCATGGTACCTCATTTTTAACCTTTTAAAGTTACTTCCAAATCAATCTTCAAAGGGGTTGTATAAGCTTATATTCCTAATAGAACTATATGAGGGTTCCCTTCCCCTTGCCTCCTTGTCAGCATTTGTTATTGATTGTGTTTTGGATCTTGGTCATTCTGACTGGGGTGATGATATCTCAGAGTGGTTTCAATTTGCATTTACCTAATGGCTAAAGAGATGGAGCATTTTTAAAAGACATTTGTTAGACCTTTGACTTTGCTGTTGTGAAAAGTTTCTTTTTAGTTACAAGTTACAGTTTTTAATTGGGTTGTTTACTTCCTTGGTATTTGATTTTGTTTTGTTCTTTGTGTACTCTGGTTATCAGTCTTCTGTCAGATATGTGGCTAGTGAATATTCTCTCTTTCTGTTGGTTGCCATTTTGCTTGATTAACAGTATCTTTTGCTGAACAGAATTTTTTTTTAATTTCATAAAATCCTGCTTGTTGAGGGTTGGTCTTATTTCCTATGCATTTAGGATCCTATTGAGAAAATTCTGACTTAGAGCTATAAGTTTAATCGTACTCCTTATTTTCCTTCTAAAAGTTTTATAGTAGTCTCTGGTCTAACATTGAGGTCTATGATCTGTTTTGAGGTAATTTTCTTGTAGCGGGACAAGTAAGAATCCAGTTTCATTTTCCTGCATGTAGTAATCCAATTTTCCCAGAACTATTTGTTGTAGATGCTGAACTTTTTCTAATTTTTTTGCACCTATGTCAAAATTCAGTTGTATGTTGGTGTATGAGCTTATATCTGGGTCTTCAATTCTAATCCATTGGTCTATATCTCTGCTTGGGAGCTAATAAATGCTGTTTTTATTACTCTGGTTTGTAGTGTAGTTTAAAGTCTGGTATGGTATTACCTCCTGCAGAGTTTTAATACTCAGGATTGTTTTTGCTATCTTGGGCCTTTTGTGCTTCCATATGAATTTTGAAATTGTTTTACCAATTTCTGAGAACAAATGGGTTGGAAATTTTATTGACTTTGCATTGAATCTGTATATTGCTTTTGGTAGGATTGTCATGTTAACGTTGTTAATTCTACCAATCCACACACATGGGAGGTCTTTCCACCTTGTGGTGTCTTTTTTAATCTCTCTTTTTTTAGAGTTTTAAAGTTTAATTGTATATATATTTCACATCTTGGATTAGATTTATTTCATGGTGTCATAGTTAGATTCAAATGTCAACTTAACAGCTGAAGGGTTGAGCTCTGGACATAGCTGAGCCTATGTCAAAATATGTATTTGTCATATAATGTCAGAATTAGTAGTTGAGTTAACCCCAGAGCAAATCTGCAGGAGATTGTCTAGATGATGGGGAAGGCCCAGCCCATGGTGGGTGGGACTAGGTCCTGGACAGTTGAATAAAATGCATAGAGCTGGTTGAAGAAGTTGGCATCCTTGTATATACTTGACCAGACATGTTGGTCTGCCATGTAAGAATTGTCCCTCTGTCAGCTGTTATGTGGATATTATGTGATCAGTTTCCTTGGCCCTTTAGTGATGGTGCATGCTCTCTTTCCAACTAGACTAAGAACTATAACCCTTGTTCCCTTAAGCAGTTTTGTAATGATTTTATCAGCAACATGCGGGTGAATTGCTACACAAGTTATTTCATTTTTTTAGAAGCTATGATAAACAGAGTTGTTTCTCTCAGGTCCCCTCTCTTGTTCTTCTTTCATGTATAGGAAAACCACTGGTTTTTGAAGTTTTACTCTGCTAAACTTACCTATTAGTTCTAGGAGTTTCCTGGTATAATCTTTGTGGTTTTTCAGGTAAAGATTAATGTCATCTGAAAATAATTATAACTTGACTTCTTCCTTTCATGTTTCCATTTAGATTGGGGCTTTCCAGAAGTAATTCTTTAGCACAATGTTTATCAAATGGTAGTATTCAAAACACTTATCAGATATTTCAGGGTGAATAGCTAGAAAAAGTACAAACTATCTTTTTGTATTATTATTATACCTCTTTTTGTATTGAAGATTTTAAAATAAAATAAACATTAAAAATTTTAAAGTATAGAGTTGACATCATGTAGCCTAAGATATCTCACTTATTTAGTCTCAGAATTTCTTCCTCATGACATGGTTATTAAAATCCTTTGCAATTGTTTATTTGGGACACAGTTCTGTAACAATGACTCATAAGAGCAGTCAAGACCCAACTTGACAATGTTGTAAAATTACAAAGGGCTGCAACATTATGTGTTGGACATTACGCAGGTCAGGCAAACTCCTATTATGATTTCTTCAACCCTAACTTGTGTGGAGTATCTTGCATATCATTACTCCTCCCATCCTTAGGCTCTTACAATCTTACCGTCCCCTCTTCCGCAAATTTCCCTGAGCTTCAGGATGGGGAGAGATTAGGCTGGCCTAGTTCCAGGTGGTTGATGTAGAGTCTCTGATGTTCTGAATTATGGTTTGTTGATTTTTTTTTCAGTTTTGCTGTTCCTGCAATTCCCTTGGCTCCATCCTGATGTCACCCCCTGCCAAAGATAAAAACCTATTAAATTAGAGTCTTGTTATAAAAGTATATTCAAAGGTAGATGGAATAAAAGTAGGAGACCACGGTGAGGGAGGGGTCAGTCTCCCATTTGCAAAATGGTTACTTTCTATCAGATAGCCTTTATGCTTTCCCCTTCTGGTGAGATCATACCCCATCAGTTGCAAATGATCAGGAAGGAAAGTCTGTGAACTTAACCAGATGTCTCATTATTACTTGCAGTCCTTGATGGTGGCCTATTTTCCCTACCATAACATGGTCCCCTCTTTCCTTGTTTCTGGTGGGGCCCTCCTTCCCCTTTCCTCCTGTTTATAATTTTTGCAATTACTGTAGGTATTACAGAGATTTATCTTTGAGTGTCTCTAAGTGGGTTTGGTACTAGGATCCACCTATTAGGGAGTACATATGGTGCTTAATTTTCTGGGTCTGGGATACTTCACTCAATATAATTGTTTCTATTTCCATCCATTTCCCGACAAATTTCATTAATTCATCATTTTTGATGGCTGAGTACTATTCCATTGTATAAATGTACCACATTTTCCTTATCCACTTATCAACTGTTGGACATTTGGTTTGATTCCATGACTTTGCTATTGTAAACAGTGTTGCTATAAATATGATCATGCTTGTGCTGTCAAAGTGAATTTTTGCTGTATGGGGAGTTATTCCCAAAAGTTGAATAGCATGGTCATATGGCATTTCAATCTTTAATTACTTTAAGAATCGCCAGATGGCTTTCCAGAGTGGTTGTATGAGTCTGCATTCCCACCAGCAATGTAGAAGAGTTTCCCTCTCTCCACATCCTTTCCAACATTGGTCTGTATTTTTTTAAATTATATATTTTTAAAATGTCAGCATCATTATTTCCCACTAGCTTTGTTAGTTTAATTGTCTCTGGATAGTATAAAAATCTTTTTTAAAAATTTATTAATTTTTTATTTTTTCTACTTTTACAAGCATATTATGTACTCATCCCCATTTCTCTTCATTCCCCCTCCCTCCCTTACCCTGCTTTCCCCTTATCAGTTACTCCCACTCCCTCCCATCCACCTGCCTGTATGCTTCTATGGACCCCAGAGTTCACTCTGGCTTGTCTACACTTGTGGGGGTTCAGGCTTCTGTGGTATATCAAGTTGCCTATATTCAGGGCTCCCCACTGATAGTGACATTTCCTTTTGTTCATCCAGCATTAGACCCCAATGTTAGAATGAATATCTTTTGAGTGGCACTACTTAATTACTTTTCTTCCAAAGAAAAAACATTCCTCAACATTATAAGAGTATTTTCATTTTTGCTGAATGTCGTGGGGTAAAGAGATTGTAGTCATGAATTTGGCTTCTTTAGCTTCTGGAAATCACAAAATTTCAACAGGTTGGGGCATTCCATGGCCTATCGAAAACTCTTAGAAGCCATATATCTCCATAACCATTTTTTGCAATCCATCCTGCTGCTGATCCAATACCTTGTGTGTTGTGCTTCACTATATGCTGCACCTCACTTTTCTTACTGTCCTTTCTATATGCCCTTAGCATACCACCAACCACTTGGGGATTTTTTACTTTTTAATTTATTTTTTTACAAGCATACTGAGTTCCAATAGTTTGTGTTCTTCCTGTTGTCTGCCTTGTTATGGATGTACATCTTTATTCCATGTTGGTCATTTAGAGTGCAGGTATTGATTTTGATTTTCTTGTATTTGTAGAGGCTTTCTTTGTGGATTGGTATGTGATCTATTTTGGAGAATGTTCCATGGGATACTGGAAAGAGTAAAATATATTTCTTGGTTTTAGGATGAAAAGAATAGTAGATGCTTGTCAGGTCCATTTGGTTTATGGTTTGTTTTATTTCAATTTTGGGCCTGTCAATCTGTCAGTCAGTGAGAGTGGGGTGGTGAAATCCCCTACTATTATCATGCTTGCATTGATTTCTTGCTTTAAGAGTAGTAGTGTTTAACAAACATAGGCGAGCCTATGTTTGAAGTATATATATTTAGAATTGTGAGTTCTTCTTGGCATATTGTTGCTTCAATGAATATGTAGGATCTTTCTGTATCTCTTATGATTTGTTTGGGTTCGAAGTCTATTTTGTTGGTTGTAAGGATGGCTACTCCTGCCTATTTCCTTGTTTCATTTGCTTGGAGTATCTTCAACTATCTTTCATGAGATTGTGCCTATCTTTCAAGTTGAGGCACGTTTCTTGGAGGCAGCATATTGATGGCTTTTAATCCATGTCATTAGTCTATATCTCTTGATTGGAAAGTTGATCCCATTAATGTTTGAAGTTATAATTGAGAAATTTTTCTTGATTCCTGTTATTTTTTTTGAGTTTATTGCTTTTTGTGTATTGTCATTTCTCTGCCTGTTAGTTGTTATTTTTGCTTTTGTCCTCGAGTATGCTGACCAATTTCATCTCTCTTGAGAATTTCTTTTAGTATTTTCTGCAGACCTTATTTGGTAGATAAAAAGAACTTTATTTCTGTCTGAAAATATTTTTCTTTCTCCTTCAAGCATTATTGACAGTTTGGTTGGATATAGTAACCTGCATTGGCATTTGTGATCTTTCATAACTTGAAGAATGCCTTGTCAGACTCTTCTGGCTTTTACTGTTTCCATTGAGAAGTCGGCTGTTTTTTAAATAAGCTTGTGCTTGAATGTGATTTGGTTTTTCTCTCTTGCAGCTCTCAGAATGATATCTTTGTCCTGTATCTGAGATGTTGTTGTTAGTTTTTCCTTGTTGTATTCCTATTTTGGTCATATCTATGTGGTGTGTAATATACATCTTGTACTTGGGTATGATACTCTTTCCTTTGGTGTGGGAAGTTTTTGTTCATGATTGACTGAAATATCTGGATTGGGGTTTTTTCTTGTGTTTCTTGTTCTGTGATTCCATGGATGCATTAGTTTGCTCTCTTTATTTTATTCCACAATTCTTGAATATTCCTTTCATGTTTTTTGCATGACTTTTCAATCTTTTATTGAGTGATCCTATTCTGTCAACTTATCTTCCATCTTACATTCTATGTTCTACTTGATCTATTCTGTGTGTGATACTCTCTATTGGGTTTTCAATTTCAGTTAGTTTTGAAATCCAACTGAATTTCAGTTTGGCTTTTTTTTTTCACCTGTTCTAAAACTTGTTCTTATTTCTATTTCCTTTTTCATGTCAAATAATTTTTTAATTATTTTCCTGCTCATATAAGGTCATACAGTTATTTATCTTTATATTCCTTTTGTCATTCTTCCTACTCCTTTTGGATTTCTTTTTTTTTTTTCATGCTTTAAATCTTTGTTATATTTGCAACATTGTATTTTTTAACATTTTTTATTATTATTTCCGCTCATACAAACTTAATAGGTACACTGGTTCCCTCCTTCCCTCCTCTTCCCCCCGAACCCCCTGCTCCCTCTCCCCTCACCCCTCCCTCTGGAAGTTTGTTGATCAAGCGGACAAGGTTGCTTTAAAGGATATTATCCTCATTATTGTTTCCATGAATGGTATTCATGAGGTTGTTCTGGTTGGAGTCTATAAGATGGCAGTTGGTGTTTTTTTCAGGAGACCTGTTTTCCTGGTATTTTGTGATTTTATGTTACAACTTTGGCATTTTCTGTTAAGTCTGTGGCTGCTGTCTTTGGTAGAGGTTTCTGACTCCCTTGTTGTGGAGTGGGGCTCCTGGAACAAGCAGAAAGGGGTTTGGGAGGATGGGGTTTTGAACCCCAGACTCTGTTAGGCTTTTTATGTGGCTCTGGTCTCAACTGGCACTGGCCACTCATTTGTTTTCATGGTAGAACTCTTTTGGTTTCTTTTTTTAAAATAAGGTGTTTCCCTCATCGGAGAGGAGGACCCAGAGGAGAGTTTGGCATGCACATTAAAGGATGCCCCGGGGATGGGAAGGGGAGGCACTGGGGGATGGGAAGGGAAGGGGAGGGGAGGGGGCACAGGGCGGTGGGAGAATGGAGGAAGGGAGGGGACCGGTGTACCTGTTAAGTTTGTATGAGTGGAAATAAAAAAATAAAAAATAAAATAAAATAAAATAGGGTGTTTCATTTTTCTAGATTTACAAGCATATTGCGAACTCAGCCCCACTTCCCTCATCTCCTCTCCCACTCATCCCCCTTCCCTCCTTTCTTCAATTCATCCCACTCCTACCCCCTTTCTGCCTCTCTGCCTTCATGGACGACAGGGCACCATCTGGTCTGTCTACTCTTTCTTTTTTCATGTTTCTACTTTTATAAGCATATTGAATACTCTCTCTCTCCTATTCCTCCATCAGTCCCACCCTCCTGCCTGTCTGCTTCTATGGATTTCAGGGTTGGCCCTGGTTTGTCTCCTTCTGTGGGGGTTCAGGCCACTGTGGCGCACTATGTTGCCTCTCCTTGGGCCACCCCACTGATAAGAGCATTTCCCTTTACTCATCCAGCTTCAGTCCCCAAGGTTTCCTTTGTATATTCTTACCTCTCTTGAATTCCTTGATATTCTATGTGGGCGTGTTGGTATGTCATTCTATGTAGATCTGGTAAGAACAAGTCTCACTGTAATGAGTTCCTAGATTCATAGCATGCTTTTATGGCTATTAAGTCTGTTCAGAAGTTCAAATAAGCAAGCATAAGTTGGCTTCTTTATCATACTTTATTATCTTCTCCTTCTGCAAAACTGATGTACACATCCTACATAAGATGAAGTTATTCCCTGAAAATACATATCTTCCAAAACTATGAGGAATCCTGATATATATTTCCATATAATCAAATATCTATAACTGAAATAGTTATTAAGTAGCTTCTATGGTCCAGGCATTGTTCAAGGTGCTGGATTTTTATCACTTAAGAATGAAATAGTAATGGACCTGTCCTCACAAAGCTCATCTACATTAGATCTTCAATGTCTCCCCCTCACATGTCTCATTCTCCTCAAACTTCAAAAATATAAATTAGTCTTCCGCTTTGGCAAAACCAGCTTGTCTCACACTTAGACTTTTCTCCAGAGTCTATAAAATCTTTCTAGAGAGCAGATTTAATTTAATTTAATTTAATTTCAGCTCAGAACTAAATTTCTTAATATAGCAGAAAAGATCTTTCACAATTTGAGTCTGGTCTCTTTATCTAATTTCCCTCAGATTTGCATTAAAAAGGCTATACTTGGGGACTCCTGAGTGAAGTACATAAGACGTAACTCTTTAATCACATTCTTAATTTTTGTACTTTACTGAGCTTATTCCAGTTGTGAGTTCCTTTATATACATGGCAAATCCTGTGTTCCCAAATACATGCTATGAGTTTGTGTATCATTTGCAGTGTATTCTCCCTCTCTTCCTATCAAGAACAAATTGTAATTTTGTACTTATGCTTGCTTATTTGAACTTCTGAATAGATTTAATACCCATAAAAGCATGCTATGTTTCTCACCATTGTAACTAGAGCAATTAGGGAAAGATAGGATTAAAATTAATCCAGTGTAAAAGCCAGTTGTTTTTAAAAACTTCCCAGACCATTTTGGCCCTCTAAACATGTTCATGTATGTAACTCAACTGTAAATTTATCACTTTCAATGACATTTCCTGAATTTTTTCTTTTTAAATTATTTGTATTTTTCTTAGTTATACATTCTACTTGCCTCCCTCCTTTCACCCTCACTTCCTTGCTCTCTTCCCTCCCTCTTCCATCCCTTCCTGCACTCCCCCCCTTCATTGGTCCAGCTTGTTTTCTCTAACTTTCTTGCATTTTGGCTTATTTGAGTCCCAGGGTTCCCTCTGCACCATCTGCTGTAGTGGGGGATCAGGCCTCTGTGGTAGATCAAGAGGCCCTTCCTTGGGTAGCCCACTGATAGGGGTACTCTCCTACCTCAGTCTGACCCCTCAACCCTAAGGATCCTATTACTTGTAATTATTTCTCCTGAGATCTATGCAAGTCTATGGAAGAATGTTGATATGTTAACCACTGTGCATGTCTGATGAGGTCCAGGACCATTGCTATGAGTTCCTGGCTGCCGTATCTTAAGTGGAGTCTTAAACCATCTTATAACAATTGATGAAATTAAAGAAATAATTACCCACCAAAAAAAGTCCAGGACTGGATGGATTCAGTGCAGAATTCCACCAGAGATCTGAATAACAATTATCACCACTACTCCTTAAACTATTCCATAAATACCAAAGGAAGGAACACTCTAAAATTCTTTTTATAAAGCTAATATTATACTGATCCCAAAACCAAATAAAATACAATAAAAAGAAAACTATGGGCCAGTTTCTTTGATGAACACAGATGCAAAGATCTTCAACAAAATTTTAGCAAATTGATTCAAAACATATAAAAATCATTCAATATGATCAAGTAGGATTTATTGCAGACATACAAGTTTAGTTTAAAACATGTAAATCAATAAATGTAATCTGTCATTACATAAAAACATCCAAGGATCAAAACCACATCATTCTCTTGATATATGCAGAAAAAACATTTGATAAGATCAAACATCCCTGTATATCAAAGTTCTGGAGATAATTGAAATGGAAGAAACATATATCAATATAATAAAAGTTATGTACAACAAACCGATAAGAAGGATCATTCTAAATGATAAAAAAAACTTGAAACATTCCCTTTCCAATCAGGAACTAGGCAAGGTTGTCTACTAACACCATATTTATTCAATATTATACTGGAAGTCTTAACGAGAGTTATAAGACAGGAGAAGTAAATAAAAAGGGTACAAATAGGAAAAGAAGTCAAATTATCCCTATTTGCAATGACATGATCCTTTATCTGACAGACACCAAAATTTCCACCAAGAAACTCCTGGTGCTAATACATAAACTCAGCAGAGTGGCAGGGAACAAAGTTAATGTTCAGTAATTTTCTCATACACCAAGGATGAAAAAAGTAAGAAGTCCTAAGAGAAATAATTCCATTTACCATAGTTCCTACAAAAATGAAATAACCTTGATATAAATCTAACCAAGGAAGTGAGGGAACTGTATAACGAAAACTTTAAAAGCCTTAAAAAAGAAACTACAGAAGACACGAGAAGGCTGAAAGAACTCCCATGCTCCTGGATCAGCAGAATCAACATCATAAAAAAGACCATCCTATCAAAAACAATATACAGATTCAATGATGTACCAAACAAAATGCCCAAGCAGTTCTTTAAAGAAATTGACCAAACAATCTCAAAATTCATATGGAAGTACAAAAGACCCAGGATAGCAAAAACAATCCTGAGTAACAAAAACACTGCTGGCGGTATCACCATACCAAACCGTAATCTATACTACAAATCCACAGTAATAAAAACAGCTTGGAACTGGCTCCAAAATAGACATGAAGATGGGGAGGAACAATGGTATGCAAGATACTCCATATAATTTAGGGCTGCAGCAGCCAAAATTGGACTTTGCCTGACCCTCACAATGGTTGACATGTCAATGATCCACCAAAGTCTAGCATGGATCACAGCTGGACAGGGTTCCAAGTAGTAGGATCTTTGGGGTAAGAAAGTAAAGAAGGGGTTCTGGGCTATGCCACTGAGTCCTGAATCCTCAAGAGGGTGGAGAACTCAGAGGGAGGTTGGGCATTCACAAAAAAGAATGCTGAGGGGGGTGGGAAGGAAGGAAGGGATGCAAGGAAGGGAGCAAAAGGGGAGAGTGCAAGGGGATAAGACTTGGGAGAGGAGCAGGGAGGGAGAGGATGGGGATACCAATTGAGCCTGTATGATTAGGAAAAAAAATAAAATGTGGGAGAAAATAAAACGTGGACTGGGCACCTTGCCTCTCTAATCCCAGAACACCCATGTTGTGAAGGGAGGCAAAGGCAAGAGCACTGGCCCAAAAGTTGCAGGCCATCCAGCCATATGTTGCACTAGAAACAAGGGTCACCCTGTCTCAACAAGGTGCTAATGCCAGGACTAACTCACACCTCCACTTATGTCCTGTGGCCTGCTTATGTCCATATGTGGACGTGTACATCCACACACACAGGTATAATAAATAAATAAATGAAAAATTAACTTCAAAAAATACATAGAGCTTACAAAAAGAGCTTCCAAAATTTTGAAGATATTTTGAAATTATATTAAGAAAACTGTCAAAAGACATAAACACATTTCTCTGAAGTGAATATGCAGATTGAAAATAAGTACATTTCAGCTAATCAACACTATTGGCTCCTAGTGGACAAAAAAGATAAAATTACAATGATACTACACACATAAAAATCTGACATCAAATTTTGACAAGTGTATGAAATAATTGGGTGACTCATCTATTAGTGGCAAAAAATGTAAGATTGCATATCCTGTATAAGTTTGTTGGACTTGGTATAATAAAGTAAACTGAGTTGTTTAAGCAATATATTTGTGCTTCATCATTCTAGATGCTAGGGGTCTCAAATCAAGATTAGTTCTTTCTGAGGGTTGTGAGGTCATGGCAGGCTTGTAAAAGCCTAAAGATGGGGAGGACCAACTATATGCAAGATACTCCACACAAGTCAGGGCTATAGCCTGTGCAGGACCTTGCCTGACCTGCACAACAACCAATATGTCAACAACCCCCCATAGTTTGGCAAGGACCACAGGGGAGAAGGCTTTAGGCAGTAGGATCCTTAGAGGCAAAGTGTTAAACACTCATAATAGAGTTCCCATGGAATCAACCCAAGAAGGAGAACCAAGCTATGCCACTGAGTTCTGAACCCTCATCAATGTAGATGACTCTGAGGGAAATTCAGATTCCACCTAAACAGATGCTCTGGAGGGAGGGAGGGAGAAAGCAGGAAGCACCAGAGAGAAGGAGGGACTGAAAAGTGGTGAGAGGGAAGGAAGGAGAGAGTGGGAAAGCAGGGAGAGTGGAATAGAGACAACAGACATGGAGGAAGGGAGGGAAAGGACAAGAAGGGAGTATCTATTGGGCTTATATAACTAGGCAAAAAAAGTAATAAAAAGATCCATTATAATAACATATGCTAATTTGATTTATTTTTTAAAGATCCTATGTCCAACATAAGTTACATAAATAACATTTGAGATGTTAAGGAGTGAGGGCTTTAATATTTCCATTTTTGGACAACACAGTTCAACCATAACGTCTACTCTGGGAAATAGACAGCTTCTTGTAAAACCAACATGCACCTACTATAAAACTCAACAGTTGTTCTGGATATTGAATTCAGAGAAATGAAAACATATGCCTGTTCAAAAGTCAGTACATAATGTTCATAGCTGGTTCATTCCTAATAGTCCTTCACTGCAAATAGCCCAGATATTCGTCAGCAAGTGGAGTACCAAGCACACCAGTACAATGCACTCAGTAACAGGAAGGCACATTCTACCAATACTTACAAATTTCCCATTCTATAAAGTTACATAAATACAATTGCATTTATAAAACATTTCTGAAAATAAGAATTCATTAATGGTTGCTGGGGAATAATGACAAAGCGAAAGGAAGAATGAAGGAAACTGAGGCTGTTAATATGAGGTACTGCTATGGTGATGATAGTGATATGTATCTTGACTCTGGTAGCAGATACATGAAGATACAAACATAATAAAATTTCATATATTTACAGTATGTATGCATGCACAAGTGCAATAAGTACTTGATAAATCTGAGTAAAATGGGTGTATTGAATCAATGCTGATCTCAATACAACAAATTAACATACCATGAGAAAACGTGTAATTGTCTAGAAAAAAATTGAACAAGATTCAACCTTTATGCCACATAAAATATCTCAGAAAGCTAGGAAGTACATGAGAACTTCCTCAAGTAGGACAAATAAAAGAAATTAGTGTAGCTAAAATACTCAAAACATGACTTTCCCAGGGACGAAATAGAAATGTCTAACAAATATCTTAGAAAATGCTCCACATCCTTAGCCATCAGGGAAATGCAAATCAAAACTTCCCTGAGATATCATCTCACCCCAGTCAAGATGGCAAAAATCCACAATACAAACAACACAAATGCTGGAGAGGATGTGGAGACAAGGGAACTCTCCTACATTGCTGGGGAGAATGCAGACTTATACACCCACTCTGGTCATCAGTGTGGCGATTTTTAAAAAAGTTAAAGATTGAAATGCCATATGACTGTGCTATTCCACTTCTGGGAATATTCCTCCATAAATCAAAAATTAACCTCAATGACACAAACGGAACCACCTTCATACTAGCCCTATTTACAATAGCAAAGTCATGAAATCGACCCAAATGCCCAACATTAGACTAGTAGATAAGGAAAATGTGGCACATTTATACAATGAAATACTACTCAGCCATCAAAAAAGATGAATTAATGAAATTTGTTGGGAAATGGATGGAATTAGAAAAAAATATATTGAGAAGTATCCCAGACACAGTAAATTAAACATTGTATGTACTCCCTAATAGGTGGGTCCTATTAGATGCATTTCCCTGATGGTTAAGGATGTGGAGCATTTTTTAAGATATTTTTTAGATCTGATCTCAATACAACAAATTAACATACCATGAGAAATGTGTAATTGTCTAGAAAAAAAATCAAACAAGATTCAAACCCACTTAGTGACATATTCAAAGATAAATCTCTGAAATACCTACAATAATTGCAAAGATTATAAACAAGAGGGAAGGGGAAACAGGGCCCCTCCCAGAAATAAAGAAATAGGGTATCATGCTACAGCAGAAAAAATAGGTCACCACCAAGTATTGAAAGTAAGTAGAGAGATATCTGGTTAAGCCCACTCATTTTCCTTCCTGGTCACTTGCGACTGAGGGGGTTTGATCTCACGAGTCAGTGAGGGTATAGAGTCTGGCAGATAGATGGTAACCATCCTACAAATGGGAGACTGACCCCCCCCACTGCTCTCTCCTACTCCTATTCTATCTACCTTTGGATCTACCCTTATAGTAAGATTCCATTTAATCAGCCTTTTATCTCTGGTTAGAAGGTGACCTCCAATACCAATCAGGATGGAGCCAAGGGCAGTGCAGGAACAGCAAAACTGAAAACAACAACAAACTATAATTCAGAACATCAGAGACCCTACATTAATCACCTGGAACCAGACCAGCCAAATCTTTCCCCATCCCAAAGCTCAGGGAAATTTGCAGAAGAGGGGGTGGTAAGATTGTAAGACCCTAAAGATGGGGAGGAAGAACAATATGCAAGATATTCCACACAAGTTAAGGCCTCAGTAACCATACTCCGACTTTCCATGACCTGTGCAATGACTGACATATCAATGACCCTCCAAGGTCTAGCACGTATCCAGGCACTAGGATCCCTAGAGGCAAAGGATTAACAGTCACAGTAGTGTTCCCATACTAGAGGGGAGCACGAGAAAGGGCTCTAGGCAATGCTATTGAGTCCTTACACCTCATTAGAGTGGAGGATGCGGACAGAAGTTTGACATTTACACTTAACGGATGCTCTAGGGATTGGGGGGGGGGAGAAAGGAGGCACTGGGAGAAAGAGAGGGAGGGGGGTGAAAGGAAGGAAAAAGGGGGGATGGGAGCAAGGGGGACCAGGGAGGGGTGGAGGGAGGGAGGGAGCCAGGGTACTTATTAAGTTTGTATGATTGGGGAAAAAATAAATAAACATAGTGAAAAAAATATTTAATTGAGTAAACTAACCAGATGTCTCACTACTTCCTTGCAGTACTTGATGGTAGCCTATTAAGCTTGTATGAGTGGAAAAAAATTAATTAATAAAAAACTAATTAATTAAAAAATATTTAAACATAACAAGTTGTATTATTCAATCTACTGCAGTTCAAATTTTATTCTAATACTGTAAAAAACAAAACTATGTAATGTACTCTTAGGAATAATTAATTATGTCAACAAAAAATATAAAAAACACAGAAACAAGCACATAGTTTCAAATGTAATTGCTTTTCTAAATGAGGCAAAAAAGGCAATTTAATAAGGAAAATAAAGTTTCAACAAAGAGGCTAGACATCTGCACAGGAAAATAAATAAACCACTACACACACCTGACACCAAATTGAAAAGTGCAAGAGGAAGGACAAGCATAAATGTGAAAATTTTACATTTAAACCTTATGGAAGAAAGTATAAGAAAACAGCATCATGTATATTAAGTAAGAGAGGACTATAGGTTGAAGACAGAAAGAACAACAAGATTTCTAAGAGGACTTATCAAAATTGGTCAAAAAAATGCATGCCTGCTCTTTAAAAGACATCGTTTCTTAAAATTCAACATCTCCTTAATTGTGACAAAAATAAATAAAAGGCTAGCCCCACCATCACGAAATATAAATTGGATACAACCATTCTTCATATAGAAGGATACAATGAGTGATGAATTGTGATTTCAGAGCAAAGAAAATCTACTGAGTTGATTCTTAAAGGAAAGCTAAGAACCTTAATAACTTGCATGTGAACCAATCAAGTAATACACCATCTGTTAAAGTTAAACACTTAAATGAAAAAGTGAAGCAGAAAATCATTTGAGTGATTAATAACTCAGTATTTCAAATCCATTGAAAATATATAACCATAAAATCTCAATGAATGCAAAGAAAGGAATAAAAAACCAAGGCAGGTAATAATTAAATATGAAAAGGCAATGATAAAAAGAAAATTATAAATTCAGCTATAGAAAATGATAATATGTCCATGAGGTTAAAAGAGAAGTAAATAACCTTTGAAATATAATTAAGAATATAATCAGTGAGACTTGTCCTTTCCAGACCTGCATAATGACTGACATACCAACATGCTCCCATAGACTGTAGAGGAACTCAAGAGTGATAAGAACACACAGTGGAAATTTTGGGGACTAAAGTTGGATGAATGAAGGCAAATGCTCCTATCAGAGGGGTTGCCTGAAGAAAGGCAATTTTATATGCCACAGGAGGCTTGAACCCCCACAAGTTTAGACAAGTCAGAGGGAACCCTGGGGTCCATAGAAGCAGACAGGTAAGAGTGTAGGAGGACATGGGATGAATTGACAAAGGGTTGAGACAATGTTGGGAGGGAGGGGGAATGGAGGAAGTAGGGATGGTCCTCAATATGCTTGTAAAACTAGAAAAGTAAAATAATATTTTCTTAAGCATGTAAGTCAGATGTTGAAAAAATATTAAGAGAAAAAATAGCACTCACAAAGCAGAATTCAATATCTACTGAAAATATCATTCAGTGATGAGGACAAAAATAAATTTCACAGCATTTACCACCAGCGTGCCTGCACTACAGGAAACAACAGATGAAGCTCCTTTTTCATCCATACTGGAATTTTGACTAAAGGGAGAATGCTTACCAATTCTCTTATGAAAACAAATTAACCTTAGGCAAATGCCAGACAAAACATTATAAAAATCTGTAGCAGTACTTTATTTTTATTTAAAATTGGTTAAAATTATGAAAAATTAATTAATGTAACTTATAATATTTACATAAAGAGAATTACTTAGAATGAAACTGTAAAACCATGATGAAACCAAAATGTAGAAGCAGAAATCAAGCACACCGTCAATATCAAAAAAAGGAGCAGTCTTGAAAGACTTTCCTTTGTTTTCTCTGAAAACAATTACCAGTTTAAATCAAAATTAATAAGAGCAAAGAACATCGTGGGAAGTACTTTGCATTTGAGGAAATAACCATGTGACAAAAATAACGTGAATAATAAGGGGATAGAAATCAATTCTTACTACTTATTGCATTATTTATAGAATATGAAAAAGTATCTTCAATACACTAATAAGTTCAGGTACCTAGAGTAAGCCCAGCTTGGTGGCTCATACTCATAAATACAGAAGTTGGCATATTGAGACATGAGGATCATAGGCAGTCTGTCTGACTCTGTGAGACCATGTCTCAGAAGTAAATAGAGCAATAAGTATGACAGATTTCAACAAAGAGATATTCATCTAAAAAAGGTTTAAAAAGGAAAGGGGGGCCTGAAGAGATGGCTCAGGAGTTAAGATTCTGTCTTACAAGTAGAAGGTTGTGAGTCTGGATCCTAAGTCAAGTGAAAAGAAAATGCCAAGCAGAAACAGCAGGTGAAACCTAGGAAATTCCAGAGCCAAGCAAAAAGGAAGGAGAAGCAATCCAGGATGATTCCCAAAGTCACCCTTGGTCTTCCACAGTGACACATAGTGCCCTCTGATACACATACACACACACACACACACACACACACACACACACACACACACACACACACACACACACGAGTGCACACAAAGTAAAATCCTTATATGATTTCTCAAGCAAAAAGACACACCATCATAAATTGCAAATATTAGCACTAGATGAGAAGATGTAACTACAGATAGCATGGATATAAGAGTGATAAAAGGTTGTTAAGAATAATTCCAACATTTTAAACAACTAAGATGAATGGATTAAATTGTTTAAAGACACAATTTTCAGTCAAAAAATTCAAATGAAAATACATATAATCCTATACTAGTCTAAGAAGTTGAATTTGTAACCAAAATCTTTTCCGCATCTCTCAAAGAAAACGTCGTCTTTATTTTTGTTATAAAACTGAAAAAAAGGAATATACCAAGTTTGAATTTTTTCAAAAAATAAAAAAGGAATCTCAGAAGCTCTTCTTTCTCTCTTTTTTTATATTTATTTTTTTTATTTCCACTCATACAAACTTAACAGGTACACGGGTCCCTTCCCTCCCTCCACCCCTCCACCTCTCTGTGCCCCCCTCTCCTCCCTCTTCCCTCCCTTCCCTCTTCCCTCCCCATCCTCCAGTGCCTCGCCCTCCCATCCCTGGAGCATCCTTTAATGAGCATGCCAAACTCTCCTCTGGCTCCTCCTCTCAGATGAGGTGCAAGGACCCAGTGGCATTTCCCAGAACCGTTTCCTGTGTGTTCCCTTTAAGATAGGAACACTACTGCGCTGTCAATCCCTTGCCGCCAAGGATCCTAGTGCCTTTAGCAAATGCTAGACTTTGTGGGGTCAATAGTGTGTTGGACATTGCGCAGGACATGCAAAGTCCAAATATGATTGCTTTGGCCCTAACTTGTGTGCAGTATCTTGCATATCATTACTCCTCCCATCCTTGTGCTCTTACAATCTTACCGCCCCCGCTTCCGCAAATTTCCCTGCAGAAGCTCTTCTTTCATCCGGACTGGAAATTTGACTACAGGGAGAAAAATGCTTACCAATTCTCTCATGAAAACAAATTAACCTTATACAAATGCCAGACCAAACATTATAAAAATATGTGCAGGATGCTATTTTTATTTAAAATTGGTTAAAATTATGAAATGTAAATTATGTAATTTACCATATTTACATAAAGAAAATAATTGTTTTCATCTCAATAAATATATAAAATATTCAGTAAGAACAATATTTATTACTTTTTAAATTTCAAAAAACTAGAAATAGACAGATTATTACTCAAGTGATGAAAAAAATCTTCAAAAGACTTTTTAGGTAACATCATCCTTGCTTCCAAATGCTGAAGACTTTCTTTGTACCATTTGAAATAAGACAGTAATATCTTTCACTCCAATACAAGTTCCTGTTCAGTGAAATAAGATAATAAGAAATAATAAATAGTATATATTGTAATTGGGAATTAATAATTAATTTGAAGAGAGCATGCATTCATTTACTGATAATGATATGAAATTAAATCTGTGTGTGTTATATGCATGTGTATACACATATGTGTGCACATGAATGTGGAGACCAGAAGTTCATATTAATGTTTTCTTGTATCATTCTATACCTTATTTTTTCAGAGAAAGTCTCTCACTGAATCTAAAGCTCATGAATTAAGCAAGATTAACTCATCAGTGATCTCCATAGGTCTTCCTGCCTATGCGTTTTCAATGCTCAAATGTCTGGCATGTACCACCATGTCCAGTTTTTATGTGGGTCCTATGTATTCAAACTCAGGTCCTCATAGTTATCCAGCAAACAAACAATGTAGCCATCTGCTCAACAACAAATCTCTAAACTTTAAAAGGACAAATTTTAGCAGACCACAGGAAGCACTGATAACACTTAAAGATGACAATGAATGGTTCAGGGGAAAGAGAAGCTGACTGCAAAAGCTTGACCAGGGTTTAATTCTGGGGACTCTGTAAGGGTAGAAAGAGAGAGCCAAATCCACAAGATTGTTCTCTGTGCACATCAGATATGTCATGGCAGGAGCACAACACATCAAGCATACATGTATCATACACATACATATGCTGATAATAACATTAGTATTAACAAAAATTAATACTAGTACCAATATTCTGAGTTTCTGTATATTAGCAATGTACAATTGGAATTTAAAAAGTTTAAAAATTGTAATAGTATCAGAGAATATTACATAAGATTAGACTTATTCAATATATGAAAAACTAAATGCTGAGATATACAAAATGTTTAACTGAAAATATCACAAGATTAGAATTTTGTTCATATGGAATCACAAAAGACCCAGGATAGCAAAAACAATCCTGAGTAACAAATACACTGCTGGAAGTATCACCATACCAAACCTTAATCTACACTACAAATCCATAGTAATAAAAACAGCCTGTTACTGGCTCCAAAATAGACATGTAGATCAATGGATAACGGTTGAAGACGCAGATATAAGCCCACACAATTACAGCCCATTTGATATTTGACAAAGGGGCCCAAAAAATCCAATGGAAAAAGAACAGCATCTTCAACAAATGGTGCTGGGAAAATTGGATGTCGACATGCAGAAGATTAAAACTGGAACTGTACTTGTCACCATGTACAAAAATTAATTCCAAATGGATCAACGACCTCAATATTCGACCAGAGACTATAAAAACCCTACTTGAAAGGGTAGGGAGCTCCCTCAACCTGATTGGGCTAGGCCAACAGTCCCTAAACAGAAATCCAACAGTACAGTCACTAGAACTAACACTCAACAGATAGGATCTTATGAAATTAAAGAGCTTCTGTTCAGATAAAGAGATTGTAAACTAAGCAAAAGGGCAATCCACAGAATGGGAGAAAATCTTCACTAACCACATGCATATCTGATAGAGCTCTATTATCCAGAGTTCACAAAGAAATTAGAAAACTAATCACCAGGAAAAAAATGGCCTAATTAAAAAATGGGCCTGGGCCTTCAAAAAAAATGCTAGAAATGATACTCTAGCCTGAAGAAAAGAACAAGCATATCCAGGAGGACAGAAGGGAAGTATAATACCAACAAAACATAAATATCAAACAATACGCTCACAAAACCCAGTAAACATAAAAAATGTCCAGGATTAAAAATAATTTCTCCATTATAGCATTAAATGTCAATGGTATTAAGTCACTGATTAAGAGACACAGATTACAAACTGGGATTAAAAACCACAATCCAAAAATCTGCTGCCTTCAGAAAACTCATCTCACCACAAAAAATAGACACATCCTAAAAATGAAAGGCTGGCCCAAAATTTTGCAAGCTAATAGAACCAGGAAACAGGCAGGGGTAACAATTATGCTTTCGGACAAAGTGGACTTCAAACCAAGAAAATCATAAGAGACACAGATGGATACTACATTTTAGTCACAGGTACAATTCACCAGGAAGACTTCACAATACTGAACATGTATGCACCCACTACGGGCCCCTCCACATTCATTAAGAAAACCCTACAGCGTCTAAAGCAAGAAATCAACTCCCAAACGATAATTCTTGGGGATTTCAACACCGCCCTCTCAACATGGGATAGATCAACAGGTCAAAAGCTTAACAGAGACACTTTGGAACTTAATCAAACCTTTAAAGAAATGGACCTTACAGATCTCTATCGAACTTTTCATCCACGCACCAAAGAATACACATTTTTCTCAGCAACACATGGAACTTTCTCCAAAATAGATTACATATTGGGCCACGAAATGAATCTCCACATATACAGGAAAGTTGAAATTCTAACCTGTGCCCTATCAGACTACCATGGCCAAAAGCTGGACATCCACAACACAACAAACAACAGAAAATACACTAACTCATGGAAACTGAACACTATGATGCTGAATAAGAACTGGATTCAGGAAGAAATTAAAAAGGAAATTCAAGATTTCCTGAAAGTGAATGATAACGAAAATACAACTTACCAAAATATCTGGGACACAATGAAAGCTGTCCTAAGAGGTAAGTTCATAGCTCTTAATGCTTACATCAAAAAAATGGAAAAGTCAGAAACAAATAATTTAACAATGCAGTTTAAAGCTTTAGAAAAACTGAGCAATCAGATCCCAAAAGCAGCAGAAGAGAGGAGATTAGCAAAATAAGGGGAGAAATATCTGAAATCGAGATTAGGAAAACGATACAGAAAATCAACCAGTCAAAAAGCTGGTTTTTTACATATCAAAAGATCATTCACATGGACCAAGTAGGCTTCATCCCCTCACACAAGGTTGGTTCAACATACGCAAATCAATAAATGTAATTCATCATGTAAACAAGTCCAAAGTCCAAGACCACATGATACTCTCGATAGACGCAGAAAAAGCCTTCGACAAGATCCAACAGCCTTTTATGATCAAAACGCTAGAGACAGTAGGAATGGAAGGAACCTTTATCAATATAATAAACGCTGTATACAACAAGCCCACAGCAAGGATTATGCTCAATGGGGAACAATTGGAAGCATTCCCACTTCGATCAGGAAGTAGACAAGGCTGTCCACTCTCACTACTTCTATTCAATATTGTACTTGAAGTCTTAGCTGAAGCCCTAAGACAAGAAAGGGACATAAGAGGGATTCAAATCGGCAAGGAAGAAGTCAAGCTGTCCCTATTTGTAGATGACATGATCTTATACCTGAGGGATCCCAAAAACTCCACCAAGAAGCCCCTGGAACTAATTGAGAAGTTCAGCAGGGTGGCAGGATACAAAATAAATGTGCAAAACTCAGAGGCCTTTCTATATGCCCAGAATGAAAAAAGTGAAAAAGCCTTGAGAGAAACAATCCCATTTACTATAGCCCCTAAAAAAATGAAATACTTTGGTATAAACCTAACCAAGGAGGTAAAAGACCTTTACAATGAAAACTTTAAAACCCTAAACAAAGAAATTGCAGAAGACACCAGAAGGTGGAAAGACCTCCCTTGTTCCTGGATTGGCAGAATCAACATTGTAAAAATGACCATCCTACCAAAGGCAATATACAAATTCAATGCTATACCAATTAAAATCCCAAAGCAATTCTTTAAAGAAGTTGACCAAACAATCTCAAAATTCATATGGAGGCACAAAAGACCCAGAATACCAAAGACAATCCTGAGTAACCAAAACACTGCTGGAGGTATTACCATACCAAACCTTAGTCTATACTACAAATCCATAGTTATAAAAACTGGCTCCAAAATAGACATGTAGATCAATGGATAAGGGTTGAAGACCCAGATATAAGCCCACAAAAATACAGCCATTTGATCTTTGACAAAGGGGCCCAAAGAATCCAATGGAAAAAGAACAGCATCTTCAACAAATGGTGCTGGCAAAACTGGATCTCCACATGCAGAAGATTAAAGCTGGACCCGTACTTGTCACCATGTACAATACTTAATTCCAAATGGATCAAGGACCTTGATATCAGGCGAGAGATTAGAAACAATTATATTGAGTGAAGTATCCCAGACCCAGAAAATTAAGTGCTGTATGTACTCCCTAATAAGTCGCTCCTAGTGCGAAACCCACTAGAGACACTCAAAGATAAATCTCTGTAATAACTACAGTAATTGCTAAGATTATGAACAGGAGGGATGGGGAAAGAGGGCCACACCAGTAATGAAAGAGGGGATCATGTTACAGCAGAGAAAATATGCCACCATCAAGGACTGCAAATAAGTAATGAGACATTTGGTTAAGTTCACAGACTTTCCTTCCTGATCATTTACAACTGATGGGATATGATCTTACCAGAAGGGGAGGGCATATAGTCTGGCAGATAGAAAGTAACCATTTTGCAGATGAGTGAGTGACCCCTCCCTCACCGCGGTTTCCTACTTTTATTGCATCTGCCTTTGAATATACTCTTATAACAAGACTCTAATTTAACAGGTCTTTATCTCTGGCCAGGGGATGACATCCAATACCCATCAGGGTGGAACCAAGGGCATTGCGGGAGCAGCAAAACTGAAAAAAAAAAATCAACAAACTATAATCCAGAACATCAGAGATTTTATATCAATCACCTGGAACTAGGCCAGACTAATCTCTCCCCATCCTGAAGCTCAAGGAAATTTGTGGAAGAGGGGGCTGTAAGATGTAAGAGCACAAGGATGGGAGGAGCAATGAGATGCAAGATACTCCACACAAGTTAGGGCCGAAGCAATCATATTTGGACTTTACATGCCCTGCGCAATGTCCAACACACCATTGACCCCACAAAGTCTAGCATCTGCTAAAGGCACTAGGATCCTAGGAAGCAAGGGATTGACAGCCACAGTAGTGTTCCTATGTTTAAGGGGAACACAGGAAAGGGTTCTGGGAAATGCAACTGGGTCCTTGCACCTCATTGGAGAGGAGGACCCAGAGGAGAGTTTTTCATGCACATTAAAGGATGCTCCTGGGATGGGAAGGAGAGGCACTAGGGGTTGGGGAGGGAAGGGGGAGGGGAGGGGGGCACAGGGGTTAGGGGGTTGGAGGGAAGGGAGGACCGGTGTACCTGTTAAGTTTGTATGAGTGGAAATAAAAAAAAAAAGTTCCCTCTGAGGACTGCTTTCTTTATGTCCTACAAATCTTGACTTATTGTGCATTGTCATTCATTTCTAGGATATTTTTATTTCCCTTGAACTCTTCATTGATCCACTGTTTATTCAATAGTGTTTCACTTAATTTCAGTGAATTTGTGTGTTTTCTGTAGTTTCTTTTGTTGGTGATTTCCAACTTCATTCCCTTATAGTCTGATGCAGAATGTTGCATCAAGTCTGTGATATTTGTTTGTAACCTATTATGTGGGGTTTTTTTAGAAATTTATATGGGCTGCTTAGTTTGAGTGGAATGTTCTATAGATGTCTATCAGTAATATCTGGTTTCTGGTTTCATTTAACTCCAGTACTTTTCTGTTTATTTTTGGTTTACATGATCTATCTATTGATGTGTGTGGCATGTTTACATCTTTCATTATTACTGTGTTAATGTTATCTGTGTCCTTAGGGCTAATTGTGTTTTATGAATTTGAATGTATCTGTAACTGTTGTATATATGCTTAGAATTATATTTACTTCATAGGTTATTTCCTTGATGAACATGTAATGACCTTGATCATTGTTAACCAGTTTTTGTTTAAAGTATATTTTTCAAGAAATTAGGATGACTACTTCTGCTTGTTTCCTGGCCTATTTGCTTAGAATACAATTTCCATCTTTTTATCCTGAGGTGGTGTTTGTCTTTGATGATGAAGTGCATTCTTGGAGAAATAAGAATGTTACAAATGTTTCTTCATCCAAACTGCTAATATATGTCTTTTTTGGAGAGGTGAGGCAATTGATAATAAGTGTTATTATTGAAATTTGTGTTTTAGTTTCTAGCATATTTGATTTTGTCATAGGTAATTGCACTTCACTTTATTTTCAGTCCTGACATTATTTTTTTCTTGTGATTTCTTGAATGCACAACCTTTCAAATATTTATGTCTAAGTCATTAAAATATTGCAACTTTTACCTTGCATCCATGAAAACTTATACTGTTGCAGTCAGCCTGCATGGTTGCAGATAAATGACCATCAAATGGCTAAAGGTAACAGGGGGTTTATTTCCTGATGACAGTCTGGTTCCAGTTCTCAGTCCAGCTTGATGGGAGAGCACGCACCAAAACCAATGCCCAGGGAATCTGCCATACCATCTCTATATAATGGCTGAGAGAGGGACAATCCTTACTTAACAGACAAGTATGTCTGGCCAAGTGATAAAAGGATGCCCACTTTCTCAATCAGTTCTCAGTATTTCACTCATCTGTTCAGGGCCTAGTCCCACCTACCATGGCCTGGACCTTCCCCATCAACTAGACAATCACTTTGTAGGTTTGCTCTGGGCTTAACTCAACCATTAATTCTCTACAAACATGCCCAGAGCTCAAACTCTCAACAGTTAAGTTGACACCTGTGCTTAACTATGACATATACCAACTGAAATTACTAAATAAAGAGAACCAAAACCAAAAGTAAGTGACAGGAATATTCAGCCATAAACACGATATCCAATGTGACCCCATACTCCCACATCAAAAGTGGAAGCACATCACAGAGTACAAAGGATGGGACATGAAGAAAGTGAGAAACATGAGGGGAAGGACACTGATAACTAGTACCCTCTAGACATAGAAACAAAATGACAATGAATGTATTTCCAACAACCTCATTTCCACAAACACATTCAAGATGGAGACCGACACTGTGCACAAAGAATGAGGAGAAATTAAGATTTCCCCATTCACCTAGAACTCAACATTGATGGTCAAAGCAGGCAACAAGAATGATACTCTCATGAGTCAGAGATACCCCTACTGAAATAATGCCAATGTTATACTAGGTACCCAGACACATGCAAAAAGAAACATTCTTTATGGGACCCTGTGGGGGGCAATACAAGAAGAACTCAGGGTAGGAAGACAATTTCTCAAGATTTAAGTAGCTAATTACACCAATACTCCTTAAACTGTTCCATCAAATAGCAAAGGAAGGAACACTACCAATTTCTTTCTATGAACCTAATATCGTCTTAATCCCAAAACCTAATAAAGATACACTTAAAAAAGAAAACTATAGGCCAATCTCTCTGATTAACACATGCAAAGATTCTCAATAAAGTCTTAAAAAATCAGATTCAAAAACATATCAAAAAGATCATCCACGGGGATCAAGTAGGCGTTATCCCAGGCACACAAGGATGGTTCAACATATACAAATCAATAAGTGTAATAGTTCAAAGTTCAAGACCACATGATACTCTCAATAGATGCAGAAAAGCTTTTGACAAGATCCAACAGCCTTTTGTGATCAAAACGCTAGAGACAGTAGGAATAGAAGGAACCTTTATCAAAATAATAAAAGCTGTATACAACAAGCCCACAGCAAGGATTATGCTCAATGGGGAAAAACTTGGAGCATTCGCACTTTGATCAAGAACTAGACAAGGCTGTCAACTCTCACCACTTCTATTCAATATTGTACTTGAAGTCTTAGCTCAAGGCATAAGAAAAGAAAGGGGAATAAAAGGGATTCAAATCCGCAAGGAAGAAGTCAAGTTATCTCTATTAGCAGATAACATGATCCTATACCTGAGTGATCCCAAAAACTCCACCAGGAAACCCCTGGAACTAATACAGAAATTCAGGAGGATGGCAGTATACAAAATAAATGTGCAAAAATCAGTGGCCTTCCTATATGCCCAGAATGAAAGAAGTGAAAAAGCCCTGAGAGAAACAAAGCCATTTACTATAGACCCTAAAAAAAAAAAGAAATACCTTGGTATAAACCTAACCAAGGAAGTAAGAGACCTCTATAATGAAAAAAATTTTAATACATTTTATTATCATTTCAGCTCATACAAACTTAATAAGTGCACCAGTTCGTCCCTCCCTCCTCCTGCCCCTGAACCCCCTGCTCCTCCTCCGCTCACCCCTCCCTTCCCATCCCCCCGTGCCTCCCGCCCCAATTCCCAGAGTCCTTTCTAGTGCATGCCTGACTCTCCTCTGGGCCCTCCTCTCTGATGACCTACAAGGACCCAGTAGCATTTCCCTGAATCCTTTCCTGTGTTCCCCTTAAGCATAGGAACACTACTGTGGCTGTCAATCCCTTGCCTCCAAGGATCTTGGTGCCTTTAGCAGATGCCAGACTTTGTGAGGTTGATAGTGTGTTGGACATTGCACCGGGCATGCAATGTCCAATTATGATTGCTTCAGCCCTAACTTGTGTGGAGTATCTAGCAAATCATTGCTCCTCCCATCCTTTTGCTCTACACTCTTACCGCCCCCTCTTCCGCAAATGTCCCTGAGCTTCAGGATGGAGAGAGATTAGTCTGGCCTAGTTCTAGGTGGTTGATATAGATTCTCTGAAGTTCTGGATAGTGGTTTGTTGATTTTCTTTTGCAGTTTTGTTGCTCCTGCAATGCCCTTTACTCCATCGTGATGGGCACTGTATGTCACCCCCTGGCCAGAGACAGAAAGCTGTTAAACTGGAGTCTTATTATAAGAGCACATTCAAGGGTAGATGTAATACTTATACCCAAAATTGGAATCGCAGGGTCATATGGCATTAGGCAATGGGAGGGATCAATCACCCATTTGCAAAATGGTTACTTTTTAATCTGCCAGACTATATGCCCTCCCCTTCTGGTGAATTCATACCCCCTTAGTTGTAAATGATCAGGAACGAATTGTGAACTTAACTAGGTGTCACATTATTTCTTGCAGTCCTTGATGGAGGCCTATTTTCTCTACTGTAACATGGTCACTTCTCTCCATGTTTCTGGTGTGGCCCTCCAACCCATCCTTCCTGTTCATAATCCTTGCAATTACTGTAGGTAATACATAGATTTACCTATGAGTGTCTCAAGATGGGTTGGGTGGGTTTGGTATTAGGAGCCACATATTAGGGAGTACATACGGCACTTAATTTTCTGGGTTTGGGATACTTAACTTCATATAATTGTTTCTAATGACATCCATTTCCCGGAAAATTCCAGTAATTCATCATTTTTGATGGCTGAGTAGTACTCCATTGTATAGATGTACCACAGTTTACTTATCCACTCGTCAACTGTTGGACATTTAGGTTGATTCCATGTCTTTGCTATTGTAAACAGTGCTGCTATGAACATGGTCGTGCTTGTGCTATCGAGGTGAACCTCTGCTGCATGGGGGGTTATACCCAAAAGTGGAATCACAGGGTCATATGGCATTTCAATCTTTAACTTCTTTAAGAATCTCCAGACGGCTCGCCAGAGTGGCTGTATGAGCCTGCACTCCTACCAGCAATGTAGGAGAGTTCCCCTCTCTCCACATCCTCTCCAGCATTTGTTGTTTTTGTATTGTGGATTTTTGCCATCCTGACGGGGCTGAGATGATATCTCAGGGAAGTTTTGATTTACATTTCCCTGATGGCTAAAGAAGTGGAGCATTTATTAAGATATTTGTTAGACATTTTAATTTCATCCCTGGTAAATTTTCTTTTAAGTTCCAGGGCCCATTTTTTAATTGGGCCATTGGTTTCCTTGGTGTTTAGTTTTCTAAGTTCTTTGTGCATTCTGGACAGTAGAGCTCTATCAGATATGTGGTTAGTGAAGATTTTCTCCCATTCTGTGGGTTGCCTTTGAGCTCGTGTTACAATCTCTTTATCTGAACAGAAGCTCTTTCATTTCACAAGACTCCAACTGTAGAGTTGGTAGCAGTAACTGTGCCATTGGATGTCTGTTTAGGAACTGTTGGCCTAGCCCAATCAGCTCAAGGGAGTTCCCTATCCTTTCAACTATTTATAGTCTCTGGCTTTATATCAAGGTCCTTGATCCATTTGGAATTAAATCTTGTACATGGTGACTTAAGTCTTGTACATGGTGACAAGTACGGGTCCAGCTTTAATCTTCTGCATGTGGAGATCCAGTTTTGCCAGCACCATTTGTTGAAGATGCTGTTCTTTTTTCCATTGGATTTTTTGGGCCCCTTTGTCAAAGACCAAATGGCTGTAATTTCGTGGGCTTATATCTGGGTCTTCAACCCTTATCCATTGATCTGTGTGTCTATTTTGGAGCCAGTATCAGGCTGTTTTTCTAACTATGGATTTGTAGTATAAACTAAGGTTTGGTATGGTAATACCTCCAGCAGTGTTTTTGTTACTCGGGATTGTCTTTGCTATCCTGGGACTTTTGTGCCTCCACATGAATTTTGAGATTGCTTGGTCAACTTTTTAAAGAATTGCTTTGAGATTTTAATTGGTATAGCATTGAATTTGTATATTGCCTGTGGTAGGATGGTCATTTTTACAATGTTGATTCTGCCAATCAAGGAACATGGGAGGTCTTTCCACCTTCTGGTGTCTTCTGCAATTTCTTTCTTTAGGGTTTTAAAGTTTTCACTGTAAAGGTCTTTTACCTCCTTGGTTAGGTTTACACCAAGATATTTCATTTTTTAGGGGCTATATTAAATGGGATTGTTTCTCTCAAGGCTTTTTCACTTCTTTCATTCTGGGCATAAAGGAAGGCCTCTGATTTTTGCACATTTATTTTGTATCCTGCCATCCTGCTGAACTTCTCAATTAGTTCCAGAAGCTTCTTGGTGGAGTTTTGGGATCCCTCAGGTATAAGATCATATCATCTGCAAATAGGGATAGCTTGACTTCTTCCTTGCCGATTTGAATCCCTCTTATGTCCCTTTCTTGTCTTATGGCTTCAGCTAAGACTTCAAGTACAATATTGAATAGAAGTAGTGAGAGTGGACAGCCTTGTCTAGTACCTGAGCAAAGTGGGAATGCTTCCAATTGTTTCCCATTGAGCATAATCCTTGCTGTTTGCTTGTTGTATACAGCTTTTATTATATTGATAAAGGTTCCTTCCATTCCTACTGTTTCTAGCGTTTTGATCATAAAACGCGGTTGGATCTTGTCAAAAGCTTTTTCTGCATCTATCGAGAGTATCATGTGGTCTTGGACTTTGGACTGGTTTACATGATGAATTACATTTATTGATTTTCGTATGTTGAACCAAACTTGTGTGCTGGGGATGAAGCCTACTTGGCCCCCGTGAATAATCTTTTTAATATGTTTTTGAATCCGATTTTCTAAAACTTCGTTGAGAATCTTTGCGTCTGTGTTCATCAGAGAGATCGGCCTATAGTTTTCTCTTTTAAGTGAGACTTTATTAGGTTTTGGGATTAAAACGATATTAGCTTCATAGAAGGAATTTGGCAGTGTTCCGTCCTTTGCTATTTGATGGAACAGTTTAAGGAGTATTGGTACTATTAACTCCTTAAATGTCTGGTAGAATTCTGTGCTGAAACCATCTGGTCCAGGACATTTTTTGGTGGGAATATTCAAGATTACTTCCTCAGTTTCCTTATATGTTATAGGACTATTTAAATAATTCACAACTTCCTGATTCAATTTAGGTAAGTTGTGTTTACTTAGAAATTCATCCATCTCTTTTGTGTTGTCAAAATTCACAGAGTATAAGTTTTTGAAATATGATGTTATAATTCTCTGGATTTCTTGGGTATCAGTAGTGATAACTCCATGTTCATTTCTAATTTTGTTAATTTGGGTTTTCTCTCTCTTGCTTTTGGTTAATTTAGCTAGGAGTATATCAATCTTTGGTAAGGTGTATTTTCATTATCATTCACTTTCAGGAAATCTTGAATTTCCTTTTTAATTTCTTCCTGAATCCAGTTCTCATTCAGCATCATATTGTTAAGTTTCCATGAGTTACCTCGCCCCCCACCCCAGAGCCGCCCGGCCAGCAGCACCCGCGCGCAGTCGCTGGCTTTGCCCCCAGCCCCCCTCCGCGCGGAACCCCAACCAGCGCCCAGGTGAGAGCGAGCCCCTCCCAGCCCCTCCCCCACCCCAGAGCCGAGCCGCCCGGTCAGCAGCACCCGCGCGAGGCCGCCGGCTTTGCCCCCAGCACCCCCTCCGCGGCCGAACCCCGACCAGCGCCCAGGTGAGAGCGACCCCACCCAGCCCCGCCCCCGACCCCGAGCCGAGCCACCCGGCCAGCAGCACCCTCGCCCAGCCGCCGGCTTTGCCCCCAGCCCCCTCTCCGCGCCGAACCGGGACCAGGCCCCGTGAGAGAGAGCCCCTCCCAGCCCCGCCCCCCACCCCAGAGCCGCCAGGCCAGCAGCACCCGCGCGCAAGGCCACCGGCTTTGCCCCCAACCCCCTCTCTGCGCCGAACCCGGACCAGAGCCCAGGTCGCAGGTGAAGAATTCTGCCATCAACATCAGACCCTCTGCCTCTCTGGCCCACCGGGGACCTACGCAGGTGGCCACGGAAGACACACTGCTACTCAGAATTCAATAGAGTCCAAAGAAACTCAAGCAAAACTCTAAGGAACAAAGAGAACACAGGCCAACATCTGGACTTCACTACAACCATTGTATCACATGCGAGATCTTCACATCCAGCCTAAAGAAAGTAAAAACTTTTTTCTCTTTTCTTTTCTCTCACCTTACTGATCCTTTCTAGTATCAATGTTGTAGGTCAGCTTCCTCATACAGCCACCCCAAAAACATAACACTCCAGGGAGTACACCACCCACCCTCACATTTCACCAAGACACTAGATCGTAAAAGTGCACTACCATACTTATATTCATCCCCTGGTTACTTAACTGACGTACTAACATCCTAGTAGTCTCATCTAGGAATTAACAATACCAATACAACAAACATACCCAATCCAAGGCAAAGCACTAGTAACAACTGGCAGGTGTAACAATACCAACTACAATCGGTTCAGTGAAAAAACACACAGAAACTGAAAGGTCCAAAAACAAAACAAACAATGTACAAGTCAAAGTGCAGATCCACGAGAAACAAACCCCAGAACAAATCTCCCACCAAAGGAATCAATCCCATAACGATGGATTGCGACCAGAACAATCCATAGAAAATAGCCATGAAAGCCAGACCCAACATAACGACTTTCAGAGTATGATCATTACCATGATTAATAATATGAAAAAAGGGAAATCCGGAGAAGAGTTTAATAACCTTGTCAACCACTTTGACAGGAACACAACAGGAACCTGGAGGAGTTGAGAAAAACAGTCATTCAAGAAACAAAAATAGGTATAGAGCAGGTAAAACAGTCTCAGGCAGAGTTTAAAAATTGAACTAAGAAGAGATAAGTTATCTTCAACCCAAAACTCCACAGAAGTCTTATCAGCAGAACAAATGAGGCAGAAAATAGAATCTCAGATCTTGAAGACAAAGTAAGAGAATTAACCAGCTCAATGGAAGAGATTGTTAAAGCCACAAAAGATACTGGAGAGGAGCATTCAAGAAATATGGACACCCTGAAGAAACCTAACATGCGCATTCATGGAATACCAGAACAAGAATCCCAAAATACCACACCGGAGGAAATATTTCAATCTCATAAATGAAAACTTCCCACAACTAAGAATGAGAGGCCTATCCAAACAAGAGGCATTTCGACCACTCCAACAGATATAACCAAAATAGAAAATCGCCACGGCAAATAATAGTCAAAACACTCCACATTCAAGAACAAAGAAAAGGTGCTGAGAGCTTCAGAGAAAAAAAAACAAATCACTTTTAAAGGTAAACCTATTAGATAACAAATGACTACTCAATGGAAACAGTAAAAGCAAGAAGAGCTTGGGGAGAGACCTACTTCAAGTATTAAATGAGCAAAAATGCCAACCCAGACTGATAATACCCGGCAAAACTATCTGTCATGATTGAAGGAGGAAAGAAAAGTTTTCCAGCACAAAGACAACTTGAAGGGATACATGTCTACCAAACCAGGCCTTCAAAAAAATGTCTAGAAATGATACTCAAGCTTGAAGAAAAAGAACAAGCGTATCCAGGAGGACAACAGAAGGGAAGTATAATACCACAAAATATAATATCAAAACATCATGCTTACAAAATCTACTAACATAAAAAAGGTCCAGAATTAAAAATAATTTCTCCATTATACATTAAATGTCAACGGCATTAACTCACCAATTAAGAGACATAGATTACAAACTTGGATTAAAAACCACAATCCAACATCTGTTGCCTTCAGGAAACTCATCTCACCACAAAAGATAGGCACGTCCTAAGAATGAAGGCTGGTCCAAAATCTTGCAAGCTAATGGAACACGGACAGGAAACAGGCAGGGGTAGCAATTATGCTTTCAACGACAAGTGGACTTCAAACCAAAGAAAAATCATAAAGAGACACAGACGGATACTACATTTTAGTCACCGCTACAATTCACCAGGAAGACTTCACAATACTGAACATATATGCACCAATATGGGCCCCTCCACATTCATTAAGAAAACCCTACAGCATCTAAAGTAAAATCAACCCCAAATGATAATTTTGGGGATTTCGACACCGCCCTCTCAAAATGGTATAGATCAACAGGTCAAAAGCTTAACAGAGACACTTTGGAGCTAATCAAACCTTTAAAGAAATGGACCTTACAGACTCTATCGAACTTTTTCATCCACGCACCAAAGAATACCACATTTTCTCAGCAACACATGGAACTTTCTCCAAAATAGATCACATATTGGGCCACAAAATGAATCTACACAAATACAAAAAAGTCGAAATTCTAGCCTGTGCCCTATCAGACCACCCACGGCCTAAGCTGGACATCCACAACAACACAACAAACAAGAGAAAATACACTAACTCCTGGAAACTTAAATTGATGCTGAATGAGAACTGGATTCAGGAAGAAATTAAACAGGAAATTCAAGATTTCCTGAAAGTGCACGAAAATGAAAATACAACTTACCAAAATGTCTGGACACAATGAAAGCTGTCCTAGAGGTAAGTTCATAGTTCTCATGCCTACATCAGAAAATTGGAAACATCAGAAATAAATAATTTAACGATGCAGCTTAAGGCTTTGGAGGAAACTTGAGCAATCTGATCCCAAAAGTAGTAGAAGAGAGGAGATTGCAAAAATACGGGGGAAATATCTGAAATCGAGATTAAGAAAACGATAGAAAAAATCAACCAATCAAAAAGCTGGATCTTGAAAAAATAAAATAAGATTGATACACCCCTAGCTAAATTAACCAAAAGCAAAGAGAGAGAAAACCCAAATTAACAAAATTAGAAATGAACATGGAGTTATCACTACGGATACCCAAGAATCCAGAGAATTATAACATCATATTTCAAAAAATTATACTCTGTGAAGTTTGACAACACAAAAAGAGTGGATGAATTTCTAAGTAAAACACAACCTACCTAAATTGAATCAGGAAGTTGTGAATTATTTAAATAGTCCTATACATACAAGGAAATTGAGAAGTAATCTCGAATCTTCCCCACAAAAAAATGTCCTGGGCCAGGATGGATCAGCACAGAATTTTACCAGACATTTAAGGAGTTAATAACACCAATACTCCTTAAACTGTTCCATCAAATAGCAAAGGAAGGAAACATGCCAAATTCCTTCTATGAAGCTAATATCGTCTTAATCCCAAAAAACCGAATAAAGATCACTCAAAAAAGAAAAACTATAGGGGCGATCTCTCTGATGAACACAGATGCAAAGATTCTCAACAAAGTCTTAGCAAATCGGATTCAAAAACATTCAAAAGATCATTCACGGGGACCAGTAGGCTTCATCCCAGGCACACAAGGTTGGTTCAACATACGCAAATCAATAAATGTAATTCATCATGTAAACCAGTCCAAAGTCCAAGAACCACATGATACTCTCGATAGACGCAGAAAAAGCCTTTGACAAAAATCCAATAGCCATTTATGATCAAAACGCTGGAGACAGTAGGAATGGAAGGAACCTTATCAAATATATAAAAAAGCTATATACAAACAAGCCCACAGCAAGGATTATGCTCATGGGGAACAACTTCGCTAGGAACTAAACAAGGCTGTCCACTCTCACCACTTCTATTCATATTGTACTTGAAGTCTTGCTGAAGCCATAAGACAAGAAAGGGACATAAGAGGGATTCAAATCGGCAAGGAAGAAGTCAAACTATCCCTATTGCAGATGGCATGATCTTATACCTGAGGGATACCAAAAACTCCACCAGGAAGCTCCTGGACTAATTGGAAGTTCAGCAGGGTGCGAGGATACAAAATAAATGTGCAAAAATCAGAGGCCTTCCTATATTGCCCAGAATGAAAGAAGTGAAAAAGCCTTGAGAGAAACAATCCCTTTACTATAGCCCCTAAAAAAAATGAAATACCTTGGTAGAAAACCTAACCAAGGAGATAAAAGACCTTTACAATGAAAACTTTAAAACCCTAACGAAAGAAATAGCAGAAGACACCACAGGGTGAAAGACCCTCCCATGTTCCTGGTGGATGAAAATCAACATCGTAAAAACTGACATCCTCCAAAGGCAATTCAAAATTCAATGCTATACCATTAAAATCCCAAAGCAATTCTTTAAAGAAGTTGACCAAACAATCTCAAAATTCATTGGAGGCACAAAAGTCCCAGGATAGCAAAGACAATCCGCAGTAACAAAAACACTGCTGGAGGTATTACCTACCAAACCTTAGTTTATACTACATCCCATAGTTATAAAAACTGCCTGGTCTGGCTCCCAATAAGACCCGAATCTGGATAAGGATTGAAGACCCCGATATAAGCCCACAAAAATACAGCCATTTTGGTCTTTGACAAAGGGGCCCAAAAAATCCAATGGAAAAAAGAACAGCATCTTCAACAAATGGTGCTTGGCAAAACTGGATCTCCACCATGCAGAAGATTAAAGCTGGACCCATACTTGTCACCATGTACAAGACTTAATTCCAAAGGATCAGGACTTGATTTAAGGCCAGAGACTTTAACCATAGTTGAAGGTAGGAAACTCCCTCGACGCTGTTGGGCTTGGCCAACACTTCCTAAACAGACATCCAATGGCACAGTCACTGCTACCAACTCTCAACAGTTGGGATCTTGTGAATATAAAGAGCTTCTGTTCAGATAAAGAGATTGTCACACGAGCTCAAAGGCAACCCACAGAATGGGAGAAAATCTTCACTCCACATATCTGACAGAGCTCTACTGTCCAGAGTGCACAAAGCCTTAAGAAAAACTAAACCCAAGGAAAACACTGGCCCAAAAAAAAATGGGCCATGGAACTCAAAGAAAAACTTTACCAGGGATGAAAATAAAATGTCTAACAAATATCTTAAAAAATGCTCCACTTTCTTTGCCATCAGGGAAATGCAATCAAAACTTCCCTGAGATATCATCTCAACCCCAGGTCAGGATGGCAAAAATCCACAAAACAAAACAATGACAAATGCTGGAGAGGATGGGAGAGAGGGGAACTCTCCTACATTGTTGGTGGGAATGCAGGCTCATACAGCCACTCTGGCGACGCTGTCTGGAGATTCTTAAAGAAAATTAAGATGATTGAATGCCATATGACCTGCTATTCCACTTTTGGGAATAAATCCCAACAGCAGAGGTTCACCTCGATAGCACAAGCTCGACCATGTTCATGCAGCACTGTTTACAATAGCAAAGTCATGGAATCAACTAAATGTCCAACAGTTGACAAGTGGATAAGGAAACTGTGGTACATCTATACAATGGAGTACTACTCAGCCATCAAAAATGATGACTTACTGGAATTTGCTGGGAAATGGTGTCATTAGAAGAATTATAATTAAGTGAAGTATCCCAAACCCAGAAAATTAACGCGCGTATGTACTCCTTAATAGGTGGCTCCTAGTACCAAACAACTCACCAGCCCAACATTGAGACACTTAAAAGTAAACCTATGTAACACAGTAATTGCAAGGATTATGAACAAGAGATATGGGGTAGGAGGGCCACACCGAAAACAGAGAGGAGGGGACCATGTTACAGCAGAGAAAATAGGCCTCCATCAGGTCTGCAAGTAAGTATGAGAAACCTGTAGAAACCTGGTTAAGTTCACAGACGTTCTTTCCTGATTTCACCAGAAGGGTGGGCATATAGTCTAGCAGATAAAAAGTAATCATTTTGCAATGGGGTGATGGACCCCCTCCTCACTGAGGTTTCCTACTCTTATTACATTTACCCTTGAATGGCTATTATAACAAGACTCCAGTTTAATAGCTTTTGTCTTGCGCGGCAGGGGGGGACCTACAGTGCCCAGCAGAATGGAATGAGGGCATTGCAGGAGCAGCAAAACTGCAAAAGAAAAATCAACCAACCACAATCCAGAAATTTCAGGGACTCTATATCAATCACCCTAGAACTTAGGCCAGCCTAATCTCTCCCCCATCCTTGAGCTCAGGGACATTTGCGGGAAGAGGGGGCGAGGTAGAGGTAAGATCGTGAGAGCAAAAGGATGGAGGAGCAACGATTTGCAAGATTCTCAACAATAGTTGGGGCCAAAGCAATCATAATGGGACTTTGCATGCCGCGCAATGTCCAATGCACTGTTGCCCCCATAAAGTCTAGCATCTGTTAAGGGCACCGAGACCCCCTGGGAGGCAAGGGATTGACAGCCATAGTAGTGATCCTATGCTTAAGGGGAACAAGAGAAAGGGCTTATGGAAATGCCACTGGGTCCTTTTATGTCATCGGAGAGGAGGACCCAGTGGAGAGTTAGGATACACAATAAAGGACTTTCTGGGAATTGGGGGGGAGACATGGGGATGAGGGAGGATGGAGGAGGGGAGATGAGGGGGTTCGGGGGGGAGGGGGGGGAGGGAGGGAACAGGTAAAAAAAATTTTAAAATGTATAATTAAATTTTTAATAAAAAATATTAAAAAAAAAGTTTGTATGAGTGGAAATAATAATAAAAAATGTATATATAAAAAAAAAGTTTCCATGAATTAGTGTATTTTCTGCTGTTCGATGTGTTGTGGATGTCCAGCTTTAGGCCATGGTGGTCTGATAGGGCATAGGTTAGAATTTCAACTTTTTTGTATATGTGTAGATTCATTTTGTGGCCCATTATGTAATCTATTTTGGAAAAAATTCCGTGTGCAGCTGAGAAAAATGTGTTATCTTTGGTGCGTGGGTGAAAAGTTTGATAGAGATCTGTTAGGTCCATTTCTTTCAGGGTTTGATTAAGTTCCAAAGTGTCTCTGTTAAGCTTTTGATCTGTTGATCTATCCCATGTTGTGAGGGCAGTGTTGAATTCCCCAAGAATTATCGTTTGGGGGTTGATTTCTTGCTTTAGGCGCTGTAGGGTTTTCTTAATGAATGTGGAGGGGCCCGTATTGGTGCATATATGTTCAGTATTGTGAAGTCTTCCTGGTGAATTGTACCTGTGACTAAAATGTAGTATCCATCCGTCTCTCTTATAATTTCTTTGGTTTGAAGTCCACCTTTGTCTGATATCATAATGGCTACCCCTGCCTCTTTTCTGCTTCCATTAGCTTGTAGATTGTTGACCAGCCTTTTATTTTTGAGCGTGCCTATCTTTTGTGGTGGAGATGGGTTTCCTGCCGGCAGCAGATTGATGTATTGTGATTTTTTTAATCCAAGTTTGTAATCTGTGTCTCTTGATCGGTGAGTTAATTCCATTAACATTTAGTGTTATAATGGAGAATTATTGTTAATTCCAGACATTTATTTTTGTTTTGTAGTTTTATAAGTATATTGCTTCGCTTTTAATGGTTGTTATTCTTGCCTTCTGTTCTCCTGGATATTCCTGCTTTTTTCTTTCACGCTTGAGTATCGTGTTTAGCATTTTTTGAAGCCTGTTTGGTGGACATGTATCCCTTCAAGTTGTCTTTGTGCTGGAAGATTTTCTTTGTCCTCGATCAGACTGATAGTTTTTGCAGGGTAAATCAGCCTGAGTTGACATTTTTGCTCATTCAATACTGGAAGTATATCTCTCCAAGCTCTTCTTGCTTTTTACTGTTTCGACTGAGAAGTCATTTGATTTTAATAGGTTTACCTTTAAAAGTGACTTGTTTTTTTCTCTTGAAGCTCTCCAGCACCAGTTCTTTATCTTGAAGTGGAGTGTATTAACTATTATTTGCTGTGGCGTGCTTCTGTTTTGGTCGTATCTGTTTGGGGTGCGGAATGCCTCTTGTATATGGATGGGCCTCTCTTTTTTTGATGAGAAGTTTTTCCTTGATGATCGTTTGAAAAATTTCCTCAGGAGATATTTTGAGATTTTTGCTCTGGTATTCCATGAATACGCTGTTAGGCTTCTTCAGGGGTTCCCATATCTCTTGGATATTCTCTCAAGTATCATTTTGGCTTTAACATCCTCTTCCACTGAGCTGGTTAGTACTCCCACTTTATCTTCAAGGTCTGAAATTCTGTTTTCTGCTTCGTTAGTTCGTTGAAAATACTCTCTGTGAGTTCTGGGTTGAAGATAACTTGTCTTGTAGCTCAGTTTTAACCTTGCTTGAGTCTGTTTTAACTGCTCTATGCCAGTTTTTGTTTCTTGCACTGTTTTTCTCAACTCCTCCAAGTGTCTTGTGTTCCTCTTCAACGCGATTGATTCAATTATGCCTTCCTCCCTGATTTCCTCTTTCATAGTATGACATGGTATCATATTTTTGAAAGTCGTTATCCTGGGTCAGACTTACTTGGCCTTTTTTCCGTGGGTTTGTTCTGGTTGGAGTCTAACATTATGGGATTAATCCTTCAGTGGGAAAATTTGTTTACTTGAGTGTTGCTTCTCATGGAGATTTGCACTTTGACTTGGCATTGTCGTTTTAACTCTTAAGATCTTTCAATTTCACTAAACTGAATTATTTGGCCTGGGGTTCTGGGAGTGGGCAGGGACGGAGCTTACCTAGGTCGCCGATGAGGCCCTGCTGGTGCGTGGGTCCCGGCCGGTGGAGCGGGGTGGGGAAGGGAGGATGGGGGCCTCCGCGTGGAGGTATTTAACCCGAGGGGAGCTGGGGCGGGGCCCAGGCGCAGAGGGAGGTCCTCCTCGTCCCTCAGCCCTGTGCGCAGCTCCGGCTGGATGGTGGGGTAGGAGCCTATAATGAAAACTTTAAAACCCTAACAAAAGAAAATGCAGAAGACATCAGAAGGTAGAAAGACCTCCCATGTTCCTGGATTGGCAGAATCAACGTCATAAAAATCCTACCAAAGGCAATATACAAATTCAATGTTATACCAATTAAAATCCCAAAGCAATTCTTTAAAGAAGTTCACCAAACAATCTCAAAATTCATGTGGAGGCACAAAAGACCCAGGATAGGGAAAACATTTTGAGTATAAAAAAACCACTGCTGGAGTGGTCATCCTTCCAAACCTTAGTCTCTAACTACAAATCCGTAACTGTAAAAACAGCCCTGTATTGGCTCCAAAATAGACACACAGATCAATGGATAAGGGTTGAAGACCCAGATATAAGCCCACACAACAAAGGGGCCCAAAAACTCCAATGGAAAAAGAACAGCATCTTCCACAAATGGTGCTGGCAAAACTGCATCTCCACATGCAGAAGATTAAAACTGGACCCGTACTTGTCACCATGTACAAGAATTAACTCCAAATGGATCTAGGACCTCGACATAAGGACAGACACTATAAAAACCATAGTTGAAAGGGTAGGGAACTCCCTCAAGCTGATTGGGCTAGGCCAACAGTTCCTGAACAGACATCCAATAGCACAGTCACTATAACCAACACTCAACAGATGGGATCTTGTGAAATTAAAGAGCTTCTGTTCAGATAAAGAGATTATAACTCCAGCACACAGGCAACCCACAGAATGGGAGAAAATCTTCACTAACCACATATCTGATAGAGCTCTATTATCCAGAGTGCACAAAGAACTTAGGAAACTAAACAGTAAGGAAACAAATGGGCCAATTAAAAAATGGGCCCTGGCAGAGGAAAATCATGCATGCACAAGAAAGGACTCTCTGGGAATTGGGGCGGGAGGCGCTGGGGATGGGAAAGGAGGGTGGTGGGGAGGAGGAGCAGAGGGTACGGGGGGAGGAGTATGGAGGGAGGGAACTGGTGTACCCATTAAGTTTGTATGAGCTGAAATAATAAAAAAATGTATTTAAAAAATGGGCCCTGGAACTTAAAAGAAACTTTACCAAGGACGAAATTAAAATGTCTAACAAATATCTTAAAAAATGCTCCACTTCCTTAGCCATCAGGGAAATGCAAATCCAAACCTCCCTGAGATATCATCTCACCCCTGTCAGGATGGCAAAAATTCACAATACAAACAGCACCAAATACTGGAGAGGATGTGGAGAGAGGGGAACTCTCTTACATTGCTGGTGGGAGTGCAGGCTCATACAAACACCTGGCGAACCATCTGGCGATTCTTAAAGAAGTTAAAGATTGAAATGCCATATGACCCTGCGATTCCACTTTTGGGAATAACCCCCCATACAGCAGAGGTTCACCTCGATAGCACAAGCATGACTATGTTCATAGCAGCACTGCTTACAATAGCAAAGTCATGGAATCAACCCAAATGTCCAACAGTTGACGAGTGGATAAGGAAACTGTGGTACATCTATACAATGGAGTACTACTCAGCCATCAAAAATGATGAATTACTGGAATTTGCCGGGAAATGGATGTCATTAGAAACAATTATATGAAGTGAAGTATCCCAGACCCAGAAAATTAAGCGCCGTATGTACTCCCTACTAGGTGGCTCCTAGTACCAAACCCACCTAGCCCACCTAGAGACAGTAATTGCAAGGATTATGAACAGGAGGGATGGGGTAGGAGGGCCACACCAGAAACAAGGAGAGAAGGGACCATGTTACAGCAGAGAAAATAGTCCTCCATCAAGGACTCAAATAAGTAATGAGACATCTGATTAAGTTCACAGACTTTTGTTCCTGATCATTTAGTACTGAGGGGGTATGATCTCACCAGAAGAGGAGGGCATATAGTCTGGCAGATAAAAAGTAACCATTTTGCAAATTGGTGATAGACCCCTCCCTCACTGTGGTTTCCCACTTTTATTACATCTACCTTTGAATGTGCTTTTATTGCAAGACTCTAGTTTAACAGCTTTTTGTCTCTGGCCAGGGGGTAACATACAATGCCCACCAGGATGGGGTGAAGGGCATTGCAGGAGCAGCAAAACTGCAAAAGAAAACCAACAAACCACAATCCAGAACTTCAGAGACTCTATATCAACCACCTAGAACTAGGCCAGCTTAATCTCTCCCCATCCTGAAGCTCAGGGAAATTTGCGGAAGAGGGGGCGGTAAGAGTGTAAGAGCAAAAGGATGGGAGGAGCAATGATATGTAAGTTACTCCATACAAGTTAGGGCTGAAGCAATCATAATTGGACTTTACATGCCCTGCGCATTGTCCAACACACTATTGACCCCACAAAGTCCAGCAACTGCTAAAGGCACCAAGATGTTTGGAGGCAAGGGATTGGCAGACACAGCAGTGTTCCTATACCTAAGGGGAACACGGGAAAGTGTTTAGGGAAAGGCCACTGGGTCCTTGTACGTCATCGGAGAGGAGGGCCCAGAGGAAAATCAGGCATGCACAAGAAAGGACTCTCTGGGAATTGGGGCGGGAGGCACTGGGGGATGGGAAGGGAGCGGGGTGGGGAGGAGGAGCAGGGGTACGGGGGGAGGAGGGGGGAGGGAGGGAACTGGTGTACCCATTAAGTTTGTATGAGCTGAAATAATAATAAAAAATGTATTAAAAAAAGGGGGCCCTGGAACTTAAAAGAAACTTTACCAAGGACGAAATTAAAATGTCTAACAAATATCTTAAAAAATGCTCCACTTCCTTAGCCATCAGGGAAATGCAAATCCAAATCTCCCTGAGATATCATCTCACCCCTGTCAGGATGGCAAAAATTCACAATACAAATAGCACCAAATACTGGAGAGGGTGTGGAGGGAAGGGAACTCTCTTACATTGCTGGTGGGAGTGCAGGCTCATACAAACACCTGGCGAACCATCTGGCGATTCTTAAAGAAGTTAAAGATTGAAATGCCATATGACCCTGCGATTCCACTTTTGGGAATAACCCCCCATACAGCAGAGGTTCACCTCGATAGCACAAGCACGACCACGTTCATAGCAGCATTGTTTACAATAGCAAAGTCATGGAATCATCCCAAATGTCCAACAGTTGATGAGTGGATAAGGAAAATGTGGTACATTTATACAATGGAATACTACTCAGCCATCAAAAATGATGAATTAATGCAATTTGCCAGGAAATGGATAGAATTAGAAACAAGTATATTGAGTGAAGTATCACAGACATGGAAAATTAAGCACCGTATGTACTCCCTAATAGGCGGATCCTAGTACCAAACTCACTTAAAGACACTCAAAGACAAATCTCTGTAATACCTACAGTAATTGTAAACATTATAAACAGGAGGGATGGGAAAGGAGGGCCCCACCAGAAACAGAGGGGACCAAGTTACAGCAGAGAAAATAGGCCACCATCAAGGACTGCAAGTAAGTAATGAGACATCTAATTAAGTTCACAGACTTTCCTTCCTGATCATTTCCAACTGATGGGGTACGATCTTACTAGAAGTGGAGGGCATATAGGCTGCCAGATAGAAGATAACCATTTTGCAAATGGGTGACTGACCCCTCTCTCACCGTAGTCTCTTACTTCTATTCCATCTACCTTTGAATAGACTCTTATAACAAGTCTCTAATTTAACAGGTTTTCATCTCTGGCCAGGGGGTGACATCCAATACCCATTAAGATGAAACCAAGGGCATTACAGGAACAGCAAAACTGAAAAAAAAACATCAACAAACCATAATTCAGAACATCTGAGACTCTATAACAACTACCTGGAACCAGGCCAGCCTAATCTCTCCCCATCCTGAAGCTCAGGGAAATTTGCGGAAGAGGGGGCGGTAAGATTGTAAGAGCACAAGGATGGGAGAAGTCATGATATGCAAGATACTCCACACAAGTTAGGGCCAAAGCAATTTTAACAGGACTCTGCATGATCTGAGCAATGACCAACATATCGTTAACCCCTCAAATTCTAGCATGGACTAAAGGAACTAGGATCCTTAGAAGCAAGGGATTAACAGTCACAATAGTGTTCCTATACTTAAGGGGAACACAAGGAAGAGTTCTAGGAAATGCCACCGAGTCCTTACACCTCATCAGAGAGGAGGACCCAGAGGAAAGTTTGATATACTCATTAAAGGATGCTTCAGAGATGGGGGAGGGGGCACTGGGAGAAAGGGAGGGAGGGGGAAAGGAAGGGACAAAGCAGGGAGGGAACAGGGAGGTCCAGGGAGGGATGGAGTTAGGGAGGGGACAGGGGTTGCTATTATGTTTGTATGAGCAGAAAAAAATAAAAAGAAAAAAAAGATATAACAAGGGATGATAGGGAGGGAGGTAAGGGAGAAAGAAAGAAGAAAAAGAGTAACAACAGGGGGGATAGCAGAGGGGAAAGGAGAGGAAGGAGAAAAGGAAGGGGGCAAGGATAGCTACCCATTGAGCTTATATAACTAGGTAAAAAAATTTAAAAAAAGATAAGGGAAAAAATATCAAGAGGCAAAGCATAAGCAAAACATTTGAGCTCAGCCAGTTATCCCAGCAAGTGGAAGGGTGAGGGGGTGTGTGGAACACACATGTCATTCCAGCTCTGAGGAGCAGACCCAGGACAATAGCAAGTTCTCACCAGCCTGACTTAGAGTCATTTCCAGACTCTGCAGATAAGAGAGCAACGTTCTGACTCAAAACGTAATAGCAAACAAATCCACAAGAACACTAAAACCCCACGAAATGACTAATAAAATAATCTTTTTTTTCATTTGTTAAATTTTTTTTAAAAAAAGAAAATTTGTCAAGAAAAAATTATCTCTCGTGGAAGAAGAGGATCATGTGGTAGGGTAGTAAAGAAGACAATAAAAATCCATTGTAATTTTAAATAACATGAATAAATGTTTAAAATGTAACTGGCAAGCCAGCTAGATGGTTCATCAGGTAAGGCATATGCTCATAAACCTGGAGATAGAATTTTGAGTCCTGGAAGCCTATATAATAGACGGAAAGTTGTTCTCTGACCTCACCCTTGCACCACAGCATGCAAGATGCATGTTCTCTCTCTCTCTCTCTCAAATATTTTTTTTCTCATTGGAAGATGGGAAGGGATGGTTAGGGTGAAACCTTTTAAAGTAGAGATTTAAGATACCACGAAAAGTAGGGAGAGGGAGGCAATAATTGGGAAAATTACATAGGGAGGAATGGGGGGATGGGAGATAAGAGGGACATGGGAGGTAGGACAGAGGGACTTATAGAAAAACCCTAAGATTGTGGGAGGTAACCCAAAAGGAACATCCTATGCTAGTAATATGTCAAAAAAATACATATCTTTTAAAGAAAGGTACAAGAATGGGCAGTTCTTATGCAGAGGAGCACAGAGGATAACAGGGGGGAAAAGCCCTGAGCTGATCCACTTAGAACTCAGGGGCATAATGATACTAGAACTAGCAGGAATGCAGCACTTCCTGATAAAATGTTTGTCAAAGAGGTCTCCCCCCCCATAGATAGAATAGTATTTTTTATCATTTTTAGTTATTTATTTATTTTTCCCCAAACATACAACCTCAATAGGTACCCTGGTCCTCTCCCTCCCTTCACCCCTCTCCACTTCCACTTGAACCCATCCCCACTTTCCCCTTCCTTTCACACCCCTCCCTCCCCTTCTCCCAGTGCCTTCCTCTTCCCTCTCCCATCCCCTGGAGCATTCTTTTGTGTGAATGCCAAACCTCCCTCTGAGTCCTCCACTCTAGTGAGGTGTAAGGACTCAGAGGCTAGCCCAGAGCCCTTTCTTGGGCTCCCCTTTAGTATGGAAACACTGTTATGACTGTTAATCCCTTGCCTCTAAGGATACTAATACCTGTGATCCATGCTAGACTTTGGGGGGGGAACATTGACATGTCAGTCATTGTGCAGGTCATGCAAAGTTCAATTATGGCTACTGCGGCCCTAACTTGTGTGGAGTATCTTGCATATCATTGTTTCTCCCCATCTTTAGGCATTTACAATCTTGATGCCCCCTCTTCCGCAAATTTCCCTGAACTTTAGGGTTGGGAGAGATTTGGCTGGTCTGGTTCCAGGTGATTAAGGTAGGGTCTTTGATGTTCTTAGTTATAGTTTGCTGTTGTTTTCAGTTTTGCTGTTCCTGCACCACCCTTGGTTCCATCCTGATTGGTATTGGATGTCACCTCTTAACCAAAGATAAGAGGCTGTTTAAATGAAGATCTTACTATAAGAGGAGATTCAAAGGTAGATGGAATAGGTGTAGGAGACTGCAGTGAGGGGGGGGATCAATGTTCCATTTGCAGGGTGGTTACCATCTTTCTACCGGTCCCTACACTCTCCCTGATTGGTGAGATCAAACCTCCTCAGTCGCAAGTGACCAGGAAGGAAAGTGAGAGTGAACTTTACCAGATGCCTCCTTACTTACTTGCAATATTTGATGGTGACCTACCTATTTTCTCTACTGAAGCATGATTCCCTCTCTCCTTATTTCTGGTGGGGCACTTCTTTCCCTTCCCTCCTGTTTATAATCTTTGTGATTACTGCAGGTATTACCAAGATTTACCTGTGAACGGGTCATTAAGTGGTACTAGGATCCACCTATTAGGGAGTACATACAGTTTTTAATTTTCTGTGTCTGGGATACTTCACTCAATATAATTGTTTCTAGTACCATCCATTTCCTGGCAAATTTCATTAACTCGTCTTTTTTGATTGCTGAGTAGTATTCCATTGTATAAATGTACCACATTTTCCTTATCCACTTGTCTATTGTTGGGCATTTGGTTTGATTCCATGACTTTGCTATTGTAAGTAGTGCTGCTATGAACATGGTTGTGCTTGTGTTCTTGAGGTGAATTTTTGCTTAATGGGGGATTATTCCTAGTAGTGGAATAGCAGGGTCATATGGCATTTCAATCTTTAACTTTTTTAAAAATTATCAAACAGATCGCCAGAGTGGTTGTATAAACCTGCATTCTCACAAGCAATGTAAGAGAGTTCCCTTATCTCCACATCCTCTCTAGCGTTTGGTGTTATTTGTATTGTGGATTTTTGCCATCCTGACAGGGGTGAGATGATATCTCAGGGAGATTTTCATTTGCTTTTCCCTGATGGCTAAGGATGTGGAGCATTTTTTAAGATATTTGTTAGCCATTTCAATTTTGTACCTGGAAAAGTTTCTTTTGAGTCCCCAGGCACATTTTTTAATTGGCCCATTTGTTTCCTTGGTGTTTACTTTTCTAAGTTCTTTGTGGACTCTGGATAATAGAGCTCTATCAGATATGTATGTGGTTAGTGAAGATTTTCTCCCATTCTGTGGGTTCCCTTTTTGCTCAGTTTATAATCTCTTTATCTGAACAGAAGCTCTTTAATTTCACAAGATCCCATCTGTTGAGTGTTGTTTCTAGTGACTATGCTATTGGATTTCTGTTTAGGAACTGTTGGCCAAGTCCAATCAGGTCGAGGGAGTTCCCTACCCTTTCAACTAGCGTTTTTATAGTCTCTGGCTTAATATTGAGGCCCTCGATCGGTTTGGAACTGATTTTTGTGCATGGTGACAAGTACGGGTCCAGTTTTAATCTTCTGCCTGTGGAGATCCAGTTCTGCCAACACCATTTGTTGAAGATGGGGTTCTTTTTCCATTGAATTTTTTGGACCCCTTTGTCAAAGATCAAATGGCTGTGATTACAGGGCTTATATCTGGGTCTTCAACTCCTTTCGTTTGTTTGTTTGTTTGTTTGTTTGTTTTTGTTTTTTTTCTTTTTTTTTACATTTTTTATTATTATTTCCGCTCATAGAAACTTAATAGGTACACCAATTCTCTCCCTCCTTCCTCTTCCTCCTGAACCCCCTGCTCCCCCTTCCCTCACTCCTCCCTCCCCATCCCCCAGTGCCTCCCCCCCAATTCCCAGAGAGTCTTTTTTTAAAAAAAAGTAGAAAGCATTTATTAGGAAAAGATAAAAAGGGGAGGGAAGGAGACTAGACCAGGGAGGAAGTTTAGCAACATAAATGTTACACTGTACAGTTAGGTTTGCATATTACTTTAGCACAGGCTGTGTGTGTGTGTGTGTGTGTGTGTGTGTGTGTGTGTGTGCACGTGTGCACTCACGCATGTGTGAGTGTTAGGTGTTAGCTCATACGTGCATGTGCATGCATGTTGTGTGGAGGCCAGAGCTAGCCCAGAGAGTCTTTTAATGTGCAAAATGGTTACTTTTTATCTGCCAGACTATATGCCCTCCCCTTCTAGTAAGATCGTACCCCAACAGTTGGAAATGATCAGGAAGGAAAGTCTGTGAACTTAATCAGACGTCTCATTACTTACTTGCACTCCTTGATGGAGGCCTATTTTCTCTGCTGTTACATGGTCCCCTCTCTCCTTGTTTCTGGTGTGGCCCTACAACCCCATCCCTCCTGTTCATAATCCTCCTCTCTGATGACGTACAAGGACCCAGTGGCATTTCCCTAAACCCTTTCCCGTGTTCCCCTTAAGCATAGAAACAATACTATGGCTGACAATCCCTTGCCTCCAAGGATCTTGGTACCTTTAGCAGATGCTAGACTTTGTGAGGTCAATAGTGTGTTGGACATTGCACAGAGCATGCAAAGTCCAATTATGATTGCTTCGGCCCTAACTTGTGTGGAGTATCTTGCAAATCATTACTCCTCCCATGCTTTTGCTCTTACAATCTTACCATCCCCTCTTCTGCAAATTTCCCTGAGCTTCAGGATGGAGAGAGATTAGTCTGGCCTAGTTCTATGTGGTTGATATAGAGTCTCTGAAGTTCTGGATAGTGGTTTGTTGATTTTCTTTTGCAGTTTTGTTGCTCCTGCAATGCCCTTCACTCCATCGTGATGGACACTGTATGTCACGCCCTGGACAGAGAAAAAAAGCTGTTAAACTGGAGTCTTGTTATAAGAGCACATTCAAGGGTAGATGTAATGAAACTAAGAAACCACAGTGAGGGAGGGGTCAATCACCCATTTGCAAAATGGTTACTTTTTATCTGCCAGACTATATGCCCTCCCCTTCTGGTGAGATCATACCCCCTCAGTTGTAAATGATCAGGAACGAACGTCTGTGAACTTAACCAGGTGACTCATTAATTACTTGCACTCCTTGATGGAGGCCATGGTCCCCTCTCTCCTTGTTTCTGGTGTAGCCCTCCAACCCCATCGCTCCTGTTCATAATCCTTGCAATTACTGTAGGTATTACATAGATTTATCTTTGAGTGTCTCAAGGTGGGCTGGGTGAGTTTGATACTAGGAGCCACCATTAGGGAGTGCATACGGCGCTTAATTTTCTGGGTTTGGGATACTTCACTTCATATAATTGTTTCTAATGACATCCATTTCCCGGCAAATGCCAGTAATTCATCACTTTTGATGGCTGAGTAGTACTCCATTGTATAGATGTACCACAGTTTCCTTATTCACTTGTCAACTGTTGGACATTTGGGTTGATTCCATGACTTTGCTATTGTAAACAGTGCTGCTATGAACATGGTCGTGCTTGTGCTATCGAGGTGAACTTCTGCTGTATGGGGGTTATTCCCAAAAGTGGAATAGCAGTGTCATATGGCACTTCAATCTTTAATTTCTTTAAGAATCTCCAGACGCCTCGCCAGAGTGGCTGTATGAGCCTGCATTCCCACCAGCAATGTAGGAGAGTTCCCCTCTCTCCACATCCTCTCCAGCATTTGTCATTGTTTGTATTGTGGATTTTTGCCATCCTGACCGGGGTGAGATGATATCTCAGGGAAGTTTTGATTTGCATTTCCCTGATGGCTAAAAAAGTGGAACATTTTTTCAGATATTTGTAGAAATTTTAATTTCATCCCTGGTAAAGTTTCTTTTAATTTCCAAGGCCCGTTTTTTAATTGAGCCATTGGTTTCCTTGGTGTTTAGTTTTTTAAGTTCTTTGTGCACTCTGGACAGTAGAGCTCTATCAGATATGTGGTTAGTGAAGATTTTCTCCCATTCTGTGGGTTGCCTTTGAGCTCGTGTTACAATCTCTTTATCTGAACAGAAGCTCTTTAATTTCACAAGATCCCAACTGTTGCGAGTTCGTAGCAGTGACTGTGCCATTGGATTTCTGTTTAGGAAATGTTGGCCTAGCCCAATCAGCTGGAGGGATTTCTCTATACATTCAACTATGGTTTTCATAGTCTCTGGCCTGATATCAAGGTCCTTGATCCATTTGAAATTAAATCTTGTACATGGTGACAAGTATGGGTCCAGCTTTAATCTTCTGTATGTGGAGATCCAGTTTTGCCAGCATCATTTGTTGAAGATGCTGTTCTTTTTCCATTGGATTCTTTGGGCACTTTTGTCAAAGACAAAATGGCTGTAGTTGTGTGGGCTTATATCTGGGTCTTCAATCCTTATCCATTGATCTGTGTGTCTATTTTGGAGCCAGTACCAGGTTGTTTTTATAACTATTGATTTGTAGTATAGACTGAGACTTGGTATGGTAATTCCTCCAGCAGTGTTTTTGTTACTCAGGATTGTTTTTGCTATCCTGGGTCATTTGTGACTCCATGTGAATTTTGAGATTGTTTGGTCAACTTCTTTAAAGAATTGCTTTGGGATTTTAATTGGTATAGCATTGAATTTGTATATTGCCTTTGGTAGGATGGTCATTTTTACGATGTTGATTCTGCCAACCCAGGAACATAGTAGGTCTTTCCACCTTCTGGTGTCTTCTGCAATTTCTTTGTTTAGGGTTTTAAAGTTTTCATTGTAAAGGTCTTTTACCTCCTTGGTTAGGTTTATACCAAGGTATTTCATTTTTTTAGGGGCTATAGTAAATGGGATTGTTTCTCTCAAGGCTTTTTCACTTCTTTCATTCTGGGCATATAGGAAGGCCTCTGATTTTTGCACATTTATTTTGTATCCTGCCATCCTGCTGAACTTCTCAATTAGTTCCAGGAGCTTCCTGGTGGAGTTTATGGGATCACTCAGGTATAAGATCATGTCATCTGCAAATAGGGATAGCTTGACTTCTTCTTTGCCTATTTGAATCCCTCGTATGTCCCTTTCTTGTCTTAGGGCTTCAGCTAAGTCTTCAAGTACAATATTGAATAGAAGTGGTGAGAGTGGACAGCCTTATCTGGTTCCTGATCGAAGTGGGAATGCTTCCAATTGTTCCCCATTGATCATAATCCTTGCTGTGGCCTTGTTGAATACAGCTTTTATTATATTGATAAAGGTTCCTTCCATTCCTACTGTCTCTAGCGTTTTGATCATAAAAGGCGGTTGGATCTTGTCAAAAGCTTTTTCTGCATCTATCGAGAGTATCATGTGGTCTTGGACTTTGGACTGGTTTATATGATGAATTGCATTTATTGATTTGCGTATGTTGAACCAACCTTGTGTGCCAGGGATGAAGTCTACTTGGTCCCCGTGAATGATCTTTTTTAATCCGATTTGTTGAGAATCTTTGCGTCTGTGTTCATCAGAGAGATTGGCCTGTAGTTTTCTTTTTGAAGTGAATTTTTTTTAGGTTTTGTGATTAAAACGATATTAGCTTCATAGAAGGAATTTGGTAGTGTTCCTTCCTTTGCTATTTGATGGAACAGTTTAAGGAGTAGTGGTGTTATTAACTCCTTAAATGTCTGATAGAACTCTGTGCTGAACAACTGCAAAAGAAAATCAACAAACCGCAATCCAGAACTTCAGAGTCTATATATCAACCACATAGAACTAGGCCAGCCTAATCTCCCCCCATCCTGAAGCACAGGGACATTTGCGGAAGAGGGGGCGGTAAGAGTGTAAGAGCAAATGGATGGGAGGAGCAATGATTTGCAAAATACTCCACAAAAGTTAGGGCTGAAGCAATCATAATTGGACTTTGCATGCCCTGCACAATGTCCAACACACTATTGACCTCACAAAGTCTAGCATCGGCTAAAGGCACCAAGATCCTTGGAGGCAAGGGTTTGGCAGCCACAGCAGTGTTCCTATGCTTAAGGGGAACACGGGATAGTGTTCAGGGAAATGCCATTGGGTCCTTGTACATCATCAGAGAGGAGGGCCCAGAGGAGAATCAGGCATGCACAAGAAAGGACTCTCTGGGTATTTGGGCGGGAGGCACTGGGGGTGGGGAGGGAAGGGGGAGGGGAAGGGGAGCAAGGGGTTCGGGGGTGGGAGGAGGGGGGAGGGAAGTGGTGTACCTATTAAGTTTGTATGAGCTGAAATAATAATAAAAATATATTAAAAATAAAAAAAAGAACTCTGTGCTGAATCCATCTGGTCCAGGACATTTTTTGGTGGGAAGATTCAAGATTACTTCCTCAATTTCCTTATATGTTATAGGACTATTTAAATAATTCACAACTTCCTGATTCAATTTAGGTAAGTTGTGTTTACTTAGAAATTCATCCATCTCTTTTGTGTTGTCAAAATTCACAGAGTATAAGTTTTTGAAATATGATGTTATAATTCTCTGCATTTCTTGGGTATCAGTAATGATAACTCCATGTTCATTTCTAATTTTGTTAATTTGGGTTTTCTCTCTCTTGCTTTTGGTTAATTTAGCTAGGGGTGTATGAATCTTATTTATTTTTTCAAAGAACCAGCTTTTTGACTGGTTGATTTTTTCTATCGTTTTCTTAATCTCAATTTCAGATATTTCTCCCCTCATTTTGCTAATCTCTCTTCTACTACTTTTGGGATCAGATTGCTCTAGTTTCTCTAATGCTTTAAGCTGCATTGTTAAATTATTTATTTCTGATGTTTCCATTTTTTTGATGTAGGCATTAAGAGCTATGAACTTACCTCTTAGGACAGCTTTCGTTGTTTCTCGGAGATTTTGGCAAGTTGTATTTTCATTATCATTCGCTTTCAGGAAATCTTGAATTTCCTTTTTAATTTTTTCCTGAATCCAGTTCTCATTCAGCATCATATTGTTACGTTTCCAGGAGTTAGTGTATTTTCTCTTGTTTGATGTGTTGTGGATGTCCAGCTTTAGGCCGTGGTGGTCTGATAGGGCACAGGTTAGAATTTCAACTTTTTTGTACATGTGTAGATTCGTTTTGTGGCCCAATATGTGATCTATTTTGGAGAAAGTTCCATGTGCTGCTGAGAAAAATGTGTATTCTTTGGTGCGTGGGCGAAACGTTTGATAGAGACCTGTAAGGTCCATTTCTTTAAGGGTTTGATTAAGTTCCAAAGTGTTTCTGTTAAGCTTTTGACCTGTTGATCTATCCCATGTTGAGAGGGCGGTGTTGAAGTCCCCAAGAATTATCGTTTGGGGATTGATTTCTTGCTTTAGACGCTTTAGGGTTTTCTTAATGAATGTGGATGGGCCCGTATTGGGTGCATATATGTTCAGTATTGTGAAGTCTTCCTGGTGAATTGTACCTGTGACTAAAATGTATTCATTGGAACAGTGTCTACTCCAATAGACATCCACACAAAAACTAACCCTTTAACACCTTGCCATGAAACAGGGAAGATCTCAAGAGACACAATGTTACTATGAAAGACTTATGGGACTGGTGCTAGAAAAGAGAGAGAGGGACCTCTATACCTATGAATTACCCACTAATGGGCCATTTGATCCTTGATTTGTTCTCAGACACTACCTGGTGCAGGTATCCTACATGGAACCCAGATGATCATACAACCGAGGAAATGTGGGAGAAGGAAGAAAACTGTTTGGAGGGAACATTGGGAAGCAGGGTGGAGGTATAGGTAGTAGTTGATGAAAACACACAAATTCACTGTTAATATAATTAAAATTAAAAAAGAATTAATAATTGAGTCAAGCCCCAAGCAAGCCTGTAGGGGATTTTCCAATAATAAGGAAGAACTCAGACCATGGTGGATAGCATTTTTCCCTGTATAGATGAATAAGACAGTGGGAACTGAATCAGGGAGTTGGTATTCTTTAGCATACTTGTGCAGACACGCTTTCTCATGAGTGAAGTTGGTCTTGCTCTCAAGAATGGATGTGATGTATCCATTTCCCTTAGCTCCTGATGCTGTATAAGCTCTGTCAAAGCTAGATCAAGAACTGTAACTGAGCAAGGGATTGACAACCACAGTAGTGTTCCTATGCTTAAGGGGAACACAGAAAAGGGTTCTGGGAAATGCTACTGGGTCCTTGCACCTCATCGGAGTGGAGGACCCAGAACAGAGTTGGGCATGCACATTAAAGGATATTCCAGGGATGGGAGGAGGAGGTACTGGGGGATGGGGATGGAAGAGGGAGGGGAGGGGGGCATAGGGGGATAGGGGGTTGGAGGGAGGAGGGTACCGGTGTACCTGTTAAGTTTATATGAGTGGAAATAAAAAAGAGCTCTCAGCTCTTGATATACAAAAATGTATATGTTGAACTAACTTGTCATCACAATAAAATGATTCAAACATTCAAACATTTGCCTCAAAAAAAAGAACTGTAACTGAACAATTATTAAACTACCATAAAACTCTTTGTTCTTTTTTTAGAAAAGCAGCCATGTTAGTAATATAATAAAAAAATGACCTTGAAATAGGGAAAGTTATTAGATATAACGAGAAGAACTACTGGATGATGAAAGAGTGGATTTTCTCAAATACAACACAATTTGATATGAATATGTCTCTTATGATAGTGTCAGATCCTTCCATTGAAAATTGAAAGAACTAACAAAGATAGAGGAATCCACTCTTCTAGTTAGTGGCTTCAATTCTTTTCTGTAATAGATTTATTGACCAGGCAAAAAAGTCAGTGTAAATAATGATTTTCTGAACAGCACTGTTAGTGAACTCTGCCTATTTGATGCATATTATTCAAAACAAAACCATGTTCTGTAACGTAAAACAGAGATGTCCTTCATTAGGTGAATGGCTAAATTTTATATAGCCAGAGAATAGAATAGGACTTGGTGTTAAAAATGAAAGAAGCCATCAAGACATGAAAAGTCATGGAGGAAATTCAAATATATATTACTAAATTAAAGAAGCAATTTTTTCACTATTTTTTTCTTTTCATTTCTTCTACTCATACAAAGTTGATAAGTACCCCATTCCCCTCCCTCCCCCAACCCCTCCCTGTACCCCCTTGCTCCTTCCCCCCTTTTCCCCTTCCTTTCTCCCCTTCCCTCCCTTTCTTCCAGTGTCCCCCCCATTACTGGAGCATCCTTTAGTGTGCATGTCAAACTTCCCTCTGGGTCCTCCTCTCTGATGAGGTGTAAGGACTCAGTAGCATTCTCTAGAGTTCTTTCTTGTGTTCCCCTTTAGTATAGGAACACTATTGTGGCTATTAATCCCTTGCCTCTAAGGATCGTAGTGCCTGTGATACATGCTAGACTTTGAGGGATCAATGATATATTGGTCATTTCACAGGTCATGCAAAGTCCTATTATGATTACTTTGGCCCTAACTTGCATGGAGTATCTTGCATATCATTGCTCCTCCCCATCTTTAGGCTCTTACAGTCTTACCACCCCCTCTTCCACAAATTTCCCTGAACTTTACGATCGGGAGAGATTAGACTGGTCTGGTTCCAGGTGGTTGATGTAGAGTCTCTGGCTTTCTGAATTATAGTTTGTTGATTTTTTTTTCAGTTTTGCTGCCCTGCACCGCCCTTGGCTCCATCCTGATGGGTATTGGATGTCAACCCTGGCCAGAGATAAAAGGCTGTTAAAATAGAATCTTATTATAAGAATACATTCAAAGGTAGATGGAATAAGAGTAGGAGCACGTTATTATAACAAGACTCCAATTTAACAGCTTTTTGTCTCTGACCAGGGGGTGACATACTGTGCCCATCAGGATGGAGTGAAGGGCATTGCAGGAGCAGCAAAACTGCAAAAGAGAAATCAACAAACCACAATCCAGAACTTCAGAGACTCTATATCAACCACATAGAACTAGGCCAGCCTAATCTCCCCCCACCCTGAAGCTCAGGGACATTTGCGGAAGAGGGGGCGGTAAGATTGTAAGAGCAAAAGGATGGGAGGAGCAATGATTTGCAAGATTCTCCACACTAGTTAGGGCCGAAGCAATCATAATTTGACTTTGCATGTCCTGCGCAATGTCCAACACACTATTGACCTCACAAAGTCTAGCATCAGCTAAAGGCACCAAGATCCTTGGAGGCAAGGGATTGACAGCCACAGTAGTGTTCCTAGGCTTAAGGGGAACATAAGAAAGGGTTCAGGGAAATGCCACTGGGTCCTTGTACGTCATCGGAGAGGAGGACCAAGAGGAGAGTTAGGCATACACAATAAAGGACTCTCTGGGAATTGGGGGGAGGCACTGGGGGATGCGGAGAGAGTGAGGGGGAGCAGGGGTTCAGGGGGAGGAGGAGGGAGGGAGGGAACTGGTCTACCTATTAAGTTTGTATGAGCAGAAATAATAAAAAATGTATTAAAAAAAGAGCAGAAACAAAAAAAGAAAGAGTAGGAGCACGTGGTGAGGGGGGCTCAGTCTCCCATTTGCAGGATGGTTACCTTTAAAGAAGCAATTTTAAAAGTCCACATGCTCTATGTTTTCTTTTTTTTTAATACATTTTTTATTATTATTTCAGCTCAGCTGTTGTTGCTGAGTAGAAAAAGTTTCAGGTAAACCCATCATGAATCCCATCTTAGCATTTTCACTCCCACAAAGTCCTAGAATTGCAGTGAGAAAGTCCATCTGAATTTTATTCTCACAGTTCTGGCCTGGGGAAGTCTGAGCTGTAGTATGACCATTAGCATAGCAGGAAGGGGTTGGGCTGGATAAACTCTAATCTCTATAGAACCCAGTACAACTGATAGGATCTGAAATATTTCAATTATTGTTGAACAGCTAGGACCCATTTTGAAGAAATCTGAAGATTGCTTTCTGAAACCCAGCACCCCAATGCAAAACAAAAGACCATAGATGTCATGGTACATCTTTGAACTTAAGATGAATAGGCCAGTAAAATCAAGTATTATTTTAATACTCTAATATTTAGGTTTGGCTATTTGTCCACTAACAAGCTGTATAATTTGGGCAGGTTATTTAACAACTCTGTTTTTCAGATTTCTGAACAATAAAATGAAGATGAAAATATTTTGTATCTCTTCAAGTTATTGTTAACAGTAAATAACACATGTGAAACTTGTAATGATAGCAGATACGTTGGAACAATTCAGTATTTGTGGACTATCATAATTAATATAAAATTATTATTACAGGAGGATCTCCATGTTTCATACCTGTGGTCTGTAGGTAAAGCTTTATGAAAAAGAAATATTCTATAGCTAACTATGCAAAAATAAATAATATTCACTCTTCTACTTTCTGGGAACCTGCCCTTGGCATAGGAAATTTCCAAATGTGTAAAGATATCTGAAGTTTTTGAAGAAGAATTGTGATACTGTCAGTCAACCATCAGTATATCCTTCCTCTTATCCTTGTATATCATATGCCTCCAAAATGTTCTAGAATTGCATTTTTCACCAATTCAAGGACAATTTCTCAATTAAACAAATCTAATGGTTTCCCCATTTACGTCCCTTCCTTATAAAATGTATGCCCTCTTATTAAAATTTATTACTTTCCCTTACTTACTCTTCATCTGACCTTAAGCATTTTTGTTGCTTTAACCCTTCAGTCCTCTTCATCTTATTATATTAATCCAATATTTATTCTGTTTTATTCCTCATTATTTCATTTTACCTCTCTGTGTCACCATTGCCCTTTATCTTATCTGATTTCCTCATCTTAACTCTGTACCATTCCATTCACTATATTTCTTTTTTTCCCATGTATGTGTATGTACAGGTGTATATTTATGGTGGGGAATGTATGTGTGTGTGTGTGTTGTGTGTATGTACATATCAGAGCACACTATGTGTGTCAGAAGAGGTCCAAGGGTTGTATCAGGAATCTCCCTGCATTGCTCTACTTCCTATTGCTTTGCTTTTGGATTTTCCAGGCTCTGACTTCAAGGGCGGGAACTGAAGGCTGATGATATTTCCATCTAACATTTTTAAAAATATATTTTATTTATTCTCTCTCTTTCTCTCTCTCCTCTCTCTCTCTCTCTCTCTCTCTCTCTCTCTCTCTCTCTCTGTGTGTGTGTGTGTGTGTGTGTGTGTGTGTGTGTGTCAGAGGACACTGTGTGTCCCTGTGGAGGACCAAGGGTGACTTCCAGAATCATCTTGATCATCTTGGATTGCTTTCCTCTTTCTTGCTTCCCTCTGGGTTTCGTAGTCTCTGTCCACCAGGGTCAGAAGTGCAGACTGCTGCTGCTTCCTCCTGGAGTTTTTATATGGGACCTGGGATCCTAACTAGGACCTTCTGCTTTCGAGAAAGAGTCTTAAACCCTGAACCATCTCTCCAGCCCCCATCCCAATTTACAATGGATCCTGGGATCTAAGATTTGAACTCAGATCCTTCGATTGTCAGACAATGGCCTAACCCCGAGCCATCACTCCAGCCTTATCTTCTATATTTTAACTCATGCCACTGTCCTAGTTATTCTGAATAACCCAATCTCCTTATTTCTTACCATTCACTTCTGCTTTTCCAGAATCACATCTTCACCTTATCACATCAGACCTTCATACATCATCACTGGTCCCTTTACTCTATGTCATACCCTCCTTTTAATTCCCTATTATCCTTCCCCTTATCCCACATCACACCCACCCTTCCCCTTATTCCATGTCATCCTCTCTTCCTTTTTGTCCATGTCAGACCTTCTTCTTCATTCTTCATCATCCCTTCCCCTTATCCCATATCAGACCTTCTTCATTCTTCATCATTCCCTCCATTATCTCATGCCAGATCCCTTCATTCATCACCATTCCTCTTATCCCATGTCATCCTCTCTGTTGTTGCCCATCATCCCTTTCCCTTATCCCATGTCCAACCTTCGTCATATTTCATCACCACTCCCCTTATTCTATGCTATTTCCTTCTTCTGTACTCCCCATCACTCCTTCTTAATCCACAACATTCCCTCCTTTTTATTCCCTATCACCTTTACCCTTTTTCCATGTCATCCCCTCATATTAAATTTTTATCACACCTCTTCTCATCCCATGTCATGCCCTTTTTTGTATTCCCTATGTCCCTTCTTCTTATCCTATGTCAACCTCTGGTCTTTCTTCATCATAATCTTCCTTTTATTTTAATTGAAGAGTTTTATTGTTATTCAATATTGATTTACCCATCCAGGTGATTGTTCTGTATTACATATTTACTGAGTATATCCTAGATGGCAGGCACCTAATAAATAATGGTTGTACATCACAGAGAACCCTGTTCACACACAGCAGGCAGATCTCCCCATTACAAGAAGAAGACAGGAATCAAAACAACTGTTTTGCTGTTATTTCTTAGGATATTTGTAGGAGTGAAACTGTGCTGAATGGATGGATGTATGATGGATGGGTGGGTGGGTGGATAGATGGATCAATGGGAAGCTGGGCGGATAGATTGGCAGGGGGTTCGGGGGGGAGGAGGAGGGAGGGAGGGAACTGGTGTACCTATTAAGTTTGTATGAGCTGAAATAATAATAAAAAATGTATTATAAAAAAAAGATTATACAAAATAAGTGCTTAAAAAAAAAAGAAGCAGCTGAAGGAGGAAAGGTGTATCCTGGCTCATGGTTCAGGGGAAATGTCCCCCATGGTGGGGGAGGTGCGGTCCAGGCCAGCTCCTGTCCATAGTAGCAGCTTGTTCAAATCTTGGGGGATCCGGAAGCAGAGGAAGGGGAATGCTGCTGCTCTTTACTTAATCCAGTCAAGCCCCCATCACAAATGATCCCCTGTCAGCCAGTCTGGGATTCCTGCTCCACAGGAGGTCTTGTCCTGAGAGTCACACCCAGTTTACATCCTCTAGTGTGGACCAGCTATTCAGTGCTCCTGCCTTACAAGGAGCGTGGGATGCAGGGAAAATAGAAATCATTGTGAAGGAGCCCTGGCTCACTAGAGATTAGTCAACAATGAGATTAACGTCACAACAGAAGTGTTCTAACAGGTACACCTCCTATGCCACGGAGTTCTAGACACATTTCTTTAATCCCAGAGTTCAAGATACAATCGGCTATGAACCTAGTGTTCATGTGTAATTATCAAACTTATGTGTCCTAGAGTACCGACTAGGATAGAACAATGCCATTTACCCATTTAAGGTCAGAAGATATTGAAGTTAGCTTATTTATGGCAGGACAACCTGCAAGTTCTCTTTGTTTAACTTTTGTTCATAAGTTTGGCAGACATCCATCTACTTTCCCCACTATTCAACCTTTAAGTATCGATGCAATGGAATTTGATAAAAATGAAGACCATAAGAAGTATGGTTAAGACACTTAGATCTTTCTGAATTTCTTGATTCTGAGATGTGAAATTTTCTAGAGAAACCCCATGGTGTCATGAGGAGACCTTTGTCTTAGACATCAGACTTTTTCAAACAGGATTGTGAATGGCTTATAGATTACAATCAATTGCTATTATGATTTCTATTGGCAAGGACCAACTCCTAGATTTTTCCTATTTATAAAAGTAAAAGTCATTTTACAAACAATTACCACCTTTGCCCTACATGTCAGTGTCACATTTAAACCAAAGATGACGATGTTGCGGGTAGGAAGTACCAGGACATGACTTTCACACACCAAAGTCATCGACTACTTTAGTTAACATGGAAATTGGTCACAAATTGATGTTGTGATTTCCTGAGCATGTTGGTTAACCTAGAACAAACTGAGGTAAAGAGAGCTGAATGGCTTAATTTTCTTCTACGAATGCATCTGCGATCTGTGATTCTGATAACTAGTGTCTTAATGTCAACATAAAATCTCCTTTTAGTTCCTCAGAGGTAGGTGAAATTGGAAGATGGCATTTTGAAAGCATTTCTTGTGTCAAATAGAAACTTAAGCAAAAGCAATTAGGAGACTTTCAGCAGTGATTAGAGCCCAACATGAGAGCCTACTTGTTACAAAGTAGAATTCAGAATCCACGTGAGGTGAATGAGATGGACTGTCCGCTAGGTTTGCTTGCTCACATGACCCTGCCTGTCCATCCATCCACCTGCTTATCCATCAATGCAATGGAATTTGATAAAAATGAAGACCATAAGCAGTATGGTTAAGACACTTAGATCTTTCTGAATTTCTTGATTCTGAGAAATTGTCTGTCCATTCATCTACCCACCCACTTGGCCATCCACCCCCATGCATCCATCCACCCGCCTGTCCAATCTTCCTTTTAATCTCATCTCATCCCCTCTTTATTCTATATCCCCTCTTTCCTATATCCCATGTTGTCTCCTATGCATTCCATATCATCCCTCCACTCATAACTTTCTACCTCTGCTCCTCCAGTTGGAGTTTCCCAACTCATCCCCAGATGTTAAAAAGTAGAAAAAAAAAACACTAAGTCATGAATATGCTGCTGACACAATACAGATGTTTATTAATGATTAAATGCCAGAGAAGTTTTAACAATCACAAATCTTCGAGCTCTTCGGTTGTTACCCATTGAATGATCAATTGCTATCCCTCAATACAATACATTCTTCATTCTATGGACCTTAACAGTTGTTACCCATCAATTTCAGCTGTAATTTGGATGTCATACATAACCCATATCTGTGTGTTACCAGAGCATGTCCCGCAAATTTGTACCGTCCTGTGTTGAAGAACTACAGAGACGATAAATAAGAACATTTGTAATCAGGTGATTTTTAACTACTTGGAACTAGGTGTCTTTACCTAACTAGTTCTTTTGCTGACAACGGAGTGTGAACACCAGATCTCTTCAAAATAGATCCAGGTGCTAAAATCTAATTTTTCCCTCTAAATTTGACCCCAGAAAAGGTAGCTAGGCTTACACTTGAGGTTTCCCTGTTGGCATGACCTGAGCAAAACTGCACAGAATTTTGGGAGTGGCTGTTTGGCGAGCCATTGGTCTAAATAATTTGGAGGGGGAAAAAATAAATCCTGAGGCGGTGGAGTTGCTGCGGGGACATGGCTATGAGTTGGTGTGACATGGTTTAGCATTAATTGTTTGTCAGCTGTCCACAGGCTGACCTAACGTTCTAGCTTGCCTCTTGAGGGCCTTTCCAATAGAGCTCTCGGGAGGAGGGAAGGAAAGTCAGGAAAAACATGCAATCCCCTTTGGGGGAGGGAAAGCACCTCGAGATTTGTGAGCTTCTCTGGGACAGGTGTTTACCACAAATGTTAACATCAAATAAGGGAAGGGCTGCAATGAGAGAAAGCCTGGATCAGGGATAAAAGAGAAGGCAAGGTAGCACCAGGGAGCCTGGGCATGACACAGAAACATCTCTGCTTTTACCAAGTGAAGAGACCAAGCATCCCCAGTGGTGGGGCGGGCAGTGTATTTGGAATTCCCTTCCTGACCCGAGCATCAGGTAGAACTCCTTCTTACCCTGAAATCGTTATCTTCAAGAATCTCCTTTATGTTTCCTGTGACATCCCAGGTCTACCCCCACCCTTTTCCCCTGTCCGGCAACTCATAGAAGGAAAAGCATCTAAGGAAAGTGGTAGCCGATGCCAGATTTGCCCTCCTTCTCCCGGGGCACACGGAGCAAAGGGCGGTCTTGCTCCTGATTGGGAGGGTTACCCGCTCCTTCCTCATCGTCATGGGAACGGACAGTGCCGGGAGGCACAGCGGGCTCCTCAGAGGAACCTGGAAAATAGTAACAATGTTAACACCTTTTGTTTCTAGACTTTACACTTCGTAAAGTACCCAAGGTACTAAGTCCAAGTTTTGAGTTTCAAATACATTATGAGGTAAGATGGCAGAGCAGGAAAATGACCCCCATCTGACATGTAAGAAAAATGCAGAGTAAAAACACACACAGAAAACGAATACCTAAGTCTAAGACCATTGTAGAAGCTGGAATAAGAGCTGAGCTAGGGAATAGAAAAAGTGAAGTAAACACACCATATTCAAAGCAAATGAACCAATCCAACATGGATACTGGGAAGAGGGTGAACTCCTACCAACCACCACAACCCAACAAGTATCTTGAGTAATTTTATCAAGAAAATGAATAACAAAGCTGGAGCTGGAAGCTTACAACACTGCATGGAAGGCAGAAAGCAGGTGTTATTCTTCAGTGACTCTTGAAAGGACTTGGCCATGACTTGGCTGGGCTGAGACTTGTTTCTAAGCAGAGTGGTATCTACAGGGACTGTAACATCTGCATCTTCTTTACTGAATTGGATCAAATTTGGACTCTTAACTTCTTTAGAGTTGAAATCTTCCTGCACAGGGACTTCTTCTACATTCATGACTTCTTCAAGATTGATAGCCAGGTCTTGCAGAGGATCTGGAATTGTGCTAAGAATGGAAACATCTTCAGTCTCTGGAACCACAGCACTAACTTCATCTTCATCAGAAACATCAACTTGGTCTTTCTTGGAATCTGGAATTTCAATGTGCATTTGAGCATCTTCAGGTTCAGGTATCTCACCAATAACCGAATCTTCTTCAAGATCAGGATTTTCTTCAGACTTTCGGTTTCCACTAACTTCAGGAGCCTCTTCTTGCCCTTCTGTTTCTTCATCTTCAGAACCTTCTTCAGTGTTTAGGGCTCCACTCACAGCTGAGGATTCCTCCTGTTCTTGAATCTCACCAAAATCAGAGGCATCTTCAGGACTTGTGACCACATGAAGAGCCAGGACTTCTTCAGAGTCAGGAGCTTCTTCAGAGCCAATTCGATTGACTTCTGGAGCTTCTTCATGATTAGGGATTTCTTCACCATCTGAAGTTTCATCATTTGGGATACCATCAAAACCTGCTACTTCTTCAAGGTTGGGCTCTTCTTCAGAGTTGGAGAATCCATTTACCTCTGGGAATTCTTCATGATTTGGGATTTCATGTCCAGCAGGGGCTTCCTCGGGACTTGGGACCATATGAAGAGCTGGAACTTCTTCAAAATCTAGGTCTTCTTCCGAGTCTGAAATCCCATTCACTTCTGGAGATTCCTCCTGACCTGAGATTTCATCAGCATTGGGGACTTCATCAGCAGATGGAATCTCAAGATTGGGGTCTTCTTCAGTATCTTGGGTTTCATTACTATCTGGGGCATCTGCATTGACTGGGATTTCATCAGTGTCTGGGGCTTCATCATTACCTGCGATTTCATCAGTGTCGGAGCCTTCTTCATTGGGGACTACATCAAGATAGGGAACTTCTGCTAGTTCCAGATTCTGTTGGCCTTCAAAATCTGGTCCTTCATCAAAGTCGTTGTCCAGGTTTTCTCCGGGGTTCAAAATTTCTGGCACATCAGGAAGGCTTTCAGGGTCTGGAACCACATCAAAATAAGGTAATTCTTCAAAGTCTGGGATCTCAATGAGATCTGGAATTTCATCATCAGGTTCTAGAATATCCTCAAGGGGAGGGAAATCACCAAAACTTAAGGTATCATCATCATCATCATCTTCATCAAACTCTGGTACTCCCTCAAGATGTGGGCCATAAATATCAAGGTCATTTGGGATTTCAAGACTTTGAACTCCCCTAAAGACTACTCCTTGATTGAAATATTCAAATACTAACTCTTCATTGACTGGTACATCTTCCTGACAGGATTCATTTTCCTCAAGGGGCTCATCTTCAGCAAGGACCTGACCCTTAGGAATGGCCTGGACTTGTGAAAGGGACTGACCTCTGGGAAGGCCCTGACCTTTAGCAAGGGTATGACCTCCAGTAGGGAACTGACCTTCATCAAAAGGCTTGCTTTGGGCAAGAACAGCAGCTTGGACTTCAGCAGAGGTTTCCACTGGATCAGAAAGTAGGGCATCTTCTTCCATCTTTATGCGAGCACTCCTGAATAGAAAAGAATTTGAAAAAGTGATTTACTTTGTACCTAAGTTCATTAACATCAAGACGTTCTAAAGTTGTAAGTCCCCTCAAGCTCAACATAAATAAAGTAGGGATGGTGGGATGAAAAAACTCACTGGATCTTCCTCAAATTCCGGCGTCTGATAAAATCCAAGGCTTCAGGACTGGACTTCCACACACGCTTAGCAACCTGCCTCTGAATATGGGGAGGCACCTAAGGGTAAAATTAGCAACCTTTATTGCACAGCCCCTTTTCTTTTATACTCATTTCTATTGTGTGCTAAGGGTGACCAGCTAATAGGGTTGGGGGAGTGGGATATCTGACTTGGTTATCCACAAATAACTCTTGTGAAAAGAGATATGTATGTAATGTTTATTAAAAAGTTCCACCTACCTGAAAGAGAATATCCCAGTTATCAATCATGGCACGAACCACATTGACAGAAGCAACATAGTGATCAATCCCCAGCTTAGTTTTCCTGGTTTCTCTCTTGCCAAATTTTCCCCTCTTCAGGAGAGAAGTTCCAAACACCAAAGCCAAGTTGGTGGAAGTCATGCGGTTACCTGGAACCTAAGTAAAGGATAATAGGACATGATCAACCTTGGGGTACTACTAGAAGCTAATGAAATAGATATGTGTCTCTTTGTTCTTGTTTATTTGGTTTCCCTTTTTGTCACTGCTCTTGTTCATGTACTACCACATAGATCCCCTACAGAAATCTTCTTTTCCCACATCTATTTTTTTTACCAGCTGTCCATCAATGCCAATGGAGTCCTCGCAGTACTCAGTGATTTTGTGCAGAGCCTTCAGCAGACGCTCCAGGGTGTCACTGTGGCAAGGTGGCATCAGGTAGACCAGCAACTGCAGGGCAGAAAGCTGATCCTGGGGCTTCAGAGCTAGGAGAAGGAAACAGGGACTGACTTAGAGGACTAGCCTTGCAGCACACTGATAATGAGGGAGATGGGTTTCTGTTTCATAATTGCTGATGGCTATGGAGAAAATACCCACATAACTTGCCTTTTCTTCCTTCAAATTATTTAAGATCAGAGTCTCTGAAAGCAAGAAGTGTCAGATGGGAAGGGGGGATAAAATTGTGGATTAAAGATGTGAAAATGTTATAAGTTCAGCATATTCATGTATGATACACAAAAACAATTAAATAAAAAGAAAACAAGCAGTGTTTCCTCCTCAATCAAAATCTGACCTCTATGGACCTGAGTTCTTTGTCCTAAGGGGACAAATACAAATTCCAGAAGATCTAGAGACATTTCCAAGGAACAAGAAAGGACCCGCCAAGAGACAGAAAACAACTTTATTTTTATTCACAAATAATAATTCGGCATTCTGGAGAAGTTTTCCATATTTCGGTGTTCATTCTGCTTTAGAACCTTAGGGGGGTCCTACAACCTAAACTTCATGATTAGGAACCCTAGGCATGTGTGATGCTTCTTTCCTTGCCCCAACAAGGGAGGGCAGAAGACTCACTTGCAGTCAGAAGGAAGGACATATACAGATCATCTGGCAGCAGAGAGTCCTTCATGTCACGGAAAAATTCCTTGAGGAGTGCAGCCACATCATGTACATTCTGATTATCATCCAGTACTACATCCACACCTTTGTCAAACTCTTCGCGGAGCTAGAAGAGAGGGAAGACATGGGTTGTCTGCCCTAGCCAACACAGACCTTCCCTTTGTTCTTCAGTAAGCCCCAGGTTTCAATGGAAGTAGATAGCAATAAGATGTAAGTGGAAAACTAGAAAGATGACCTTGCTTCCCTCCTCCAACAATCATGACACTACCCTCATGTGTATAAAACAGTCTTCCATCATTTTACCTCACGCACTCTCTGCAGGGAGTATTCAATGGTGAAAATCCCCACTGTAGTTAATCCTGAAAGACAAGACCAGAGATCCTAAGCATTTCTTGACTCCCTTCCCCCATGGCATTTCCCTTGTCCTCCCTTAGTAGCTGCATATTTCAGTCTTCACTATATCGTGTGAATATTATCCAAATCCTTTATTCCACCTTCTCCATTTCTCTCCCTCTTTCTAGAACATTCTTCCTTACCCTTTAATTGCCTCCTTCCTTGATTTAACCATTTGTGGCTCCCTTACCATGTTTTTCAATGAATTTGCAGCAAGCCTCAACAACCTCAGGGATTTGTTTAGCAATTGGGTTGAGGCTCATCTTCCTTTTAGATCCCAGAAGTCGCTGGCCAATGGGAAATGAAACCCTTGAGAGTTGCAGGGTCTGCAGCAGCAGAGCCCCATCCTCCAGTTCAGCCAGGCTATCCACAGATACTGCTCCCTGGGGAGAAAAGCAGATTATTTTAAAATGGGAGAGAAGCAACATTCATTGGGACCTGAGGACTGAGTGGCATTCAGTGACATTCAAGCCCATCCTTCCAAGTCTGTTCAGTCCCTGCTTAGTAGGGACAGAGGCCTTGACCTTTCCAACCCACAAGAATTGCCCACTGCAGGAAGGGACCCTGTCTGAAACCTGTCAGATTTAACTCACTCGACGCCCACGGCGAGTGAACTCCCTGGGTAAGGTGGGTTCATTCTGTCTGCGATGGAAAAAGCGCCTGATGCGTCCAAACATCCTTTGCACCACGTTTCCCCGACGACGGCCTACAGCCTGTCCAGTAGCTTCTTCAATCTGCATGGTGGCTGTCAGTTCAAGATGCTTGCGGCGGGTAAGCTCATTCACCAACACCTCTTCCAGGCGAATGCCAAATGTCTTCAGTGATACGGCTAAAGAGAGAGAGAGAGAGAGAGAGAGAGAGAGAGAGAGAGAGAGAGAGAGAGAATAAGTGACGTCAAAGTCCCACAGCACTTAAATCAGAAAGAACTGCAGGGGGCTGTAGCACTCTTACAAGCAATAATGCACGATCGCCCCCACCTAAGACCCGCAGCGCCTCACCCTGGGGAGCGAATGCCTAAGACCCTTTAATGATCAGGCAAATGGACTTAGATTCACACAACTACCCCGACGGGACCCTAGGCCCCCTCCCCCTGCCTTAAGTCCTGCCACGGAGAGACCACCTGGAAGCAATGATTGATAGTTCTTCAGGTTGTTCTATATGAGGTGCTTCCACTGGAAGGCTTAGGCAGGTCTGAGAGGACCGCCCCAAGCGACTGCAGTTATTGTGCCATTTCCTGATCTCATCCCCCCCAAAGGTTTCTGTGAGGGAGGGGGAGTGTCTTGGGGGCAATAGGCACCGCCCAGTCTGCAGTAGCCAGGCACAACTACAGGTGGTGGTGGTGGTGGGGAGACACCATTCTTTTCCCTAAAGATAAGAGCTGCCTCACCGTGTTCCTGTCCTCTGAGAATCAGAAACCACTTCTCCAATGTGTTTGGACGGTCAGTGGGTAGAGCTAAGAGAAAGAAAAAGAAAAGACGTGCACTCATACACAAATAGAACTTCATAAGTAACTAAAACATCTCAGTGCGTTGATCTGAGTGAGAAAAGGAGTGGGGGGGGATCTGTGCAGTCCAGGGAAAGTGTTTTTCTTCCCCCAGCCTCAGTTTCCCTGCCTGAAAACAGGACCAGTCCTAACTACTACGCATGAGATTCCAAGAATTTAATATGAGCAGTCCAAAGCGCACGAGCGCATGTTGCTACACGTCAGTAGTCTCTCAATAGAACCCCTAAAACATAAATTCAGAGCTCTGAGTCTGGGATCGCGCAACAGGCGAGGGGAGGGGCTCTGCCTGCAGCGCCACCGTGGGTGAGGGTCGCCAAGTTACTGCGGAAGCGCTCGCACTTGGTTTGCCGTCGGCTCCCTGGGCTGCGGTGAAAGAACAGGCGACACCTGGCTGTCTCTGCACTCCAAACACCGCAGCGGCGGCTACCCAAGGGGTCTGTTCGCCCACCGCTTCGCTAGGTCCCGGCTGCGCCAGCGGAGCGCGCCTGGAGACCCCGCTTCCCCCTTGCACTTTCCGATCCTATAGGGACGCCCCTCGACCCGTGTGAATCTCTCCCACCTCCCCCCGACTTGGCAGCCAAATCCGTGCGCTTACCCCTTGCGAGCTCCCAGCGCGCTGGAACCCGGTCCTGTGCCGCGTCCCCCTTGTTCCCCCGCAGGCAGCGGAACAGGGGAGCGCCTACCGTGCACCTCGCGTCGCCAACCCCCGCTCCCGCAACGCCCTCCCGCTCTTTACCCGGCTTGGCGCGTGTCTCTGTCTCATTCTCGCTGTCTCTCTCCCAACCTCGTAGTCTCTGTCCCAATCCTCTTAGTTCCCCTCTGGCATTAGTCTGGTTCTATCGGATACTTACCTCGCACCTGGTGAATCTGTCTCACCTTCTGCCCTCTGTCCACTTGTCTGTCCCTGACGTCTATCCGTCTGTCTTAATTGCCCCCTCAAACCCCCAGGCTTCCACCCAACTCAACTAATCTTTACCTCTTCTGCAAATCCTCAAACACCATTCAACTCCGTCTTCCGCGGTTCCCTGGACACCAGGAGACTGGACCAAGTCCGGGACCAGGAAAAAATCCCCTCTTACTCTCCTGGACCCTTGATCTGCCCCGTCCCGCCCCGGGGGGTCCACTCGCCCGAAGGCGAGGATGCCACACTCCCGGGTATAGCTCACCTCGGTCCGGCTTGAATTCAGAGAGGAAATGTCTGGCCACGAGTTCGTGGTAAGCAGTCTCTTGTAGCTTCAGACGCTCCAGCTCAGAGAGGCTGTGTATAGATACCATGCTCATCCTGCGGTCCGGGTTGTGTCCTGGGGCTCCTCCCAAGACGCTCACTAAAAAAATGAAGGCAGACAACAACAGCAAAAGGGGCATGATTCTGGGACACCGTGTCCTTGCTGCCTTCAGAAAAGGAATGCAGCCACCCATTCTGGAATCGGATGACTACCAAGGCTGCATCATCCAATTGTCACTGGACCTGGTGAAGAGAACTATGGGGGGGTAAAGGGGGAGGGAAAACTGGGAGGCGGCTTCACCCTCAAGCACAGCTGCCTTTGGTTGCTTATTCAAAAAAAAAAGCCCAAGTTAAAAAAAAAACAAAAAACCATGAACACATAGTCCAGAAAAGAAAAAAAAAAAAACTAGTAAACCAAAAGAAAACAGATTTTCAAGATAGACAGCCATGTATTTTTAAAACACTTTGAGACAATAATAATATATTATTATCTATTAATTAAGTAGAATACTAATATATTTTTCCATATTGATACTTAAAGCTGTCTGGGTCGGGCAAAAGGAGACTTCCATCCAGGTAGGGAGTACTTTAAATTTATACAATATTTCCAGAAGACAGACTGGACACATGGGTCTGGAGCCTAGAAATGTCCCCAGGCCCTTTGACCTAGTAATTCCCCTTCTAGGAATCTATCCTAATGAAATCTTGCAACAGACAGGAAAACATTTTATGCACATGAGCCATATCAATAAAAATTTTAAAGGAAAAAAACCTAGCCCAGCAATGAAATTAACTATATAAATAACCATAATATGGAAATTATACAAACATACATTGATGTTTATCGAGGTTTTATCAATAGATAAAAGATGTAAAAATATGTTAATTATGATTACTTCTATGTGAAGAAAAGCGCACACAAAAGACTGAAATACACCAAAATATTAACCACCTCTCCATTAAATGGTAGCATTTTGTTTGCATTTTCATTTTCTTTATTAAAACTTGTTCAACCTGATATTGAATTTCATGAAAAAAATCAACTTGTATCTAAACAAACACAATTTCTAGACTATTCCTAGTGAAACTCCCTATCAAGAACCAGTAATCACAGTGGAGTTTGCCTTAATGTAATAGGAAAAACATCTTGAAAGGCATTCTTTCATGGTCCTTTTTCATACTGCTCCTACATTATGCAACACTCCCCCAGTGCAAGTCTTCCTGAACCCCCAGCATCTTTTCTCACACATCTCTGTAACTCATTTGCGCTTACCTCCATTGACTCAAAGAAAAATTAAATCTTTATTATTTGCCCAATTTATGCTAGGCGTTAAAGAGTCAAAGGATGAACAAGACAATACTACTCCTGCAGTGCAGGAGATACACAGGTTAACAACAATTTACAGAACTTTATGAAAAGTTAGTTGATCACAATTGAAAGCAAAGTACTGTGAAAACAGGAGAAAAATACCTAGATTTGCTTGAAGATGGGGGGAGGCAAGAGGTGAAAGTGAAACAGCCCTCTTCATGGAAAGAGACAAATTTATATGGAAAGGGATGAAACTCTGAAAGGCCTTGTAAAGCCATGTTAAAGAGTTAAAATTTCTTCTCCAGGCAGTAGGGCACTACTATAAGGTTTCAAGCAGGGAGTAATTGACTCAGAGTAGTGCCTTGGAAAAATCTGAGAGAACCTTGAAAAAAAATCTGACTTGGGGTAGAGAGCCTGAAGCACATAGATCAGCCAAGAGGTAGAGGCTGGCAACATATGTTAGAGAATCTGAATAAAAATGACAAAATTTTGGACAAAATTAATTTACCTGAAAGTGTTTAGGATCACTTCAGGTTTATGGTTTGGGTGAATATATATACTCTGGTTTCTCACAAAAACAGTAATTTGGGACATGGGGAACTCAATCTTTTTGACAAAAGGGGAAGCAACCCCACACCACTTTTCTGAGCTTTCCACTCATAGGGAGTTTTGCAATGATGCTCTACATAATATTCCAAAGAGGAATCAAAATTCAAGGATCAAATAGTATAGCGTGACAGCGAACAGATAGGAAAAGGTTTATCATGCAATAGTTTAAGTAAACTAACTATATTCTGGCTAAAAAGAAAAGGATATTCCACCTTAAAATTTATTAATAATTTCTTTCACATTTTCCTTAATGACCAATCATAGATAATTCTTATTAGATACATGAGGTACAATATGAAAAGTAAAGGGGGCTGTCTATGACTTTTAAACTAAGAGGAAAACACTAGCATATATGATAAAATTCCTTAAACTGCAAAGCACATCCTCTGAATCCAAAATGATCACTGAAGCCCAACTATCAGACAGCAAGTACAAAGTTACCATTTAACCACAAGTATAAGCACTCTGCACTAAACCATTAACAAGCCCCACTCACAGTATAGCACTTCTGGAGCCCAATAACTGAGGGTCTCATCCTGACACAAACGGTCTAGCTCTCTATTAATTTTTCTAGCATCACTGTCTCCCCCCCACACACACACCCCTTATGCCAATCCAGGTAGTTTGTACCTGCTTTGGAGTTTCAGATGTTTCTTCTTGCGGAGGCTTAACAGAGCTGGTCACCAAAAGAGAAGAGCTGGTTTAATCCCCAGAAAAACCAGGAGAGAAACCAATCCCTCCCCTCCTCAAAAAATAGGGTAGGAGCAAACAGTAAAAGCTCAAATCAACATCAGCCAAAAAGGAGAGACAGCAAGAAAGAGAGAGAGAG